>BLSH010356011.1:161633-188960 GCA_018402905.1 Glandirana rugosa | reverse complement strand
TCTATAAAGCAGCCCAAGTAGAAAACATCATCATCTTATTTCACTTTTATACCTTACTGTATTTATTGCAAATAGGTTTCTATTTTGAATTTGAAAAATTAATTATTTTGTTTGGTTATAATTTATTTTGGATTAGTTGAAATTTGTTACGATTGTGATTGAGAATTTGGATACAACCCAATAACTTAATAACACAATAACCCAATAAATTCAGAATTTTGATTCATAACAAAATGAATCATCTAAAAGGCATAGCTAAAGAGACAGCAAAGCAGTTTGTTTTGCAGCTCCCTTTGTCCAACTGAGTTTTGTTGAGAAGGGCCTCTTTCAGCACAGCTGACAAGAAATTGTGCTAATGTTGGGAAAATTTGATTACTGCTCTATCAGCTGGCTAGATAGCAGACTGCATAATATCAATAATCACCAGACTGGAAAAATTAAAACTTTTTTTGCCCCGGCCATTAAAAAATAAATAAATACTCTAAAATGCAAGCCATTGAAAACAACAAAATCCACAAATTTGAAACCAAATGGCGCCCGTGGATGAAACACAACTTACCTCCGGAATTCGACGATACCCTCCTCCTGCCCTGGTAGAACTGACCATACCCCAGGACGCATTCGCTCTCTGCAGCCGCTACACTGCCGATCCGATTCTCCTCTACTCTCTCAATTCTAACTTACGCTCACTCTTACTCTCTCTACCCTTTCTTTTCCACTCTCCTTTCTCTATTCTCCCAATTAATTAAGCTTGTTATTAAAACAACAATATTCGGAATTAGCTCCTCACTATAGCGATTATACAGGATAACTCTCCAGAGAGACCAAGTTTTGCTTTATGTCAATCTCTGAAGATCCGGTATCAAAGTTATGACACACAATCCACTTTGCAGCATGCTATACTGCTAAATAATAATACATGACAGGCCGAAGCCCAGATCTACAATTCAACACCCCTGGCACAGCGAGACCCCAATGGGGTGCCCGGGAAGCCGAATTCTCATTACCTTTAAAACTATATGCTGGTCTTTAGCACGATATATCATCTGTACACACCGAATCTGCTTTCATGCAACACTTGTCAACCATGATTAGTGTAACCTGACCTCATATTGTACAATTGTTTTTTTTTCTCTCTCTGTATTATACGCTAATTCCGTGTTTGTACCTTTGACCTTACAATAAAAATATTGAACAAGAAAAAATAAATAAATAAATAAATTAGTAGTAGTAGTTAATCTGCATTTCCTCGCCCTTATGGTCCTTTCACACATACGGTCCGTTTGCTTGATCTGCAAACGGATGACATTTACATCAGTTTTTCATCCGTTTTTTTACATCTGCCAGCCAGAGTCCTTAACTACTTGAGTCCTGTAGTCATTTTTTCATGCAAAAACGGACCGTTCGTCAGTTTACATCCGTTTTTCATCCGATCCGTTTTTTTAAACGGATGAAAAATAGGGCTTTCATCCGTTCAAAAAAACAGATGACGGAATAGGATGGCAATAGATGATCATCCGTTGGCATCCATTTTTCCATAGGAATGCATTGATGTCTGTTTTTCATCCGTCAACAGACCGTATGCGCGAAAGGGGCCTTAAAACTGATTGTAAAGTCTCGTTATTTTTACTATAAAATTAACAAACATGTTATACTTACCTGCTCTGTTGCAGTGGATTTGCACAGAGCAGCCCGGATCCTTCTCTTCTAGGGTCCCTCTTCTATGCCCCTGGCCCCTCCTCCCTCCTCTTGGGTGCCCCCACAGCAAGCAGCTTGCTATGGGGGCACCCAAGCCCAGTCACAGCTCCGTGTGTCCATTCAGACATGGAGCCCCGCCCCCTTTCTCTCCTGATTGGCTAGCTGACTGACGGCAGCCAATGGTGCCACTGCTCTGTCTCAGTCAATCAGGAGAGAGAATCTCCGACTGCTGAGACACTCGTGGACATCGCTGGACAGAGAGGGACCTCAGGTAAGTATTAGGGAGGCTGCTGCACACAGAAGGCTTTTTTATCTTCATGCATAAAATGCATGAAGATAAAAAAAACCCTCTGACTTTACAACCCCTTTAAAAATGTAAAGATGTACTGAAGTTACAGAAATAGATAAGCACTCAGGTAGACTTTGTACTGCCAGCTTCCATTTTTAAAGTCATATCTTCACTTTCCTTATACAGGAGCTGTACAGGGTAGCTAGATATACTGTACTGTTCAATATGAGCCAGAGTTAGCCCCTTGCACTCAGTACTTGGCAACAGATCTGGACAAACCTGTTCCTCCACCCTTCTCTGCAAAAAAGAGGTCTGTGTGAAGACATTTCTCCTATGATGTAGGGTATGGCTGTTACTCAGCTATGCCAACAAAGAGCACTGCGGAGCTAGAGGAGGAAGCAGCAAGTATGAAGCTGCCACAGCTGTGCTCCTTTACTGAAAATGCCCACTACTTGGCTGTTATGTCTTTTCTTTGGATTCAGCGCTTTGACGTTACTGGAACAACAAAACACAATTAAAAATTCTCCCTTAATTCTAACTACTGGCATCACATACTTTTTATAAGGTAAGCTTGATCAAAGAAAACTCGCCACTCCAGGTGAGAGTGGGGAAGTCCAATGGATCCAGTGGGTGCCCACCCCGGCTCATCGCCGCACATAGTAGAAAATAGGAAGGAATGGGCGCACACTGCAGTGTCCTTTATTGGGACACCCAAATACCATCACAGGACCAGAATTCCCACTAGGTAGACGCGTGTGTGAAATGCATCTACCTAGTGTGTATTCTGGTCCTGTGATGCTATTTGGGATGTCCCAATAAAGGACTTTGGATCTTATTGCGGTGTGCGACCATTCCTTCCGATTTTCTACTTTTTATAGGTCTGTTAAACAGTGCATTCAAAGCATTCATACCCCTTGACATTTTCCACATTTTGCCAGGTTACAACCAAATGTATTTTATTGGGATTTTATGTGATAGACCAACACAAAGTGGCACATAATTGTGAAGTGGAAAGAAAATGAAAAATTGTTTTCAAAATAATTATCTGAAAAAGTGTAGGTTGCATTTGTATTCAGCCCCCTTTACTCTGATACCCCTAACATCTAGTCAAACCTATTGCCTTCAGAAGTCACCTAATTCTTAAATAGAGTCCACCTGTGTGTAATTTAATCTCAGTATAAATACAGCTGTTCTGTGAAGCCCTCAGAGGTTTGTCAGAGAACCTTAGTGAACAAACATCATGAAGGCCAAGGAACACACCAGACAGGTCAGGGATAAAGTTGTGGAGAAGTTTAAAGCAGGGTTAAGGTTATAAAAATAAAATATCCCAAGCTTTGAACATCTCACGAAGCACTGTTGAATCCATCATCCGAAAATGGAAAGAGTATGGCACAACTGCAAACCTACCAAGACATGGCCGTCCACCTAAACTGACAGGTTGGGCCAGGAGAGCATTAATCAGAGAAGCAGCCAAGTGGCCCACGGCTACTCTGGAGGAGCTGAAGAGATCCACAGCTCAGGTGGGAGAATCTGTCCACAGGACAACTATTAGTCATGGCACTCCACCAATCTGGCATTTATGGAAGAGTGGCAAGAAGAAAGCCATTGTTGAAAGAAAGCCATAAGAAGTTCTGTTTGCAGTTTGTGAGAAGCCATGATGGGGACCCAGAAAACATGTGGAAGAAGGTGCTCTGGTCAGAAGAGACCAAAGCATTATGTGTGGTAGAAAACTAAACACCGCACATCACCCTGAACACACCATCCCCACCGTGAAACATGGTGGTGGCAGCATCATGTTATGGGGATGCTTTTCTTCAGCGGGGACAGGGAAGCTGGTCAGAGTTGATGGGAAGATGGATGAAGCCAAATACAGGACAATCTTAGAAGAAAACCTGTTAAAGTCTGCAAAAAGCTTGAGACTGGGGTGGAGGTTCAACTTCCAGCAGGACAACGACCATAAACATACAGCCAGAGCTACAATGGAATGGTTTATATCAAAGCATATTCATGTGTTAGAATTGCCCAGTCAAAGCCCAGACCTAAATCCAATTGAGAATCTGTGGCAAGCTCTTCATCCAATCTGACAGAACTTGAGTTATTTTGCAAAGAATGGGCAAAAATGTCCTCTATAGATGTGCAAAGCTGGTAGAGACTTCCCCAAAAAGACTTGCACCTGAAATTGGAGTGAAAGGCGGTTCTACAAAAGTATTGACTCGGGGGTGGGGGGAGGGCTGAAAAAATTTGAAACCCAGTTATTTTCCTTCCACCTCACAATTACAGTATCTCACAAAAGTGAGTACACCCCACACATTTTTGTAAATATTTTATTCTATCTTTTCATGTGACAACACTGAAGAAATGTCACTTTGCTACAATGCAAAGTAGCGAGTGAAGGGTGTACTCACTTTTGTGAGACACTGTATGTGCCACTTTGTGTTGGTCTATCACATAAAATACATTTACATTTTTGGTTGTAACATGACAAAATGTGAAAAATTTCAAGGGGTGTAAATGCTTCTTCAAGGCACTGTACATATTGCCACCACCGAGCCATGAATTTAAGATGATCAAAAATGGCAGTCTATGAATTTTTCACAGCACGTATTCTTTAACCAAAAAAAAAAAAACAACACACACACACCCTTTAGGCAACATTAAGACCCCTTTCACACCGGGTCGTTTTCCAGGCGCTGCAGTGCTAAAAATAGCACCTGTACAGTGCCTACCACACCACCCAATTCTCCCCAGTGTGCTTTCAGTGAGGTGATGCGCTTGCAAGACGAGAAAAAAAAAATCCTGCAAGCCGCATCTCTGGGGCGGTGCGCTGAGCGGTGTATGCACCACCCCCCTCCATTGAAATCAACCCCCTTCTTGGGGGTTAAAAGCACCCCACTCCCACCTGCATAGCAGCGCCAGAATAGCGGTACATGCGTCACTAATTAGCGACACCTGAAACTAATCTCAAATGTAAGATGAATGCACCTGAAAGAACGCTGCATTTGGCAAACAGCATAAGCCCAAAGATCATCAATATTGGGCTTACTGATCACGTCCATATTCCAATCAAGGTAAACGCCTGGGTGCACTTAGCCGAGCACTACACCCATATACCATCACACACCGACACTCATTTGCCTCACTATGGAGCCTTTTAATTTTTAAATACATTTTTCATACTTCACTAAAAATAACAAAAAAAAAAAAAAAAAAATCTTGATAATAGATATATGCCATTCATTAAGGACAAGCAGGAAAGAGTCACATAGCAGAGATGTATCATTTTGGTTTCCTCCCCGGCCTCACCTGTTTGGCTAGTATCCTTGCGGTCAGTCTTACAGTTTCCGAAGGATTCCATTTCTCTCCGTAGGCACACATGGAGGAACACTCTAGTTTGTGCATGGGCCAGTCTCCTTTCTGTATGGTCAGAAAAACAGCAGAGCCATTAAAACAAGGATACAACGGTCTTCTCGGCACACAAAGGTCGAGTGAAATATGTTTCCTTTATACATAGGGGGAAGACACGAAAGGATCCCTAGAGAGGAAAATTGCTGCAAATCCAAGAATGAAGCTCTCAATTCAGCTGGACAAATTAAAAAGGCACACATCTGAATTTACTGGGATTACACAAGTTTCCTTTTGTTATACTTAAATAAAATCATCAGAGCAGAATTCAAGCTCTCATTTTCATACACAGAATTAATCTGCAAAAATAGATACAAGTGATGCACACATGTAACCAGGACAAGTTTATTTAAAGGGATATGCTCACCTTCCGGAACCCGTTTTTAGAGTGGAACATGTTCCCGATCCCCTGCACTCCCTGTGACACCTAGCCCGGGATCTTTTCCCTGTAGCTGCTGTCACCATTTGAAAAAGAGCACAGCAGTGCAGGGCTCTGCCTGCAAGGCCATGTCATTAATTTACAGAATTCTGTGAACTAATGAACTACAAGTACAGGCGTCCTTTGTGGCTGTTGGCTTGTAGTTCTCAATGACTACAACTACCTGCAACAAAAGAGGGAGAATAAATTGGGACTTTGAAGGAGACGTACGGGATAGTGTACGCCTCCATTCCTATGTAATGTACAAACAAGGTGGAAATGTGGGACATTATATGAGAGGTGTGTGGCGAGACTAACAGAATGCATGCAATTGTAAAAATCTGTACATTTATTAAAATGACAAGTATTGCATGGCATAAAAACAGGATCACATACACAGTATAAAAGGAAAACATAAAATTGTAGTAATGAGAACAGTATGGCACAAAACATGAGATTTGTATATGTGTAAAATCACCCTTGAGGTGGGGAGAACAGTACCCAAGGCTGACATATGAACAAAGATATGAAATACAATATATCACACGAAGTGCAGATATATATCAGAATTTTAGATGTGCCAACAATAGAAAATACAGTCCATTCAGATTTTGGAAAAGGATGGTGAAACCTCAGAGTCCCAATCTGTATGCAAAGCAAGATAAAGTCTTCTAGATGATAGCCGTGGGATAACAGTGACACCCAAAGTGATAGGAATACATCCAGTGTGATCCACCACTGACAAAAGGGAGGCTTACCAGACTGATAAAGATAAGCACCTATGGCTTTCCCCAGCCAGGGTTAAGGAAGCTTCTCCTCCAGGGCTCAATATCCTGAAGTCACACAGAGTCTCACAACCTCAAGCAATGTCAAACGTTGTACCTCATAGAGAATAAGTTCTCATAGTGAAGTATTTCAGAGCAGTTTATTAAAAAGAATCCCCTGGATGATGTCTTCTTATGACGAAACATACGTCCGGAGGGCACGCTGACGTCACCGCTGTTTTTCCTAGCCTGCGAGACGGGTATGCCAGCCAGCTTCTGCAATTTTAATACCTTTCTATGTGAATAGGATTTTATTTATTTTTAATAAACTGCTAAATTTTCATATTAAATTCACTAAAATTACATATTAGCGCAGCCCTTTGTTTGCGCTAAATACTATACCTATTGTGTATTTTGGCTGCTGCTTTTCAAAGGACTTTAGCGCGGTATCCCACACATAATCCCATATGAACAAAGATGGTGAAACCATCTGATGGGGTCGATGTATGTGGATTAGAGCTGCACGAGTCTGGCCAAAATGAGAATTAGGATTTTTTTTTGCTTAGAAACATTGCGGTGTAACATCTTTCATATTATAGAAAAATATTGGGCTAACTTCATCGTTCGCTTGCGCCCCTTAATGCTAGTCACTGGGGCTGACAACAGCCCAGGCACCAGGCCGTATTTTCTACTCACCACGGCTACCCGGAACCTGGGGTGTATGAAGTCCTGATAAATAATATATATATATATATATATATATATATATATATATATATATATATAATACACATACATACACACATATATATACATACACCTAGTCCTCCCTATGTCACCATGCACCACCCACAGTTCTACAATTTAAAAAAGGAAAAAAAAAAAATCTTTTTTACTTTTTAAACTAATTTTAAAAATGTAGGTCTGTGGGTGCTGCATGGTGACATAGGGGGGACTAGGATTACTCCCCCATGTCATGGGCTTTCTAGACATGTAGATCTATAATAAATAGACGAACAGTAAAAATAGGCAGCTGACATCTCCATAGTAAAAAGCATGGCGTGTACTGTATACATCACACGGCTGAGAGGGATCAAGGGTGCGGTGTCTCCGGGGCCCCTGTCTGTAGAAGAAACGCGGTACCACCCTTCCACCGCATCACGTTCTCTGCTGACGTCAGTTCTGGTATCGGCACCATTTGCGTTCCACCCTGGCTCCACCGCAGCTGATGGCTTCTTCTCTGGTCCAGGGGCCCTTACCAATCTCACAATACCGATGGCAGCATCCCGTGAACACTCTTGATCCCAGTATGCTTTTTCTCTATGCAAACGTGAGCTGACAGTTTTTACTCGTCTTTAACCCTATAATTACTGCACTGAGAATCGCAGGATTGCGGGACTGAGATTGCGTGGGGGGTGAATCGAGATCATGATTTTTACGATTACTTGTGCAGCTCTAATGTGGATGCATCTGAATAAGCTCGAGACATTTCGTGGGCTCAATCCACTCATCAGGACCGAATGTATCGGTATTCTAAGAAAATAATATGAATAACTAATATAATCTAATATGGCTGCCAAACATGGGGAAAGGATTGTTAAAGCGGTTGTATACCCCCTTTTTGTAATTTTTACCTACAGGTAAGCCTATAATAAGGCTTACCTGTAGGTAAAATGAAGATCTCCTAAACCATATTCCCCCTGTAAGCAGGCGCTGACATCACGGCCCACGTCCCAATGAAGGCTTGGCGCATATCGCCGGACAGTCTGCCGGAAAAAAGAGCTCCCGCGCGTGCATGCGCTGGAGCCGTGAACCCGGAAGGAAGCCCCGAGGGTAGAGGTCAGCTCCCTCTGCAGGGACCGAGCCGCCGGTTGGATCTTCGTTCTGAGGTAAGTATTTCATAATGAGCTAGTATGTGGCGCATACTGGCTCATTATGTCTTTGTCTTACAGGCTGGGCAGTCATGTCTGTCCCGGGAGCTGAGGGAAAAAAAGGACCAAGACGAAGAGGGTGGGAATACATCTACAATCCCAGGGGCGTGGCGCGCAGACCCAAACAGCTGATGGGAATTGCACAATATATTGAACCTATGTGTCCTATGGACGATCAGCATCTTATAGCCAATTTGATTGAATAGATCTCTCAAAATTCAGTTTACATATACACATTGGTTCAATACATTGTGCAATTCCCATCAGCTGTTTAGGTCTGCGGGTCCAGTTAGCCGATCGACTTGTCCGTGTTCTGTTTACATGGGAGCTGTGATGCATCACGGGTGCCCTCCTCCTCCCCCTTCCTCCACATTGTTGGATGCGGGGGAGCTGGCGGGCGGCTCCGTTGCACATCGGCACCACGCCCCTGGCACTGTGCGTGTAATGTCCTATTTGGGCATTCGCCCACGCTCGCGTGTGGTCTATATCTTGGCTGACGTGGAGAGTCACTTTGGCATCAGCCAGATTGCCTCTCCTGTTTGTGTCATGCCAGTTTGAAGCTTGAAGGGACCTGGTGTATGTGCTGGGCCTATTTCAATTACCTTTAAATAGTGGTAGACTGGTTCTCTGTCAGTACCCTTTGTGCACTCCATAGCACGTCACTGCAGCTTGGCTCTACTGTCTCACCAAGATCTACAAGGTATATCACCGAATATATCCTGAGTAATGTTGAGCGAACCCGAACTGTAAAGTTCGGGTCCATACTGAACTTTGGGGTGTCTGGGACCCGGACATTTAAAAAAAAGTTTGGGTTCGAGTTCGGGGTTCAGGTATTTGATTCCACGTGTTGAATAGCTGCCAAGGGCAGCCAATCAACAAGTGTTTCACTGGTTTGCCCTTAGAAGCCATCACAGCCATGCCTACTAATGGCATGGCTGTGATTGGCCAGTGCATCATGTGACCCAGCCTCTATATGGGGCTGGAGTCACCGTGCTGCATGTCATATGCTCTCAGGATAGTTTAGGGCAGTGGTTCTCAACTCCGGTCCTCGGGACCCACCAACAGGCCAGATTTTAAAGTGTTACCTTGGGGAGATGCAGACTAGAAGACTGCAATCACTGAGCAGCAAATTATATCACCTGTGATATATTTCAGTTATCCTGCAAACCTAGCCTGTTGGGGGGTCCTGAGGACCAGAGTTGAGAACCACTGGTTTAGGGAGAGGATGCTGCTGGCTCTGTGAGGGACAGATTGCAGATATTATATAACATCTCATCCTGCATTACTGAACGATCTGATTGTGGACTAAGTAGAGATACTAGTACTGCTGCTTCGAGGGACAGATTGCAGACCTCATCCTGCTGCACAGAACGATCTGACTGGACTAGGTAGAGTCTACTGCTTAGAGGGACAGATTATTGTTCTAAAATCATCTCCAAGTTCTATAGGGAAAGGTTCCAGCTGTTGCTTTAAGGGACAGAATATTGTTCTAAAATCATCTCCTAGTTCTATAGGGAGAGGTTCCTGCTGTTGCTTAAAAGGGACAGATTGTTTCTTGCACAAAATTAAAAAGTGCATCTACATTGCTGGTTTAAAAAAAAAAAAAAAAAATATTCTAAAAATGACATTTGTGGCCAGCGGTGCATTTCTTGAACTCAGACTTTTTCCCAAATTTCGGCTGAACCCGAACTTCCAGAGGTTCGATCAACTCCAATCCTGAGCACATTGCTTTTATTTCAGTGTTTTTCTGTAGTATGCACACTCTCCTTATAACCACTTGAGTCTTTTTTTCCAGGTTTGCTTTCCTCTTTTCCACTTGGCTCACAAGACTTGGCTTGATTTGTACACTTTTACTGTCCTTCTGGTCACTTTGGGTCCAGTCTTTTTATCCTTTTACTGCGGCTGTGGGTTTTATTCTACCTCTGAAACTAAGGCTGGCCATACATGTTAGATTTTCTGTCCAATTTTCTTTAGATTTACCATAAACCATACAATAGGAGGTCAAAACTAAACAACACTTTCAATTTTATCTAATTAGGCAGGCCCTTGTACTATATAGTTAAAAGGTAAATCTAAAGAAAAGTTGAAAAAAAAATTGGACAGAAAATCTAACATGTATGGCAAGCCTTACCAACATATTTATACATGTATACAACATTTCGTTTTGGTTATATACCAATAGCCCCTTTTTTACACTATACAGAGGTTTCTTGTATCACACCATGAAGAATCATCTTACTATACACCCAGTTTGGGATTGTAGATGTATTCCCGCCCACTTCATCGGGGTCCTTTTCCTTCGCTCCCAGGACAGACATGACTGGCCAGCCCCTGGCTCTAGCTTGTAGGCGAGTACATGGCCAACCAACCCCTTTTTTTACTTGACTAACAATCCTTTCCCCATGTTTGGCTTCCATATTAGTTATTCATATTCTTTTCTTAGAATACAGATGCATTCGCTCCTGATGAATGGATCCAGCCCACGAAACGCGTTGAGCCTATTCAGATGCATCCACATACAGCGACACCATCAGATGGTTTCACCATCTTTGTTCATATGTCAGCCTGGGTATTGTTCATCCCACCCAAAGTGTGATTTTACACATATACAGATCTAATGTTTTGTGCCATGCTGTTCTCATTACTACAATTTTATATGGTTATCCTTTTATACTGTGTATGCGATCTTGTTTTCATGCCATGCAATATGTGTCAATTAATAAATAAATATACAGATTTTTACAATTACATGCATTCTGTTGGTCTCGCCACACACATCTCATAAAAAAGTCCCACATTTCCCCCTTGTTTGTCAATGGACTACCTAGGTGCTGTTGAGAGCTCTAGTAGTTCATGGATTTTTCCTGCCAGTGTGAAACTGCAACCACGTCAAAAGATTGGGGAACAAATGTAGAGCTGCAACATTGCTTCTTACGCTGTATACAAAGCTTTATTACTTCCCTTAGTACTTCTTTTCACCACAAGATGTTCTTCATTTTCTAGGCTGAACAATGGTCATCATCATTCAATCCAGGAGGCTGAAAACATGCTAAAATGTAGGGTGTCATGGCCCTGCCCCCCCAATGGGTGGTCAGCGTAGCACCCTTCAAATGATAGCATATTATTGCAGATCGCAGCACATCCAATTGTGCTTGGTGGATACTTCCCAAGAGCTTCTACAAGCAAAACAAAAAAAAAAAACAACCCACCACACTGCACACACGAAGCCCGAATTCTCAAGATGAGAACAAGGATCAATGTTTTGGACTTGGGAAAATGCTTACAAAGCACTCCAAGGACTCTCCTCTCCAGTGGGAGAAAATAAACTTGACATCATATGGGACAGTGAACACTTATCTCAGCACATTATACGTGTCCTTGTATATTTTTATCTGTAAGATTAGGACTTTGGGAAAGTTTAGAGAGGAAAAAAAAAAAAATTAACAATCCAGTTTATAGATAAATTTGCTTCCCCGTAGGCACTGCTAATTAAAACCTATCCTCAGGCAGGATCACGCTAAGTGGAAGAGAAGTGACCAGCATTTCAATTTTTTTCATGATTAATGACCGGCTTTAATTCATGGGTTGTATCCGCCAATTGTCTTGTATAGGATATGCAGGTTTTACACCAATATGCTTATTTAATAAGCCAAGTTCACATCTGCCCATTCTCCAGAAAGCGATCAACGATAGATTGCTGTTCAGAGTGTGGGTAAGCAGGCACTGTCAGGCATTCAGGAGGCAATCCTGCACACTTTTGATTACTCTTCCTTTTTCCAAAACAGTAGTTTTCAATGGCGCTAATGAGCTGCAGCCATTGGCTTGCAGTTGCGGCATAGCCCTATTAACTTGGATGGTGATGCTGGCCGGCAGCACATTGCATTCATTTTCCTGTGGACGCAGCACATGAACAGCCCCTTTAGCTGTATTATAGGCTTTAGGTGGGCACTAAAACCACGTCTCAACTGCCTGTTTTTACCGCTCCCCCAGCCACACAGGTGGACGAAACCTAAGACACCCAACAATGTGCAACTAGCATTAATACCTAAACCCAAGAACAAAAAAGTTTAATATATTGCAGCTTACCAGTTCATAGATGTGGTGGCTGCATTAGTCTGCTTTTGTTTCCTTAATTTTCACCTGGTGAATAACACAGGATCAGGGCCAAACTAGGGAAGGTGGGAGGATGTTCCCCGGGTGCCATGTTAAGAGGGCGCCACCACTGACAGGAACAGTGACATTACTACTCTGGTCAGCCCAGCAATGAGGAACATGTGCCCCCTTCTCCCTCCAGCTGCCTGTATTGTTCTCCCATTGAGCAGCACTAGCAGTCTGGAACTTTATCTCCCAGCCCCACTTCTCGCCAGTCACAGCCCTTCCACTAGGGGCGCATGGGCGCCGCCCCCCCTGATCTGCATACAGGGACACCTTTTGAAGCATGTGATTAGAGCCAGAGGCGCTAATAGGCTTAAAAAAAAAAAAGAAGGTGGGCTCCGGGTGCAGAGTAATGCACCTAAAAGGCCACCCAGTTGTGTGATGATAGCGAATGAAAATTTGCTATTTTAACCAAATCTCCTCCCTGCCAATCAGGAAGCAGGTCGTGGTAGTAGTAGTAGTAGTAGTAGTAGTAGTAGTAGTAGTAGTAGTAAGGAGACGCACGGAGGGCGAGGCCGCCCCAGCAGCCCCCACGATGGCTCACTCGGAGTGGCTCCACTCCCCAGCTTGGAGAGGGGAGGGAAAAGGATGGGAGTCATCTCTGGCAGGAAGGACATCTGCCTCCTAAAGGAAAGAAGGCTGCCCGTCTCACGTGGGGTGGGGGGGTGGCGGTTGGCCTGTGGTGGTTGGGTCCGAGAAAGGTTGTGCGTGCAGCATGCCAGGTAACCCTTCTCTAGGCGTGCATTGGCTCATCCTCTTCTAGGACCAGGAGTACAGAGGAGGTCAGCTGATCCTTCACTGAGCTCTCACTATGCAGAGCCAATATTTCAGCTGCAGCCAAGAGTGACAAGAGCAGCTGCAGCTGAAAGATCTTTCGTTTTTTTTTACTACTATACTACATAAGAGGGGGCTCCAACACTCTGTGCCCTCCCTGCACCCATGACATCACTTGTTTGCTCCACCCCCAGCTCTCCGAGGACAGAACTTCCCCATTCACACCTGATCTGCCACCCAGCTCCTTCTGTGCTGCTACAACCACGCTGGTTTAAGGTAGGAGAGCACACTGATGTAAAGAGGGGCACACTCAGATGTAAGGGGGTACAGATGTACAATGGGGAATAGATACAAGAGGGGACACTGATGCACGGGGGAAATTGACGTCAGAGGGGACTCTGGTGCAAGGAAGACGTCTAACCTCTAGCAACCAATCAGTGAGCAGTATTGATGTACAGTAATCTCTAGCGACCAAACAAGCAGACGTCATATGCTGTAACCTCTAGCAAAAAAAATCAGTGAGCCATAATGTGTGCTGTAAACTCTAGCAGCCAGTCAGTGAGCAGTAATGATACACTGTAACCTCTGGCAACCAATTGCAATCACTACCTAATCGGATTCAGTAAACTGATTTTGAGCCTAGCTGCTCTTTTATTGTACATCTCAGAGCAGGTGGAGAGCGAAATTGCATGGGGGGGGAGCCCCAAGAAAATGTTTGCCCAGGGTCCAATCAATATTAAAGACGGCCCTGGCTGCGTATCCAGTACAGAGCTGAGGAGTGCGCTGCGTACCCAGTGCAGGGCTGAGGAGTGTGCTGTGTACTCCCAAGTTCTCCCCAGTACACAGCTCACCCCCCTATCGCCATTTCAGTACAGCGCTCTCTTCCCCACTCATCCTCTGAAAGACTGGAGCCGCTGCAAAAGAGCAGCTACAACTTATCTGCCCCCCACCAACAGCCTGCATGGCTAAGAAGGAGCTTCTGCTGTGGAGCTGGCAGGGTTCTCTTCTTCTGCTCCTCCTCCTTGCAAGGCACCTTTATGTGGCCGTGCAGTGTGCACCGAGCCAGCAGCTCACCCCCACCTCCCCGCTCAAGCTGAACGGACCGAATCTGCCCCACCAGCCGAACCAAGCTCGCACGCCTCCCCGCCCGAACCTGCCCTACAATGAAGCCAGAACACTTGCCCTCAGCTTATTTCCACTTGCCAAATGCAAGCAGGCGAGAGGAAATTTTGAGGGCCGTATTATTGTGTATGCAGCCTGACTGCCCTTCATGTAGAATTATAGGCAAACCCTAAAATGCCTTAAAACTGCTCACTCACTCCAAACACCTATTCTGACTAACCTGTGTAAGAAAGATGTATATACTTACCTATTTTCAGGACGCACTGGTCTAGTCACTTGACCCAGCTCTCCTGTGTTAGCTGCAGGGGAGAGAATGGAGAGCTAAAAACAGATAGGCCATAGCAGCCTATGGGTGATGGAAACATTCAGTGGTCGTTGAGCACTCTCTCCTCTCCCCTGTAGCTGCCTCTGGGTGACACAGGGGATCATGTGACCAGACTGGAGTGGGCTGAAAAATAGGTATAAACATCTTTCTACATTTATCAGCATGGTTTGAAGGGTGGGGAGAGCCTTGCAGTTGTGGCATAGCTCCATAAACTTGAATGCCCATGTAGCCCGCCAGCATGTTGTGTTAATTTTGCTGTGGATGCAGCATGTGAACAGCGCAACGGCTCAACTGCCTGTTCTTACCAATCCCCCAGCCATCTAAGGTAAAAGAAACCTAAGACACCCACCAAAGTGCAACAAGCATTAATACCTAAACCCACGAACAAAAAAGTTTAATATATTGCAGATTAACAGTTCTTAGATGAGCTGGCTGAATTAGTCTGCTTTTGCTTACTTCATTTTCACCTGGCGATCCTGCCAGTAACACAGGATCACCACTAGTATCTATGGAGGAACAGACAGGCCACAGAAGCCTATGGGTGATGGCAACATTCACAGGCATTCCAATCGTTGTGCAAGCTCTCCCTCCCCTGCAGCTGCCTCTGGATGACACAGGGGATTGCGTGACCAGACTGGAGCGGGCTGAAAAAAAAGATATATATCTTCCTACATTTGTCAGCATGGGTGTGGAGAGCATTTTCAAGGCTAGTTAGGGTTTGCATAATTATTATATTAGACATTTAATCTTTCATTGTAATAGTGACTGCAATACACTAAAATCTGTTTGGCTGCTCTGGGTTTACAGCCAGATTTTTAATTATGCACAATGCTCTTTCCTGGTTCAGACTTACCTTTTTTTTTTTTTATAAATCTGGCTACACAGAAAACATTTGAATTGATCCACATGATTCCCACAGCCAAAGACGTAAAAATATATTGATTGGTAATTTTTTTGCTGTCGATTACTTTTGCAGAAATTATCTGCTGCCTATAGCCCGTTAATCATTAAGTTATACATTAAGAACTTTAGGATCTTACCTGGCATTCCACATTGCAGTAAAAGGCCTGTTTGCATTTGCCGCATTTGGCAAGACCTTCCTTCCTAAAATCAAAACAAATGAATGCATAGTAAAAATTCCCATTGGTATTTGGGGGAAAGGCAACAAGTATAAGCATAAAGTCAAACAGCATAGCAGGTTAAAAGGAAGGTAAAGGTTTGTGCTGATCCATTCAAGTACTGCTCCATCCTGCTGACCAATGTGTCAATAAAAATTGCTAATTCAGATGTGAGAATTCCTAACTGTAGCATTATGAAAAGAATGGTGGGGGTTACAAAATGCTCATGCACACGAGCAGAAAAAAAACAAAAACACAGAAAAGCATTTTTTTCTTTTTATTGCCTCTGAATGCAGCTCTTCACTAGCCAATGTGTCAATGCTTAACAGCTTTTAACCCCTTTTATTGCCGCCACCACCACCACACGCCTTACGGCAGTGGCAGCTGGGGGGTACACACACTTCCCGTGGCTGCAGCTACCAGGAGTCTGGATATATATGCCATAAGCCAATTGTTGGCTTTATAATGACCCTTGGAGAATTCACTTCCACTGACTCGACCCTCTCCACTATGCTTCCAGGCTCTGCTATCCCATCTGTGGGCCCACGACCCGCATGGCAGATGGAGAGGAGGGAGACCAATGAACACCCATTCGCTGATCTCCTCTAGCTAGAATGATCATAGAAGAAGCGGCACATAAAAGCATCACTTCCAGTTTCTGGTGTCACTTTTCCTGGCCCTTGCAGCCAGGGAAGAAGATAATGGAGTACAATCTGCGCTCCATTACTTTCAATAGTGGGCAGGTGAGACATCGGTGGTCTATTTATTCAGTGTAATCTCATTTTTTTTTTGTAAAATATAAAAAGAAATAGATTGCATTTGTGTGCACTAAAATCAACTTTAGTGCATGTTTTCTGAATTTTTGCTCTTGATAAACAGCTGTGAAAACATTGCGTTACATAAAAGAATTAAAACTACAGGAGTTGAGAAACAATGCGTTAGTGCCTACAGTATTCAGTGGATCTAGCCATAAGACTGCAGTTACATGCATATACACTATATTGTTAAAAGTATTGGGACGCCTGCCTTTATACGCACAGTAACTTTAATGGCATCCCAGTCTCTGTCCGTAGGGTTCAGTATTGGATTAGCCCACCCTTTGCAGCTATAACAGCTTCAACACTTCTGGGAAGGCTGTCCACAAGGTTTAGGAGTGTCTATGGGAATGTTTGACCATTCTTCCTGAAGCGCATTTGTGAGGTCAGGCACTGATGTTAAATGAGAAGGCCTGGCTTGCAGTCTCCGCTCCAATTCATCCCAAAGGTGCTCTATCGGGTTGGGGTCAGGACTCTGTGGAGGCCAGTAAGTTCCTCCACCCCAAACTCGCTCATCCATGTTTTTATGGACCTTGCTTTGTGCACTGGTGGGCAGTCATGTTGGAACAGGAAGGGGCCATCTCCAAACTGTTCCCACAAAGTTGGAAGTGAAATTGTCCAAAATGTCTTAGTATGCTGACACCTTAAGAGTTCCCTTCACTGGAACTAAGGGGCCAACCCCAACCCTGAACAACAACTCCACACCATAATCCCCACTCCACTAAAATGATTTGGACCAGTGCACAAAGCAAGGTCCATAAAGACATGGATGAGCGAGCTTGGGGTAGAGGAACTCGACTGGCCTGCACAGAGTCCTGACCTCAACCCAATAGAACACCTTTGGGATAAATTAGAGTTGAGACTGCAAGCCAGGCCTTATTGTCCAATATCAGTGCCTGACCTCACAAATGCGCTTCTGAAAGAATGGTCAAACATTCCCATAGACACTCCTAAACCTTGTGGACAGCCTTCCCAGAATAGTTGAATCTGTTATAGCTGCAAAGGGTGGGCCAACTCAATACTGAACCCTACAGACTAAGACTGGGATGCCATTAAAGTTACTGTGCGTATAAAAGGCAAGTGCCCCAATACTTTTAACAATATAGTGTATATGCATGTAACTGCAGTCTTATGGCTAGATCCACTGAATACTCTAGGCACTAGCGCATTGTTTCTCAACTCCTGTCCCCAAGGTGCCCCAACAGGTCATGTTTTCAGGCTTTCCATTATTTTGCACAGGTGATTTGATCAGTTTCACTGCATCAATGTGCATAAATATGGACCAGGCAAGCATTTTTGATGCTAGATTTTCTGCTAGCCCCTGGCGAAAACCTTTAGTATAAACGGCATTATTTTAATACACCCGTGTGCATGCAGCCAAATACAGTGCCTTGGAAAAGTATTTATACTTCTTGAAATTTTCCACATTTTGTCATTACAGCCAAAAACATAAGCCTATTTTATTGGGATTTTATGTGATAGACCAACACAAAAGTGGCACATAATTGGGAAGTGGAAGGAAAATTATAAAAAAATGTACAAATAAATACCTGAAAAGGGTGGCGTGGATTTGTATTTAGCCCCCCTGAGTCAATACTTTGTAGAACCGCCTTTCACTGCAATTACAGCTGTGAGTCTTTTTGGGGATATCTCTACCAGCTTTGTACATCTAGGAGGAGGACATTTCTGCCCATTCTTCTGTGCAGAATAGCCCAAGCTCTGTCAGATTGGATGAAGAGCCTCTGTGAACAGCAATTTTCAAGTCTTGCCACCGATTCTCAATTGGATTTAGGTCTGGACTTTGACTGGGCCACTCTAACACATGAATATGCTTTGATCTAAACCATTCCCTTGTAGCTCTGGCTGTATGTTTAGGGTCGTTGTCCTGCTGGAAGGTCAAACTCCGCCCCGGTCTCAAGTCTTCTGCACTCTAACAGGTTTTCTTCTAAGGCCTCATGCACACTGGATGTTTTTGGGTATTTTTACAGCAGCTGTTTTTGGCTTCAGATGTTTTTTCCTACATTCAATAAACTCTCCATCATGTTATCCTATGTCTTCATGTACACATAGGCTGTTATTAACTGGTTTTGGCTGGGGCGTTTCTTGGCTGTAAAAAAAAAAAAAAAAGGAAAAGAAAAACCCCAAGACTAGTGGGTTCCGAGAGGAGTTTTTCAGCTGTAAAAATGCTCCAATGTCAAGAACACCCAAAAACTCGGCTCACCAGTTAAAGCTTTTGATCCCATTAGAAAAAAAAAATTGCTAAAAACAGATAACGCTAAAAAACACTATTGCAAAAACGTTGAAAAACTCATTACAAAGCTACTGACATTTTTAAAATGTCCTGTGTGCATGAAGCCCAAGGATTGCCCTGTATTTTGCTCCATCCATCTTCCCATCAACTCTGACCAGCTTCCCTGTCCCCGCTGAAAAGCATCCCCACAACATGATGCTGCCACCACCATGTTTCACAGTGGGGATGGTGTGTTCAGGGTGATGTGCAGTGTTAGTTTTCCGCCACACATAGCGTTTTGCTTTTAGGCCAAAAAGTTCAATATTGAAACTAACTAAAATAAAATAAACTAACAATTGTATCTTCTTATAATAGTCCACCAATATTATGCAGTGATCTCGTGAAATTGTGAAAAAAGGCAATTTCCGTGAAAAAGTTCAAAAACGTATATTCTTAGGTCTTCAGATATCCTCAAAATGTATGCCTTATATGAATTCACCACTGTGCTCCCCCATAAGAAATACGCTCACCTTAAAAAAGTGTGACCACACTTCAGTCAGTACGCTTTTAGTCACTCTAGCAGGTGTTGATCTTTTCTGTTTATAGCTCTGTCAGTGTTCCTCCATTATAATCCAATGTATGTGGAAAGGAAAAAGCTCCATATAATCGCTTAGATCGTTTTTAAAATTCAAATGACATTTAATAAAATATGTGCATAAAAAAAAACAAATAAAACACTCACATTAGACAGGTGCTCCAGTGCACCAACTGCATGTAAGAAATAGCAATCCACGGTCCTGCATCAAAAAAAATTGTGTCTCTCTGGACAATACAAAATCGTCTTGTAGAATCAGTGTGCCCCTCCCCGACGCGTTACATCACAGGGTCTTGTGACTCATCAGGGGGATTCCTTCACGTTTGCTGTGTCCCCCACATGGCTTCTCGCAAACTGCAAACGGGACCTCTTATGCCTTTCTTTCAACAATGGCTTTCTTCTTGCCAATCTTCCATTAAGGTCAGATTTGTGGAGTGCACGACTAATAGTTGTCCTGTGGATCTCCACAGCTCCTCCAGAGATACAATGGGCCTCTTGGCTGCTTCTCTGATTAATGCTCTCCTTGCCTGGCCGGTCAGTTTAGGTGGACAGCCATGTCTCGGTGGGTTTGCAGTTGTGCCATACTCTTTCCATTTTCAGATGATGGATTGACCAGTGCTCTGTGAGATGTTCAAAGCTTGAGATATTTTTTTACAACGTAACCCTGCTTTAAACTTCTCCAACTTTATCTCTGACCTGTCTGGTGTGTTCCTTGGCCTTCATGATGCTGTTTGTTCACTAAGGTTCTCTGGGGGCTTCACAGAACAGCTGTATTTATACTGAGATTAAATTACATACAGAGGTGGACTCGATTTACTAATTAGGTGACTTCTGAAGGCAATTGGTTGCACTAGATTTTAGTTAGGGGTATCAGAGTAAAGGGGGCTGAATACAAATGCACGCCACACTTTTCAGATATGTGTAACAAAATTTTGAAAACCATTTATCATTTTTCTTCCACTTCACAATTATGCGTCACTTTGTGTTGGTCTATCACATAAAATCCCAATAAAATACATGTAGGTTTGTGGTTGTAACCTGAGAAAATGTGGAAAACTTCAAGGGGTATGAATACTTTTTCAAAGGCACTGTAGTTAATCATACACTCAAGGCAAAACTGAAAGTTAAAATTCCAGATACATTCACGGAAGGCAGCCGGTGTTTCTAAGACCGATATTTCTGTACTGCACCCGTTCACCCCAGTCAATTGCTTGTACCTTTACACTGCTGCTGGTAAACGGACATTTTGAGGCATTTGGGCGATTTTTTTTTCAGCTGCCCCTGAACTCTCCTCTGTTATCTTATCAGTACATTTACACAGGGTCGTTTAAGGTCGTTTCCAGGCAGTTGAGTTTAAGGCTTCATGCACATAGGACATCCAAAAACAGTAGCTTATCAGGGATGTTTTCAGCTTTTACGAGCGTTATTTTACCGCCGTTTTTCGTGTTTTTAAAGGGCCAGTGTTTTTTGTTTTTTCCCCCCAATTGGTCTAAAAAGTCAGAAAAACGTTGGGGATTGACGTTTTAAAGCGTTTGAACGTTTTTACAGCTGAAAAACGTCCAAAAAAACATCATTGCTAAAAACAGCTGATAACAGCCTATGTGTGCATGAACACATAGGATAACATGATGGAGGGTTTATTGACTGTAGAAAAAAACGTCTGCTGAAAAACAGTCAAAAAAAACGTCCTGTGTGCATGAGGCCTTAAGGCTTTTTTGGAACGCAAAAAATATGTGTTCAGACGCCAGTTCAGAGGCATTTGAAACGCCAAACAGCTTGTAAGCGCCGCTAAACGTGCCTAAACGCGGTAACTCACATCTAGAACCGTTTCTTTTACAGGCGTTTCCATTTAAAAAAAATAAATAAATAATAATATTATATTATATATACACATACACACACACACACACACCCTCTTTAAAATCGCTCCTAGACGTGGCATGCAAAACGCCTGTTTTAGACGCCGGCTTCTAGCTGTCAAAAAATAAATAAAAATTGTTCAGGGGAGGTTGAAATAGCGTCCCATGTAAATGGAGCCTTAAAGCTTTTTTTTTTTTTTTTTTTGCTCCACGCTGCAGTGCGCCCAACAAACCAAAAACATCAGGTGCAATAACAAGTGAGCAAAAAAGACAAAAAGGAAGAAGGGGCCTCTTTCTTTGCACCCCCAGGGTGAAAGATTGCTGACAGAGGCAGAGTACTCCTACATCCCTGAGCAAAAGTAGGCAAACCCCATTCCCCAGGGGACCAGGCAAGGGCTCCCCTGAAGGAAGACTATGGATTTGGCTGGACAACCAAACAGCCAAATGCCTTCCCACTTGACTCTCAGCGCAGGTCTCTAGAATAACCTACACCATACTGGTCGCGGTGAGTGCCTGTATAATGTAGAAAATAGTAAGCACTTTCAGAGCAAGATTTACTAAAACTGGAGAATGCAAAATCTGGTGTAGATCTATATAGAAATCAATCAGCTTCCAGGTTTATTTTTTTTAATAAACGCCTAATTGAACAAGCTAAAAGTTAGAAGTCAATTTTCTACCATGCACAGCTGTATCAGATTTTGCAAATCACCCCCAAAGTCTGATATAGGGGTTTGTCCAGTCCTGGCTAAAAGTCCCAGGCCAGGATGCAAATGTGTGCAAAAGTGCTATTACCATGGTGCCACACTCAAACACAGTGGGTTTCCCACAGCCCCAAGGTATCTTTCCCTTGGACTGCTAGCCAGTTCCTACAGGGAGGCCTAAGCAACAGGAGCTCCTCAGATGGTGGCATCAATAGAATATAATTTCCAGATTGTAAAATATGTGTTTGGTGCAGAGTTTTCAGCCTTAATCTGCCATGATAAATATGAGCAGCAAACCTAAATCTTGCCATTGTAAAAGTTGACATCTGGTCTCATGATTTTTTTGGACATGATGTATTTTTGCTGCTAGAATTGCTGCGACGATGCCCATTGCAATGATAATGAAGAATTTATCACCATGTCAGCATAAATTCTGTTGAAGTTTTAGGGGCTACCTTGTGGTTAAAGCGGAGGTCCGGGCTAAAAAAAAAAAATTAAAAGTCAGCAGCTACACATACAGTAGCTGCTGACTTTTAATATTAGGACACTTACCTGTCCTGGACTCCAGCGATGTCGGCACCCGCCGCCGATCTTCGGATCGGGGGACGGGTGCAGCCGCCTCCATCGCGGGTAAGGGAACCCGGACGTGTAAGCAGTACAGCTTCACGCCGGGCACCTTACCGCGCATGCGCGAGCTCTGCCACGCTCTGCTACTGGCCAGGCGGCCAGTAGCAGAGCGAGCAGGGAGGAGGGAGCCGGGCTTCTGATGTCAGCGGCCGCGTCCGCCGGCCAGAGCTCCCGGAAGTGTGGAAAAGGACACCTGTCTAAAGACAGGTGTCCTCTTCCCCCTCCCCCCCCGAAAGGTGCCAAATGTGACGCCTGAGGGGGGGAGGAATCCAACCAGCGGAAGTTCCACTTTAGGGTGGAACTCCGCTTTAAAGTATATGCCACCCAAACAAATTTTGCGGATAACCCTTTCTGCAGCAGAGCATACCCACCAATTCCCAAGACAATTATATTTTAAGGAATATGCTACCCCGAAGAATGGCTCCATAATTAGCTTGGTGAGGATAGACCGACATGTTTACATGACTTGGATTAGCACTTAGGAAGAGCTAATGTGCCATGCAAATAATTGTTGTAGGGCTAACGAATCACTCATTAGGGCGGGTTATAAAAAGAAGCTCTGACATACGGGCCGCGACTCTGCAGTTAAGTGGCAACAGGTGGCCGCCCTAAATAAGTCAACTGCTTAGAGGGTGTGAACAGCTGAAATTGCTTTCACTAGAAGGAAAATGGTTGAATAAAAAAAAATAAAAAAATTATTTTGGGATCATCCCATATCGTTAATCGTTTAACCAACAGGAGCTTATACAGCTTCCATATGTATTTGACTGATCAGAGTGCTCAAGCTTTACTGAATCCTGCAGGTTCCTAAAGTGACACTACATTTTGTGTTTAAGGCCTCATACACACGGACGTTTTTTGACGCCGGCGTTTTCTGGCGTTTTTTGCAGCTCTCCATGTTAGTCAATGGCCCCATAAAAACGTTGGCGTTTCTGAGCTGTAGGTGGCGTCGGCGTTAGTGAGCAGAAAGTAGAACCCATGGCCATCGCGTTCTGAGGCTGTAACATTTTGACGTTTTTTGACGCCGACGCCACAATATGCCAAGAAACGCCAACATATGCCACCATATGCCACCTATTATTATACTGGCGTTTTCCGGCGTTTTTTGACGCCGACGTTTTTAGGTTGAAAAATAGCAGAGGGATGATTTTGTTTTAAAAAACGTCTATTGACGCCTATTGACGCCGACGCTCACTAACGCCGAAAAACGTCAATACATAACGCCGAAAAACGTCGCCTTTTTTTCCTTGACGTCGGGCCCGACGTTTTGTTTATTTTTTTATATACGCCCGTGTGTATGAGGCCTAAAAATAAGAAAATTCTATTTAAAGAATATGTATGCTTAGCTCAAAAAACTTCTATTGCTCTTTTCCAAATCGTCGAATGCCTTTTTTTCTGCTGCAATCTGACTTCCTGTTAGAGGGTGGCTATGATCACTCTCCATGGTCCCACTGTATGTAGGAAAGCAGCCATCCAAAGTGCACTGGAGGATGCATTCAAGGCGCAGTGTTATTTTACAAACAACTTTTAGGCCTCATACACACGGGCGTTTTATAATAAGTAAGCAAAAACGCCAGGTCCGACGTTTTTTAAAAAATCTGCGTTTTTTGCGGCGTTTTGCATCGGCGTTAGCGAGCGTCGGCGTCAATAGGCGTTTTTAAAAAAAAAAAAAACAGTCCTCTGCTATTTTTCAACCTAAAAACGCTGGCGTCAAAAAACGCTTGTTAACGCTGGTAGGGCGTTTGCAAGCATTAGTGAGCGTTTTGCTGATTGGCGTCAAAAAACGCCAAAACACTACAGCTACAGAACGCGATGGTCCCGCGTTCTAAAAACAGCTCACTAACGCCAACGCCCTCTACTGCTCACTAACGCCGGCGTTTTTAGAAGGCCATTGAATAACATGGAGAGCTGCAAATAACGCCTACAAACGCCGGCGTGCAAAACGCCCGTGTGTATGAGGCCTTAACAGCGTAGATTAACCATTCCAAAGTGGGTTAAAAGTATACAAAAACACTAAGAAGAAAAAAAAGAGTTCATTCATGAACCCCAGAAAACGACTCAAGTGGAAAGTGATGCCAAACAAACCAGAAGGATCCTCGACCAACAGTGATCACACATAGCCCTTACCAGATATCCCCCACATCATTACACCACCACCAGCCTGAACAGTTGAAACAAGGCAGGATGGATCCATGCTTTCATGTTGTTTACACCAAATTCAGTTTAGGCATTGCTATACTCTAGTAAAAAGTCAACGGTTAACTCACATCCCTAGCATAAGTGTATATTGACAAACAGATTACCCGCCTTCGGGACTTTAACGGGAAACCAACTCTTTCAGAACGACAAGGGAGCCGGAAGTAAAGCTAAAAAATGTTTTTTAATTGATCTGATTAAAGCATCACATAACCATAGGACATAACGGGTCCATTGATCAAAGATTGCAAGAAAGGTACATCCTGAACCACAAAAAATGATACATACATGTGTGAAAAACAGTGAACATGAAACAAAGAGAACATTACATTTAAAAAAGGACACAAAACGACCACTCACACCACTACCAAGTGGCGGGGGGGGGAGGGGGGGGGAGGGGGAGACCCAGCACGTTTCGAATACGATCTTTTTCAGGGGTAGGTGGCCAGGAATGTAAAAGAAATCCTCGTATTCTACAAAGGATCGGCTAATAGGGCCTTAGTAAGGTCACAAATTCAGGTATTTAGGGATCTGCTTTAGTCCAAAGGGAGTGATGTGCTATGAGGAGACACTATTCCCTGGATCTACAATCTAGAACATAGTATTTTCAATGGGAGCCAACACCTTAGTCCTCACCGGATTGGAAGACCATGTGAGCAGTCTATTACTGGGACTTTTTCCTTCATATCGCATACATAGAGATATGAATTCTACTTGAGTCTTGAAGGGACTGGGACCGAAGGGTAATCACAATAATAGATTAAACTGTTGATCTATAGGTCATAGACAAGAAGGTCTGGTGAAGATGAGAGCCCAAGGGGCAGGGGATATCTCCTAGTGTCCCCCAAAAGGAGAACTTGATCCGAGAGTGCTGCTCATAGGAGGGGATCTCGTTAAGTCTTAGATGGTCACTCCAAACGCAAGTCCCAGTCCCTGGTTCAGAGGAAGGCCTGGCTTTTCATGTTGTTTACACCAAATTCTGATCCTACCATCTGAATGTTGCAGCTGAAATCGAGATTCATCAGACCAGGTAACGTTTTTTCCAATCTACTATTGTCCAATTTTGGTCAGCTCAGTTTTTGCAGATGACCCAAAGATAAGCAGAGCAATAAACTCACATCAGGGCATAGAAATTTGGACCTAAATAAAATAATGGAGTGGACAGATAAATGGCAAATGAGGTTTACCATGGATAAATGTAAAGTAATGCACTTGGGGGGCAAAAAACAAATGCAAACTATTCACTAGAGGGAAAACCTCTGGGAGAATCAAGGATAGAGAAGGCTCTAGGGGTCCAAAGCAGGCAGAATATTACCATGCATAACGAAAGGGATTTACTCCAGGGATAAAACTATCATTTTAAATCCATAAAAAGACAAAATACAGCTAGCACACACATCCTCTGTGGCTTCAGCAGATGCGTTTCACGCACCTGTATTAGCAATGACTAAGCACAGGTGTGTGAAACGCGTCTGTCGAAGCCACAGAGGATGTGTGTGCTAGCTGTATTTTGGCTTGTTATGGATTTAAAATAAACTGAGTTTTTAGTCGGAAGTACCGCCTTTTTCATGTCCTATGCTTCAATTGCAGATGGCACCCAGCCACATTGTTGCAGGAAAGATCCCAACACACTTGGAGCAGTGCAATCTGTTTTACCTTTATAAAACTAGAACTCTGCCACTTTATAAAACCCTGGTTAGGTCACATCTGGAGTATTCTGTCCAGTTCTGGTCACCGGTTCTCAGAAGAGATGTGCTAGAGCTGGAGAGAGTTCAAAGAAGGGCAACACAACTAATAAGGGGACTGGAGGACCTCAACTATGAGGAACGACTTCCAAAACTAAATTTATTCTCACTGGAGATGCAACGCTTGAGGGGGGACATGATAGTGATCTACAAATGCCTCAATGGGGATCCCAGCATAGGAAAAAAATATTTAGTTCTAAGGCCACACAAAGAGACTGGAGGAGAAGCACTTTAACCTTAAACTGCACAGGGGGTTCTTCACTGTCAGGGCAACAAGGATGTGGAACTCTCACCCACAACTGGTGGTGGCCACGGGGAGTCTGGATATTTTTAAAGGACTCTTGGATGTATATCTGAAAAGAACACAACATACAGGGATATGGGAAATAATTAAAGACACTGACTCACATACACCTACACAGGTTGAACTGGATGGACCATTGTCTTTTTTCAGCCTTACCTACACTATGCAACAATGAATTGTAGCTTCCGTTTCCTGTTCTTAGCTGACAGGAGTGGCACCCGGTGTGGTCTTCTGCTGCTGTAGCCCAACTGCTTTAAGG
>BLSH010356011.1:147836-159123 GCA_018402905.1 Glandirana rugosa | reverse complement strand
TCGAGATGGTTTGGGGTGAGCTGGACCGCAGAGTGAAGGCAAAAGGGCCAACAAGTGCTAAGCATCTCTGGGAACTCCTTCAAGACTGTTGGAAGACCATTTCAGGTGACTACCTCTTGAAGCTCATCAAGAGAATGCCAAGAGTGTGCAAAGCAGTAATCAAAGCACAAGGTGGCTACTTTGAAGAACCTAGAATATGACATATTTTCAGTTGTTTCACACTTTTTTGTTATGTAGATAATTCCACATGTGTTAATTCATAGTTTTGATGCATTCAGTGTGAATCTACAATTTTCATAGTCATGAAAATAAAGAAAACTCTTTGAATGAGAAGGTGTGTCCAAACTGTTGGTCTGTACTGTATACACACACACACACACACACACACACACACACACACACACACACAGTGGGGAAAAAGTTCTCCCACTTAAAAAGATGAGAGAGGCCTGTAATTTTCATCATAGGGACACTTCAACTATTGGAGACAGAATGAGAAAAAAAAGAAAAATCCAGAAAATCACATTGTCTGATTTTTAAAGAATTTATTTGCAAATTATGGTGGAAAATAAGTATTTGGTCACCTACAAAAAAGCAAGATTTCTGGCTCTCACAGACCTGTAACTTCTTCTTTAACCACTTGCCGACCGTCAATCGGCAATTGACGGCGGCAAAGTGGCGCCGTAAGGCGAATCGCCGTCATGACGGCAGCCGCCGGAGGCGCGCCCGCGCGCTCACTGTGTCCGGGGAGGGCCAGGGAGCGGGTGCGGCGGCTTCGATTGCCGCCGGCCACACGCGATGCCCCCCCGGAGTGAAAGAACGGAGGTCCGTGTAAGTAAACACGGACCTCCGCTCTGTGTGAGGGGGAAGGGCTGTGATCACAGCCTTCCTGTACGTGAAGGCTGTGACCACTTCCCTTCCCCAGATAGGCAGTCCCCCATACATTTAGAACACGCCCAGGGAACACTGTTAACCCTTAGAGCGCCCCCTGCAGGTTAACCCCTTCACTGCCAATGGCATTTACACAGTAATCAGTGCATTTTTATAGCACTGATCGCTGTATAAATGCCAATGGTCCCAAAAAAGTGTCAAAATGTTCCGACATGTCCGCCCCAATATCGCAGTACCTCTAAAAATCACAGATCGCCGCCATTATTAGTAAAAAAAAAAAAAAAAAACCCCAAAAATGAATTCTCATCCGTAAACGCGACCACTTTTGCGCAAACCAATCAATAAACGCCGATTGCGTTTTTTTTATTGCAAATATGATGAAGAATATAAATCGGCCAAAAACGGTGAAAAAAAAGGTTTTTTTATATTTTTTTTTTGGATTTGTATTTTAGCAAAAAGTAAGAAATTAGTTTTTTTTTTTGCAAAATTGTCTCTCTTCTTTTGTTTATAGCGGCGATCAGAAATGACGCAGTGGTGATCAAATACCACCAAAAGAAAGCTCTATTTGTGGGAAAAAAAGGACGCAAATTTCATTTGGGTACAACGTCGCACGACCGCGCAATTGTCAGTTAAAGCGACGCAGTGCCGAATCGCAAAAAGGGCTCCGGTCCTAAAGCTGGAAATCCTTTCGGTCCTTAAGTGGTTAAGAGGCTCCTCTGTCCTCCACTCGTTACCTGTATTAATGTCCTCTGTTTGAACTCGTTATCAGTATAAAAGACACAACCTGTCCACAACCTCAAACAGTCAGACTCCAAACTCCACTATGGCCAAGACCAAAGAGCTGTCAAAGGACACCAGAAACAAAAAATTGTAGACCTGCACCAGGCTGGGAAGACTGAATCTGCAATAGGTAAGCAGCTTGGTGTGAAGAAATCAACTGTGGGAGCAATAATTAGAAAATGGAAGACATAAAAGACGTCTGATAATCTCCCTCGATCTGGGGCTCCACGCAAGATCTCACCCCGTGGGGTCAAAACTATCACAAGAACGGTGAGCAAAAATCCCAGAACCACACGGGGGGACCTAGTGAATGACCTGCAGAGAGCTGGGACCAAAGTAACAAAGGCTACCATCAGTAACACACTACGCCGCCAGGGACTCAAATCCTGCAGTGCCAGACGTGTCCCCTTGCTACATGTCCAGGCCCCTCTGAAGTTTGCTAGAGAGCATTTGGATGATCCATAAGAGGATTGGGAGAATGTCATATGGTCAGATGAAGCCAAAATAGAACTTTTTGGTAAAAACTCAACTTGTCGTGTTTGGAGGAAAAAGAATGCCGAGTTGCATCCAAAGAACACCATACCTACTGTGAAGCATGGGGGTGGAAACATCATGCTTTTGGGGCTGTTTTTCTGCAAAGGGACCAGGACGACCGATCCGTGTAAAGGAAAGAATGAATGGGGTCATGTATCGTGAGATTGAGTAAAAACCTCCTTCCATCAGCAAGGGCATTGAAGATGAAACGTGGTTGGGTCTTTCAGCATGACAATGATCCCAAACACACCGCCCGGGTAATGAAGGAGTGGCTTCGTAAGAAGCATTTCAAGGTCCTGGAGTGGCCTAGCCAGTCTCCAGATCTCAACCCAATAGAAAATCTTTGGAAGGAGTTGAAAATCCGTGTTGCCCAGCAACAGCCCCAAAACATCACTGCTCTAAAGGAGATCTGCATGGAGGAATGGGCCAAACTACCAGCAACAGTGTGTAAAAACCTTGTGGAGACTTACAGAAAATGTTTGACCTCTGTCATTGCCAACAAAGGGTATATAACAAAATATTGAGATGAACTTTTGTTATTGACCAAATACTTATTTTCACCATAATTTGCAAATAAATTCTTTAACCCCTACAGATCCGCGCTATTGCCGAAGTACGGCTCCAGCGCGGATCTGAAATGCCGGGACAATGTCCATGGACGTCGAATCCTGTGCGAGCATGCCCGTGGGTCGGGCGGACTCGATGTCCGCCCGAGTCCCGCCGATCTCTTTTAGCAGCCTCAGAACGGGGAACCGCCGATGTAAACACAGCGGTTCTCCGTTCTGTGACAGGGGACATGACAGATCTACTGATCCCTGTCACTGGGATCAGTTAGATCTGTTATGTCCCAGCCAGCCCCGCCCCCCCCCCACAATTAGAACACACCCAGGGAACATTGTTAACCCCTTCACTGCCCCCTGCAGGTTAACCCCTTCACTGCCAATGACATTTACACAGTAATCAGTGGACATTTAAATTTCTGATCGCTGTATAAATGTCATTAGTCCCAAAAAATGTTCGACATTTCTGCTGCAATATCCCATATATTACAGACCTCTCATCTTTTTAAGTGGGAGATCTCTCTCTCTCTCTCTCTCTCTCTCTATCTATCTATCTCTCTATCTATCTATCAGGGCTTGACAAATTTGCCTTGAATCTAGGAGCCAGCTAAAAAAGTTAGGAGCCAGTTTTTTTTATAGCGTAGTGTTGGGTTGTTAGCGCCCCCCGGGGTAAGACAAGTAATTTTAGCCCCTAACTTACTCACAGCAGAGCAGCCAGTCAATAACTCCACCGTTACATCAGGGTTATAGGCTGGCCAGAAAGAGTGACACTAAAAAATGTGTTATGGGGGAAACTCCTTATTATGCCGAATGCATAGTGACTGCGGCATGTAAAACGCCCTCATCTGCTGCCTAATGGAGCTTAAGGGTGGCAAAAACATGTCTCTACTGCACATTTTTACCACCCAGCTTGCACATCTAAACAAAGCCTTAGTGACATTGTAAATAAAATACAAAAAAAGGTGAAAAGTATTCCAGCGCTGCTGATCTTATGCTGCCTCTTTGCAGCCACTTCTTGCCTACATGTGTGTCCCCCACAGTGACTTTTCATTGCTCTGGTGGGTTTCCGGTCACCATGAAATACTGGAGCCCAGCTGCACATAGAGTGGTAATTGTTGATGGTACTCAGGGCTTTATCACAATTTTGTTGCTTAGAATAAAGGTCGTTTCTTGCGGGGTAACCAACTTTCATATTATACAAAAAAAAAAAAGGGGGCTAAACTTATTCATTAAAAGTGTATTTTTTTTTCCAAAAAATTGCGCTAGAAAGACTGCTGCGCAAATACCATGTGACATACAATATTGCAGCAACCGCCATTTTATTCTCTAGGGTCTCTGCTAAAAAATAATATATAATGTTTGGGGGTTCCAAGTCATTTTCTAGCAGAAAACACTGGATATTTAATTGTAAGCCACTAATGTGAGAGAGGGTTTAGTCTATAAATGGTTAAACTTTCCTGATAGCCCGGAGATCATTGCTTTGAAAGAAGAAGCTACATTGTTGTTCCTTTATTCTCCTAACTCTCAACAACTATTCCAGGCAGACAGCCAAGTTTAACAGCTGTTAGATGACGCAGAGAACGGCTCTCGCTGAATCTGACGCGCTGTTTTAACATGGGGAGAGAAGGAACGGCAGTCACTCGCCAGGACGCGATTTCTGGTCGGCATGGCGACCTGGCGCCCGGGGTTTGTCGAGGCCTGATATTTATTTATATATATTAAAATAAAATACACACACACACACACACACACACACACACACACACACACACACACAGTTGATCCAGAGGAAGGCAAAAAAAAAACCCCAGCGTGGTCGTGGCGGTGTCCATAACCAGCGTGAGGCGCGACTTTCAGTTCAGAGACCAAGGACAGGGTGCTAGCACTGCTGCAGTAAGTGTGGCAGGAGAGGCGCAGTGTTGCCGTATTCCTCGATCCCAGCAACAAACGCACCTGCTTCTGCCACTACATGTATAACATGCTGGAGGACATTGGGGGAGACCAGAAGATACAGTGTATAGATCGAATGAACGCCATACGTATGCAGTATAGACAGGCCAAATATAGCGGTGGGCCGCCTCCACTTGATCTGTACACCGCTTCTCAGGATCCCCTAATGGCCCCCCGGGACCTCAGCAGTGCTAGCACCCCCCTCCCTATATAAGCCCCCTCCTCAACACCAGCCACCATGCCCCAGACCCCATATTACCCCCCACACTCCTACGGTGATTATCCACCAATATATGCCTGAGCGCCAGCCCCATTTATTCCCCCGTCCCCAATCCCCACGGTTACCAGGCATCCCACTTATCACCAGTTGTGATGCAACCTATTTACATGCGATAAATAAATCTTTTTAAAAAGAAATTCTGTCTGATTGTTTTTATATGTATAGGATGCACAACAGCACTCATTTGCCTGAGACAAACGTATGCCAAGTCCAAATAGGGCTAGCATGCATTTGCCTCACACAGAATGAAATGGACTCGTGGAATAGAAGAAAAATGGGGGGAAAAAAAAAAAAAAGGGAAGGAAGAAGAACCAACATGAATCTAACGTGCTTTATTCAAAGACAAATACAAAACCGAAAGAAGAGCTCATTAATGGCGACATTGCTTTTTACACGTAATCATCTTGCCATGACACCTCTCCATCAGGTGATACAAAAAAATTGTGCAAACTGGTGGTGGATTGTCATGACACATGCCGTTGACCGCAAGTCCATAAATTGGACTCGCTGACTTGGGCCCCGGTTCTACACTGCTCCTCTCATTGTCCCGCAGAAAGTAATGCAGAACGCAGCATGCCATTCTCCACATCAAGCTGCATACAGGACAACAAAACTCTCCATTTGGCCATGGACACACCAAACGCACATTCCACCACATGGCGTGCACAGCTAAGCCTAAACTTGAATTTTTTTTTCTCATGGCTGAGACCATTGCCACTGTATGGCCTCATGAGGTTTTCGTCCAGTATAAACGCCTCGTCTGCTACCATGATCAATGACAAGCTTGGTTCATCAGTGCAGGGTAGAAGCCTGCTGGGTGGTATGTTGAGCCGTCCTGTGGCAAGGAACCTAACATAACATAAAAATTATAAAATATTGAAATAAAAAAAAACAGCATACACATAACAAGTCCTACCCCTAAGCCTAACACTATCCACTAACCCTATCCTTTACCCCCAAAAGCAAACCCTAACCTGTATGTGTACTTATTCATAAAAATTTCACTTATCTGAGTGGCACTAGCAGCCGTTCCTTGGGTGACACAGGGCGCTGCATCACGGTGTCCATCCTGGTCAGTCTTGGCCGGAGCCTCTCCAACAGCTCCTCGGAGAGCGTCACAGACATCCGCGTGACATTTTTGAATGGTTCAGGATGTATGCGCAGTTGTGCATACATGTGGGTGAAGTACCCCACAGACAGCCACTGGGATACCAGTGGATGCGTCCAGAAGCAACGTCGTCTGCCGCTTCTATCATCCTCCAACTGTCTCCTTCTCCGCAACAGAATCAGCAGAATTGCCTCGTCAATCTTCTGGACAACAGGATCCATCATGAAAAACTCAGAAGAAATCTCAAATAACTCGCACAAAATCCAACAAAACTCTCACTGACTATACTCTCTCCTCTCTCTCTCCAACCAAAATGGCACCGTCACATGCCATCTAACGGTTTTTATTTTCCTTGACATTGTGGGTAATTTGGGAGTGGAAAATAGGAGGGATGTCTTAAAAAAAAATGCGGCAGAAAAACATGTCTAAACGCACATTGACGCCAATGCATAATGCTGATAAAATCACATTTTTCCTGGCATCGGTACTAGCTTTACAACTCGTTTTTTAGAATGCCCGTGTGTATGTAGCCTTAAACTTAGACTGGATATGAAACTTAGGTGGTGGTTGGAGGGAGAGGCCATGCTGTTCTATTAATAAATAAGCAGATTAGACCATTTCTCCTTTCCCCAGCATTACTGGTAGGCTTTGCACACACCGGACTCAAAAGAGAGAGGACTTATCAAGCTTGTGTTTTCTACAGATAAATATGGTTTCAAAAACCGTACTGAACAGAAGTACTTGATATATAAGAGCCCTTTGCTTTGCACTCTGTCACATCAAGCTGAATATGAATAGCAGTGCTTGGCTTTGCAGACCCGTTTATTTTTACTGCATGAGTTGTAACCGAGAAGACATTGGATGCACCTCACAAGGACTTCTGGTGGCACATAGGACATTGTTTTGTACACCTCATTGTTTAAATTGAAAGCTGCAGCATACTGTACTACTACAGCTGTTTTCAGCAGGGTGTGAAAAGCATTATGCGGTTTTATAAAATTTAAAAAAGGGAAGAAAAAGGGTCTGATGGCACCTTTACTGAGTGAGACTCTTTAGCTTCTTTCTGTACAACATTGCAAGTGACCCCGGCAGACAGATTGTACCAAGGTTGATCGATCAAATTGGTACATTCAGCCAGCCCATACATGTTTGAGCAGTCTACAGACAGCCTAACTGAAATGGGAACTTGCAGCAACAAAATGCATTTGGGGAAGGCACATCTTGGGTAGAAAATCCTGTGTTCTTTGGGGAAGGGGGGAGAAGAGTCAGACCTCTGCAGAGAGACTACTGATCAGTCCTCCTCTACAGGAACATGGCTGGTTTAAAAAGAGAATGCAAGACAATGAACACATTTTGTTTTGATGCACCTGGAATGTATCTAGCCATTTAAAGTGATATTAACCACTTCCGGACCGCCCGCCGTCATTATACGGCAGTACTTTGCCGTTGAACACCGTTGTTATGGTAGCAGATAGTTACCATAACCCGGTATAATTTTAAACAGTAGGTGACCTGCTTTCAGATAAAAGTGGTCTCTGCAGCGGATTCACCGCGAGACCACTTTTAATCGGGGGTGGGAGAGGTGCCCCCTCCTGCCACTTTCCGGACCCGCCGGTAACAGCAGAGACTATCAGATCCTCTCTCCTCAGAGTATGGATGCAGAATGAGTGGAAGATGCCACCCACTCGGCTCCATAGCAATGAAGGGCGGAAGCAACCTCAAACATCACTTCCATCCAATGACCTTAAAAAGGAGAAAAAAAAATTGCAATAGGAATAAAGTGACCCAATTTTTTCAAAATGGATGGTGTAAAAATAAAAAAGTAGAAAAAAAAAAAAAAAAAGCCCCGTCCCGCCGAGCACATGCGCAGAAGCAAACGCATACGGAAGTCGTGCCCACATATGAAAACCGTGTTCAAACCACACATGTGAGGTATCGCCGTGTTTGAGCGATAAAATTCTAGCAATAGACATCCTCTGTAGTATATAAAGAGGACAAAAGGAATGGCGCTGTCTCTTGAAAACTTTCTTGAAAAAATCTTTAAGCTGATAGACCCAAAAAAACTAATATACAAGTGAATAATACCATGAAGTGCAATGTGCAAACCAGGAATTGATTACTATGTACCAGTATTTAAAATGTTGTCCATAAAAAAACATGTATTCAGTTCCATATAAGAGTTCCACCATGAATTTGAATGATAAAATGTAGTAAAGTCTATATAAAAAAACATGCAGTGAGAAAAAAGAAAAGATTAAAAATAAAATAAATGAAAAATACAAAAAAGGTATAAAGTGACTTCAGTGCTTCATCTGTACCAAACGGCAATAAGGTAAACTTCCACATGTGCTCCCCCTCTTAGGTCCCCCCAAATATATCAGAAAAATGTATATATAAAATTAGAGTATGATAAACAATACTTTAATTTATATATACATTTTTCTTATATATTTTTCCTTTCGGGATCCGTTACTAGTCTTTTTCGGACTCTTTCCGTCACTCATTGTTCTTCCTTCTACCGTTGCGTTTATTTATATAATTAAAATAATTTTTATGTTATCATTATAAACCAAATTTCCAATCTGGACCTCGGTGTATATAAGGCAATGGTTGCACCAAAATGGACACCACTTCGGACGACGTCTTATGACGAAACGCGCAAGCCGGGGCCATACAGTACGCCGCACGTCACGTCCGGGACCCGTGGATCCGAACGGTGGAGCGCAAAACGACGCAAGAGGAAGGAGTTCCTACCTTCCTCAAGCAGGAGCTGATACAGCCGCTTTGTGCACTAAGCCTGGACAGTTTTATATTCTTTTAGAATTCCTTTACCTGCATGCAGTTTTAAATAATAAACAGCAGTTTTATTACGATATCACACTATTCTGGACTCCTTGTTCTCCTTATAGATTATTTGGAGCCGATCGTATGAGCGGAGGATTGTCATGGGGAGTGGAGCATAGGATATTAAGACCTCATTTGTCTTATGTGTGACACCCGTGGGGGAGCAGAGATGTGGACTGTGTAAGCTGTGGAGTGATATCTGGAGGCACAAGCTGAGGAGCGAACTATAGGATAACAAGACCCCATTTTACCTCAAGCGCATTACCCCTGGGGGGGTACGGAGATGTGGTAAGTGGGGACCTAAGAGGGGGAGCACATGTGGAAGTCACCTTATTGCCATTTGGTACAGATGAAGCACTGAAGTCACTTTACACCTTTTTGTATTTTTCATTTTTAACTCTTTTTTCTTACTGCACGTTTTCTTATATAGACTTTACTACATTTTATCATTCAAATTCATGGTGGAACTCTTATATGGAACTGAATACATGTTTTTTTATGGACAACGTTTTAAATACTGGTACATAGTAATCAATTCCTGGTTTGCACATTGCACTTAATGGTATTATTCACTTGTATATTCGTTTTGTTTGGGTCTATCAGTTGATTTCAAGAGACAGTGCCATTCCTTTTGTCCTCTAAGGAGGGAATCCCTGGAAGGCAGCAGTCTCACGTCATAATTTTCAATTCATTATCCTCTGTAGTATGTATGCATGCATGCATATACAGTCAGGTCCATAAATATTGGGACTTCAACACAATTCTAATCTTTTTGGCTCTATACACCACCACAATGGATTTGAAATGAAACGAACAAGATGTGCTTTAACTGCAGACTTTCAGCTTTAATTTGAGGGTATTTACATCCAAATTAGGTGAACGGTGTAGGAATAACAGTTTGTATATGTGCCTCCCACTTTTTAAAAGGTACCAAAAGTAATGGGACAATTGGCTGCTCAGCTGTTCCATGGCCATCTGTGTGTTATTCCCTCATTATCCAATTTACAAGGAACAGATAAAAGGTCCAGAGATCATTTCAAGTGTGCTATTTGGAATCTGTTGCTGTCAACTCTCAATATGAGATCCAAAGAGCTGTCACTATCAGTGAAGCAAGCCATCATTAGGCTGAAAAAACAAAACAAACCCATCAGAGAGATAGCAAAAACATTAGGTGTGGCCAAATCAACTGTTTGGAACATCCTTAAAAAGAAAGAACATACCGGTGAGCTCAGCAACACCAAAAGACCCGGAAGACCACGGAAAACAACTGAGGTGGATGACCGAAGAATTCTTTCCCTGGTGAAGAAAACACCCTTCACAACAGTTGGCCAGATCAAGAACACTCTCCAGGAGGTATGTGTGTCAAAGTCAATAAGCAAGAGAAGACTTCACCAGAGTGAATACAGAGGGTTCACCACAAGATGTAAACCATTGGTGAGCCTCAAAAACAGGAAGGCCAGATTAGACTTTGCCAAACAACATCTAAAAAAGCCTTCACAGTTCTGGAACAACATCCTATGGACAGATGAGACCAAGATCAAACTTGTACCAGAGTAATGGGAAGAGAAGAGTATGGAGAAGGAAAGGAACTGCTCATGATCCAAAGCATACCACCTCATCAGTGAAGCATGGTGGTGGTAGTGTCATGGCATGGGCATGTATGGCTGCCAATGGAACTGGTTCTCTTGTATTTATTGATGATGTGACTGCTGACAAATGCAGCAGGATGAATTCTGAAGTGTTTTGGGCAATATGATCCGCTTATATTCAGCCAAATGCTTCAGAACTCATTTGACAGCGCTTCGCAGTGCAGATGGACAATGACCCAAAGCATACTGTGAAAGCAACCAAAGAGTTTTTAAGGGAAAGAAGTGGAATGTTATGCAATGGCCAAGTCAATCACCTGACCTGAATCTGATAGAGCATGCATTTCACTTGCTGAAAACAAAACTGAAGGGAAAATGCCCCAAGAACAAGCAGGAACTGAAGACAGTTGCAGTAGAGGCCTGGCAGAGCATCACCAGGGATCAAACTCAGCGTCTGGTGAAGTCTGTGCATTCCAGACTTCAGGTTGTAATTGACTGCAAAGGATTTGCAACAAAGTATTAAAAAGTGAAAGTTAGATTTATGATTGTTAATCTGTCCCATTACTTTTGGTCCCCTAAAAAGTGGGGGACACATATACAAACTGTTGTAATTCCTACACCGTTCACCTGATTTGGATGTAACTTCCCTCAAATTAAAGCTGAAAGTCTGCAGTTAAAGCGCATCTTGTTCATTTCATTTCAAATCCTTTGTGGTGGTGTATAGAGCCAAAAAGATTAGAATGAATCTTCAGAC
>BLSH010356011.1:50609-65487 GCA_018402905.1 Glandirana rugosa | reverse complement strand
TGAAATCTCAAATTCCCCCAACAATCTGATCGTTGAGCATGATCGTAGCGATCGTTGTTTTATGCAGAGCTTGATCTGCAACTCAAAGCAGCGGTATGTGAAATCTCTAATTTCTGCTATCTGTCCTCAGAGCAACAGCACAGACAGCAGTAGTAAAGTAATCTATCTCAGGATGCAGGATCAGGTCTTAAAATGGCTAAAATCTGTCCCTCACGCCGTCAGCTACCTTTCCCTACACTAACCCAAGGAGCATGTGACTGCAGCACTGTGACTCCAGCTTATAAAGAGGCTGGGTCACATGATGCACCGGCCAATCACAGCCATGCCATTAGTAGGCATGGCTGTGATGGCTTCTAAGGGCAAACCAGTGAAACGCTTGTTGATTGGCTGCCCTGCAGCTTCTCAACACGTGGAGTAAAATATCAGAACCCCGGACCGAACCCGAACGATTTTTGAAATGTCCGGGTCCGGGTCCGTGCCATGGACACCCTAAAGTTCGGTACGGACCCGAACGTTACAGTCCGGGTTCGCTCAACACTATAAATAGGCACAGAGTGTAAGTGCTGTAAGCCAAGGCTGCTGCTAGAGTCCCCAACGTCCCAGAGCGCCCCTGGGAACACCTAGGGTGAGAGTTTACCTACTAAATACAGCTCATGCTCTTTTTCTGTCCTCCCTAATTCTTCTATTTCACCTTCTTTGCTCTCTCCTCCTTGATTTTCTAAGGCTCCTTTCATTCTAGCTCCCCTAAAAAGTGATATGTGGTGGATCTCTCTCTCTCAAAAATAAGAAAATTTGAGAAAGTCATGTTAACTTGTAACAATACCTTTATAATACAGTATTTCTGTTTGCAATGCAATACATGTCTCTTTTGCCATACTGATCACTTTCTCCCTCTAGTGACCAGTTTCCTTCATTACACTCCACAAGTCCCAAATACATAACAAGGATCTCCAAACTTTATAAACAAAAGGCCAGTTTACTGTCCTTCAGACTTAAGGGGGGTCGGACTGTGGCCAGTGAGAATAGAACATTTTTCTGCCATCAGTGGCAGTGAACAGTGCCCCATCTTTGATATTAGAGGGAGGAATAGTGCCCCATAGTGTCAGTGGCAGGAATTATGACCCATTTTCGGTGTCAGAGGGCAAAATAGTATCTCATATCAGTGGGATGAATAGTGGCCCCAGTGCTGGATAAAGGCAAGCAAAGGGCTGCATCTGGCCACTGTTTGGAGAACCCTGCTATATAATAAACAGAACATCTGCAATGACAATGCACTAGCACAGTAATCCATAGCCATACTCCTATTTCAGTCTGCTGCAGTAAAATGATAAAAAACTTTTATCTGCCAATTGGTAATCATCACTGTACTTTGCACATAACCATTGTTTTTACTACTTTATTAAAGCAACCAAATGACACAGAACCTGGTACATCACAGTGGGCATTACTTTAATAACGTCCTATTGGACGAAACGTGTTGGGGAGGAGTTATTAGTGCTGGTGTCACATTGCTATACGATCCTGGGTTGGCAGCAGCTTTTCATGTAAGATATTTGTTCTTTTATCTATGGTTTTATATCTATATGAATTCACATTAAAATACTACGCTATTAGAGTATTATATCGGCTCCCAGTGAGCTTCATTTATCCTAGTTCAAACTAAGTGCTTTTGGCTGTGGATATTGGGCGAAGTCCTTATGCTTGCTGCAGATGTCAGATTTAAAGATACAGGAGTGTATTCTGTTGTAATGGCAGCCATTGTCTCTGGTGAGTGTTCACTTCACAGGGAGGAGGTGGCTGACCTTTGAACACATTTGGAAACATTCATTTTACTATAGGAAGAGTTGGATCTTCTCTGCAATACTTCTTCACAAGACTTGACTTTTGGGTTGAGACTTTATTTTCACATATAATTGATTTTACTATTGCTGGATACTTGCACAGTTCTTTTAGTTTTGTTTTATAAGCTATATATTTATTGTTAATTTTTGTTGCTGCACATTTTACTTACATTTTACTGATTGTTGCACACTGAATGTTACAGGTATAATGTGAAAATAAGGTGAATTTGTGTTTTAAAATATTAATATGAATAATTACAGCTAAAACAATACTGAAATAAATGGTAGAATTTAGAATGTTATCATAATTAGTATTTTGGATACAAACTGTCTCGGTGATGTCTTATTTTGTAAAACAGAAAGACCAAATTCTTTGGCGGTTAAAATCCTACAGGACACATGACCCAATGTTTGCATTCTTCTTGTATTTAGCACTATTTGTTCTTTGTAAGGTTAGGTTCATTAGGTTGTAAGGTTCATCCTGTCTTGCAAAATAACTTTTATTTATCTTGCAGGTGACTGGAGGCGATGTCCACTGATAACTTCCTTGGGTTATGCAGTTATCAAGGCCTTTCTATAGTCGGGCAGTGTTAATAGTTTGCTAATAGAACATCACTGGAAAATAATTTTCCCTGTATCTACAGTACAAAGTGTCCTTTCCTTTCTTCTCCTTTCCTTTCATTTCATATCTCTTTATTTTATTTCATTTTCTTTTTTCCTTTCTTGTATATCCATTGCCTTGCATTCTCTTTTCTTTAATTGCTTGCTTTATCTTTATTTTTCTTGTTCTCTTTTCTTTCTTTCTTTCTTTCTTTCTTTCTTTCTTTCTTTCTTTCTTTCGTTCTTTCTTTCTTTCTTTCTTTCTTTCCCTTTCCCTTCCTCTTCTTTCCCTTTACCTCCTTTTTCCTTTCTACTTTCTTTTTTGTAGCCCCGTCCCCGAAGGAGCCGCTTGATTATATTTGGTTCTGTACTCTGCCACTCAACCCCAGGAACAGTCTCAGCCCCTCTGGCACGCCTAGTAAACAACGTCACTGCAGCACAACAGTAAATAGACACAAATGGTAGAAGACCAAAAATTATCTTTACTAAGCGGCTTTGGTCATAAAAACAACAGTAATAAAGACACTGAGTAATAAAACTTGAAAACTCTGATATAAACAGTATATCTCAAAGGCACATGCAGGTTACAAAAAAAAACAGTTCAACACTTCAAATTACTCCGGCGTGGCCTATGTGCTCAGGCATAAAGGGGGAACAGAGATGTCTTGTCTTCCTAGAATCCTGAGCTCACAAGCCTTAAATGTATATGCGTTGTACAATATACAAAGACATATCAACTTTATGTTTTAAAGTTAGGGTTCCACCTTAATAAGCATAAGTGTGGAACCATGTGTGGAACCATGTCCTTCTCTGGCATGATGCCTACCACCGACCGTGGAGCTCTGGCGGGAGATAGTCACATTGACAGAGAAACAGCAGCCCCCTTACTTGTGTCCGGTCTTACCCTCACCTCATGGTGTCTTGCCCTTTCTCCCAGGCAGGCTCAAGGTGTCCTTGCTTCTTTTTTCCACCACCCCCCCCCACTCTGGGGTTTGTATTCTGCCCCCAGGGAATTACAATGGGACTGCTGGTGACTGGAACTACATCTCCCCTTGCTTTGCTGCTGCAGTCCTTGCTGTCCATTGGTCCTTTCCTCCTGCCAATGAGGAAATGGGGGGAGGGAGCAGAGTGAACTGCTCTCTGTCTGCTCTCCTGTGTGTATCAAAAAGAGAGGGAGGGAGGAGGAATCCCCTGCAGCTGCTGAGAGGCTCTGTGTCCCTCAGAGCCTGTCAGTGTGTGTGTGTGTCTCTGCCGCAACCAGCGGGAGGTGCGGCTAAGCAGCACCCGCTACAGTTTCTTTTACTTTTGTTTCCTTTTTTATTTTGCCTTTCTCTTCTTTTTCTTTCCTCTTTTTCCTTTCCTTTTCCTTTCCTTTCCTCTTTTTATGTAATTTCCTTTGTTTTCCTTTTCTTTCTGTCCATTGCTTTCTTTTGTTTACTTTCTTCTTTCCTATCCTTTCTTCCTCTTTACTTTCCTTTACATTCTTTTCCTTTCCTTTCCTATCCTGTCCCATCATTCCCTTTCCTGTCCTTCCCTTCCCTTTCCTTTTCTTTCCTTTCCTTTACTCGTTTTCCTTTTCCTATATTCTCCTCTCCCTTCTTTCCTTCCCATTATTCTTTGTTTTACTTTCCTTGCTTTTATTTTTATTGTCTTTCACTTCCTTTTATTTATTTCACTTGCTTTCATTTCCATTCTCTTTGCCTTCCTTCCCTTTGCCTTTTTCCTCTTCTCTTCTCTTGTTTTCTTTCTATCCTTTCCCCTTCATTCCATTTCATTTCTTTCTTTCCTTTCCTCCTTTTCCCTTACTCTTCTTCTCCTTTCCTTTCCATTTCCCTTTTTTCCTCTTCCTTTCCCCTTGTTCTTGTTATCCTCCTTAACACCCAATACCGTATTGCTTTGTCTTCCTCTTGCTATCTTCTTAATTTATGTTCTTTATTTTATATTTTCTTTCCTTTTTTCCTCTTCCTTGGGGAGCACCAAAAGAAGCTCCTATCTATACATAGATATTCTCACCATATCATGTCTCTGGATTCCTTTACACTTTAAGCCATTGGCACAGATAATTAAACAGAGCAGGCACTGATTCAATAACTGTATTTTGAATGATTTCCATATATCTATCTTTGTTTCATGTGCCAGTGTAAACATTTCCATATGCCATGGAGCACAGACTTAAAGTGGTTCTAAAGTCTAAACATTTTTTTTACCTTGCATATCTGTGTTATGTTAAAAAAATGCCTCACTACCTCCCCTACCCCGCCCCAATCCCTAAACACTTACCTGGCTCCATGTCACTGCTTCAACACTGCCTCTGGCTACAGCGCCACTCCTTTCACTTCCTGCTTTGCTGCCCCTCCTGCTGTCAGTCAAACTCCTGTAGCGCTACCCCCGCAGGAGCCGCTGGTGAATGAAGGTATCTCCCACCCTGCACAGTACACAGAATTTTTTCACAGCACTCTGGAGACAAGAAGCACTCCTTGCAGCTTTGTTTTTGTATTTTATTAGGGGTTTTGAACTTGGATAGCGATTAGGGTATTATGGGATGCCCACTTGATCAGAACAATAGAATGCTTCAGGGACATAAACTATATACAGTCCGTATAAACACTTCTCCTTCTACCTCCAGCACAACCTTGTTTGTAGAACTATATCTCCCAGGGCCAGCTGGCACTGTATAGATGATCTGACAATAGCACAGACCATAGAAAATTCCCTTTACAGGCAGGGACCGCGGGCCTCTTTGGTTGTGTAGCAAAAAGTCCTAGTGCTTAGCTGTCCTACTCCTGTGGCTACTGATCCCAGCACCACCTCTTAAGGCACTGCCAACCCACCTGGCTGTAACTGCCCCTTTCACTCACCCTCCTGGCTACTTCCTACAGTCCTCCCGACTGTTTCTGCATCTATCCCAGACTGATTTCACCCAGTCCTCTAAGGCATGCCTCTCAGTTCTCTGACTGTAACACTCACCAGCCCTCCTGGCTTTCTTCCTCCCTGGAGATTTGCCCGGCAGTGTGCTCCTGCTGCCTTCCACTTTCCTCCCATGATTCCTGGTCAGGATCCCTCTTTGTGTTGTGAAGAGGGTCCCTTCCACACCCAAGGCCAGGTCCAAGGTCACCCCCACCCTAGACCAGGGGGCACCCTCAAGGGCCACTGACAGCCTAACACTCCAACTCCAGCTTCCACCCGAACTGCACTGCCCCAGCTGGGCTGCCCCTGAGTATTTGAGCGGACCTGCCCCCTGCCAACCCTTCCTGTTGGGGATTGATCAGAGCCCTCATTAATACTCCAGGCAGCTCCCATTCTCCTAGAATTTTTTGTAAGTTTCTAGAAATAGGGGGAGGTCCCAGAGATGCTATCTTTGAGTCATTCAGCCCTCCCTGAGTCACTCACCTGACCCGGATTAACAATCAACACAGGCTTTGCTGCTAGCCACGCCTGACAATTCAGCTACACTAACAAAATCTATTCTAGCAAACTAATGGGTGCTACACTTCTGTCATGAGGTAGTGGGGGTGTGGTTTACTTGTCCATGGATGCACACAGCCCAGCTCAGGAGTGCGCATGCACAGGTGCCTCTGTAGATGGGGCCTCAATCAGGGTACCTAAATTTGGAGGAACCACAGTCTTGAGGTGCACTGTATTACCTTGAATTAAGCCAAACAGATTACCAGTATTAAGCATAAACAGATTTGTGGCAGCAGTATAAGGCCGCACTTTAAACCTCCTCTCTACCTGAAACAATAGCACAATGTCATCTATAGGTTGGAAGAGCGCCTGTACCTGCTTACACCTCCTTAGCACCTGGCTTGCTGCATGAGGCACCCAAAGGAAGGAAAAGCTGACAGCGCAGGGGACTGCATGAAGTAGAGGTAAGCAATCTTTCTGTGCAATATTGTAGCACAGATCAGGAACGTATAACCTCTTTGTTATTTAAAAGAAAAAAAAGCCTTTAGAATCACTTTAAAGCTGAACTTCAGACATATACTTATGCCCGGTACACACAATAAGATTATCTGATGTTTTTTTCTGCATGCTAATCTCAGATCATATCTGAAGAATTTACTAAAGTCACGAAAATTCTCATATGACAGAATAAGTAGTTGTGATGTGATGTGTTGTAGTGGATTTGTATTGCATTTTTGAATTATAACTGTACTGGTTAAAACGAAAATCGTACATATTGGGCTTGTAGACTCTATGGGGTTGATTTACTAAAGCTGGAGAGTGCAAACTCTGGTGCAGCTCTGCATAGAAACCAACCAAATCAGTTTTCAGGTTTTATTGTCAAACTTTAATTGAACAAGCTGAATTTAGAAGATGATTGGCTACCATGCACAACTGCACCAAATTTTGCACTCTTCAGCTTTAGGAAATCAACCCCTATAACTTTCACACAAACTAAATAATATCCACCAATTTGGATTATTTTTTACCAAAGATATTTAGCAGTATACATTTTGGCCCAAATTTATGAAGAAAAATTACTTTTTTGCAAAATTTTACAGTAAAAAATAAAAAAAAAGTGTTTTATTTTCAAAAATGTTGCTTTTTTTGCTTATATTGCAGAAAAATAAAAAACCCAGCAGTGATTAAATACCACCAAAAGAAAGCTCTATTAGTGAGAAAAAAAATTATAAACACTTTGTTTGGATACAGTGTAGCATGACTGAGTAATTGTTACTCAAAGTGTGAGAGCACTGAAAGTTGTAAATTGGTCTGGGCGGGAAGTGGTATAAGTGCCTGGTATTGAAGTGGTTAAAGGAAAACTGGAATTTTTTTTGTTTGTCAGATAAATTGTATGTATCAATGTGGCTTAGTGTAAATAATTATTCACTGTTAATACTTTAAAAACATGGTTTCTATGTATGTTGGTGGCCATATTTGCAGATCACATGAGCAGACTCAAATTCCTCCATAGCAAAATAACTGCATTTTACCTCGGTGACAGCTTGTGGGTCAGATCTGATCTTATTTTAGCAAACCCAATGAATGAGAGCTCAGTGCACTATTCTTATTGAGTGGTTACATTTTCTTAAGCCAAGAACTGTGCAGCCTGATACATATTTTCTTTAAATCTCTGCCAGTTCTGCCCCCGAACTCCATTTGCTTCAATGGACATCTTGTGCAGAGGTTGACCAGAAAAGTTCAAGCTTTCCATTGAACTTATTACTAACCATTGAGTTATTACTACGCCATAAAGTTCTATATGGTTCTGACGGTTAGAAAAGTTTAGGTAGGTATAACCTATTAACCAACCAAAAAGAAAGAAACCCTTTTTTTTGGACTTAACCACTATTTTACATATAATATCACAGAGATGTTTTATATATCAACAAATATACCAGAAACCCCTTCTCGCATCATACAAAATGAATTGCACACAAGAAATATAAAAAACCCAGGATACTTTAAACTCTGTATCCTGCTCTCCTATATATTAGCATGAATAAGGCTAATACAATTGTCAAATATACGTCAGATACAATAAAGGATTGTGGGAGTTTGTATAAGTATACTGGAATTCCATAAAGGACTGTACTGGTGTATCACGTGGGTAAAAAAGTCCAACAGTATTTACTGTACTCATCGATGCACAAACATCAAGGTGGAACCAAACAGGTAAATCCAATTCATTTCACATACAAAAAATGACCATCAATCATATGCAGCACTCACCCCCAAAGGGGCCGCTGAATATGACAAAGGGCTCCCTTGCTAGTACATAGGTTGACTGCCACAGACACAGTTCCATGCATACCGACAATACTGGCTCAGTCTAGAGGATGTCTTTTTAGAATTTATTGCTGAATAACTTGAAGAAGAGGGGGGTTTCAGGGATCAGGATACTCCAAGTGATAGCAGAAATAACAGGACAGATTCTCACTAATCTTCTCTAAGCAGCAATTCCTGGAGGCGACAGGGGATGACCAGTATATCTAGGACTCTATAAGAGCAGTTCCAGTCCATATAGCATCCTCTGGCACTTAGTTCCCTTCTAGCACCTGCACAATCAAGAGTCCACAGCAAGGTCTTTACTCACAGTGTCCCAGGAGCTACCTGCCATCCAGCATCCACATGTAGTTCCAATGCGAGGGAGACAAAAGATCCTTCTAAAGACCAAGACTTCAAGATGTTGTTCTCTAGCAAATAATGCTTTAGCAATCTTCCCAAGGCCCTCAACCCAGTGTCTGCTGAGGCTTAGACTGCATTATGTTGTCTCACTAGCTATCGTCCAGGGGCAGCAACCCCAGAAGGACTGGAAGTCTCCCTAGTGAGAAAAGAGCCACCTGGAAAGGCCTCCCAAACATTTATCACCTCCCCAGCCACCCTCTGGACACCTGCTACCAAGGATTGGCTTTGGCACGATAAATATTCACAACTGGATGACTGGCCCTCCTATTCTATTTTCTGGAAGCTTCTTCTAGAAACAGGCAGGGGAAATCAATCACCCAGCTTAGGAAAGCCTCACCAGACAAAAACAACAGGTCACCACTCCACTGACTACAATGAAGCAAAAAAACCCCCGAAATTTAGCCTAACAGCTTAACTAGAAAAGGGTGTTAGAAGTGTCTCATTGTCCAAATGTCTACTTGTGTGCATTCACTATAGTCTTTTTCAGGCCTCAGTGTGTTGTGTCTTAAGAGTTTGCCACCACACACTACATAATCAAGCATATCTGTGTGAGACTTAGCCTCTTAGACGAATGAACTCAAAATCCCAGCATTTACCAGAATGTACCCCAATTTGCAAAATTAGTATGCCTGGGTGAGAGACCAACTTAATATGTACAAAGGTGATATTACAAAATCAAAAAGATCCTTGCGAGCAACTGGAGAAGAAAATGTAGATACTTATTGTGATCTAGCTGTTAGCACTTAACACATTCCCATTATAATGTGCAAGAAAATAACAACTAAATAAATGTGCCGCTCTATTTATCCTCCACGTGACACTGATGAATGCTAATAAATATAAATATGAATATGATTGGAAAAAGCTCAATCTCATATAATCATCTACAAACCTAACAGAGAATCAAATGTGCAAAGGAAAACAAATGTACCAATATTTAAATGAGTAAATCCGTAAAAATAATTATATAATACAAAATAAATGAAAAAAAAAAACCTAAATAAATAGGTGTGCAGTCCCATCAGTGATAATCAAATCAATTCATCATTGGTGTCGCGCTTGCATGCACCTATATCCCCTTGTGCCTCTCACTCTGTTCACTTAGTGCTCCATTCATGTGCCAATATAATAAATCCCTTGTGTCCCCCGTCAGATGTGTTCTCCCCTGATGATGTTTGACCTTACAGTTAAAGCGTAACTCCACTTTTGTTGAGGAAAAAAAACATTCCCCTCTGGGTGATCTCTGTATATTGCAAGAATTATAACAAACTGTTGCTGATTCCTACCTTTTGTTATTCTGAAGAAATCCATGTGTGTTTGTCTGTGCCTCTGTACTGAGTGGGTCTAATGGGAGTGGTTTCATAATTATCACCTGCTGGGCACTAATGAGGAAAGCAGCTGGGCATGCATCCCTTTAGACGTGCCCCTATTAAAAGTATCTCTCCAAAAATGACATTTTTGTTGCGGGTGATGCCTGAAATCGGACTTGTATCTTAGGCAGACTTCTGGGAAAATTGGTGAGCCAATCACACAAGCAGGAAATGATGTTTCTGGGGAGTGGTCAGTACACACTCTGTGTACAGAACAACTCCAGGTAGCCATATTGCAATGCATTCTCAGAAAATTACATTGGCTGCAGATTGAAAAGGAAACATATTTTTTAATAACATTCAATTACGATATGATTAGTGTGACAATTATATGCGCTATATTATTTTTTCTTTATTTGTTATTTTTTTTTCCCCACGAAAGTGGAGTTACCCTGTGAGTTCGGTCAGATAACTCTGTTTAGTCCTTCTAGCACAAGAAAAGCAGATGTCCATTTCTCCTCCTTAATGCCTCCACTATATCTCCTCAAATCATACCAGTATCGCCAGAGCTATAGGAAAGGAACGCCAATAGTGCTTATACCATAAAATCATATGACTTTATTTATTCAAAAAGTTGCTACTCACATTTGCAGGTTGCTAAAGTGCATCACACTTTCACCATATTCAAATCCTATTACAAAGGTGATATTCCAATCAGCAAATTCCAAAACAGCAAATCAAATAATTTTCAGCATGTATGAAGCCCTAGAACATGGCATCAAACCCTTAGTGAACTGTGCAAAAATGGCTCCCATTAATTGTAACACACAAGCATGTACCACAGTCAGGTAGAATTATGGATGTAGATATACACTGTTTAAAAAAATGAAAGGAACTCTTTTTAATCAGAGTATAGCATCAGGTCAATTAAACTCCTGGTATATTGATCTGGTCAGTTAAGTAGCAGAGGGGGTTGTTAATCAGAAGCAAGTATATGCGCACAACCCAAGGGTAGTGATGATAAGGGTCCTTGCTACACAGTCATAAATATACAATCAATGGATATAATATAAAATAAAATAAATTATAAAATAAGTTGATATAAACAATTTATAATGATCATATACATAAAATGGAAATTATGGGCAAGAAACCTTGTGATGAAGAAAAAAGTAAAGTCCAGCAATTGTCCATGAACACCGGGGCAGCCACCAGAGGCAGCCGAACCAAGCTTCAAGTACTGAAATAGAAGAGACGAGGAGAGGCCCCTCTAAGTGTAAAAGTACAATGGAATATTTATTGGCACAAAGATTAAAAACACTCACAAGATGGAGAGATGAGATGGGCACAAGCAGTACAAAGTTCCAAGGAAGGACTCCTCAATCCACTCTGATGCAGTGGGACTGTCGGGCTGGATGACACTGTGTATCGCAATGACAAGCCGCTCCGAGCATACAGAAAGCCGGCCAGGAGCTCAGAGGGAGGCTTGGCTGGCACCGCTGTCCAGGCACAGGGGGATGACGTCCTAATCGTGCGACGCATTTCATGGGCGTGTCGGCTCTGCTGACGTAATGGCTGCACCCCTTCTTCAGGCTAGGATGTTCGTACATATGCTTGCTAAAATGTATACTCTACAGAGCGGGGATGGGACAACACAGGGTGATTGAACGGCACCAGGGGACAATATAAAATGATTATATAGCTGCAATATTTTGCATCAACTGGCAGTATGTTAGGGCGCATACTCAACTAATCAATAACCATAGACAAAGCCATAAAATACATGGATATGAATACATAACCGAAAAAGACATGATAAAAAGTACAAAAAATACTAATCAAAAGTATTAAAATAATGATAAAAAATATTGGATGATAGCTAAAAGCTTAAAACATTGTGAAGGGGACTGGGAGAACAAGGGGGGGAGGGGAGAAGCAAAAATACACACTGACAACATAATTATCATGTGTGGATGATACAAGCACAGGCTAAAAGACAATAATGTGTGAAATTCCAAAAACATATCAGAGCATAAATAGCTCAACACTTGGAGAAATAAGAAAAGGAGAAAAGATGGGGGGGCAGTATTTGGAAAAAAAGGGGGAGGAGGGATAGTATAAGTAGAAATTCAATATTCCTGAACTAAGGGGACTGAGAATAAGAAATATAACATAATTATAATATAGTGGCTACTTCTATACACTCATTCATGCCACCGGGAGAAAGGGCATCAAGAGTATAGATCCAGAAGGTTTCGCGGGCACACAATCTTTTAAACCGCTCGGCTTCTGGAAGGGTGTTGGGTATCTGTTCTATGACCCAGACTCTGAAGCCAACTGGGGATTTTTTATGTATCTCAAGGAAATGTCTGGGAACACTATGGTGGTCTTTTCCCTCCTCTATGAATCTTCTGTGTTCCCCAAAACGACATTGCAGGGGCCGTATAGTACGACCCACATATATCAGTCCACAGGGACAAGTCAGTCCATATACAACAAAGTCTGAGGAGCAATTATAAAAAGCCTCCAGCGTGTAAGATTTTAATTTGCTGGGGGCAATTTTTCTCTTTAGGTTGGGCGCTTTTCGATACATTACTCTAGCGCAGTGGCGGCTGGTGAAGTTTTTGGATGGGGGGGCGCCAGGCCCCGCCCTTCCCTTTGACCCCTCCTACTTTTAATAAGCCCCGCCCCTTATAGAATCCACCCACTCCGTACCCTGTATTCCACATATTGTGTCAGGGGTATACAGCTCAGCATCACAGAACACAGTATACAGCTCAGCATCACAGGGCACAGTATACAGCTCAGCATCACAGGGCACAGTATACAGCTCAGCATCACAGGACACAGTATACAGCTCAGCATCACAGGACACAGTATACAGCTCAGCATCACAGGACACAGTATACAGTGAAACAGGTGGGGGCAGTTTGCAGCCAGTGACACAGGTGGGGGCAATTATGCAGCCAGTGACACAGGTGGGGGCAATTATGCAGCCAGTGACACAGGTGGGGCAGTTTGCAGCCAGTGACACAGGTGGGGCAGTTATGCAGCCAGTGACACAGGTGGGGGCTGCAGAGTTCGGCATGCGAGAGCGGCTGTCCCCCCTCGTCGTCCCCGGGCGGTCATGGTCTTTGTGGGAGCGGAAGTCACCTCCGCTGCCACAGTGACCCGCCCCCGGCCCCGCATCCAATCACCCTGAGCGGAGGCTCAGGGCAGCCAATCCGCCTATGCATGGCCGCAGGAACAAGCGCACATGCATAGGCTTGAATGGCTGACCAATAGGCTCACTTACTTGGCTGTCATGTGACAGCCAAGGAGCCGAAAAGAAAAAAAAAAAAGAAAGTCAATGTACCAGCGCCACCTGTAGGTGGGCGGGGTTGACTTTTTTTTTTCTTCGTCTTTTGCCGGCGGGGAGGCGGCGCCCCAGCGCCCCTCCCACACCAGCCGCCGCTGCTCTAGGGCCAGCAGGTAACAAATCTCTTAGATGGGGATCTTGTAGCAAAATATTCCAATGTCGTGAGAGTATTTTCTCCATCCAACGGTGTTGGGAATGAAACATGGTAATAAATAGAAGAGAATGTTGTTCAGTGTCAAAGGAAGGTTTCTTAGGGGGAATATCCTTCCCGTACATCTCGAAAGCCTCATTCACTACATGGTCAGGATAAGATTTGTCAAGGATTTTTTTCTTCATAATAGCACTCTGTGAGATATAGTCTTTCTCTAATGTGCAGTTGTGTCTTAATCTGCAAAATTGTCCTTTAGGGATGTTTTTGATCCAAGGTGGAAAATGGCAACTATTATAGTGCAAAAGTGAGTTGCCTGCTGTAGGTTTGGTGTAATTGAGGGCTATAATGGATTCTCCAGAATGACAAAGTTCCAGATCCAGAAAAGCTAAGGTGTCAGGGTCGGTAACATGTGTGAAATTTAGGCCACGGGGGTTACTATTGCAGTACTCCACAAACTGGCTCATGAGGTCTGGGGAGCCATCCCAGATGATTATAATATCATCAATGTACCTTCCAAATAAGATCACATTGGCGGCAAAGGGGTTGTTGTTAAAAATGTGCCCTTTTTCCCAGTACCCCATGGCCAAATTCGCATAAGATGGTGCAAAACTAGCCCCCATGGCGCCCTGCGTCTGTAGAAAAAAATCGTCATTAAAAATGAAATAATTATGTGTTAGACAAAATCTAGTAGCTTCCAAAATGAAGTGTGCTTGCCTAGGGTTCATTAAAGGGTCCTCAGCAAGAAAGTGTTCCAGGGATAAAAGGCCATATACGTGGGGAATGGAGGTATAGAGTGAACATATGTCTAAAGATAGCTATATATATGAAGATTCCCATCTGTATGGTGCCAATAACTCCAAAAGATGAGTGCCATCACGGATATAGGATGCTAATTTTTGCACCATAGGCTGCAAGAAGTAATCTATATACTGGCTGAACCCAGTTGTTATGCTCTCCATAGCAGCCACTATGGGTCTCCCTGGTGGGGCCTCCAAGCTCTTGTGTATCTTGGGCAAGTGGTAAAAATAAGATATTTTATTGAAGTTTTTGGAGAGAAAAGAAGCTTCGGCCTTGTTGATAATTTTATCCTCCAAAGCTGACTTCACCAGGAGACTGGCCCCTTGGGCAAATTTGGACGTGGGGTCAGAGGTGAGTTTGACATAAGTGTTGCAATCCGAGAGGAGCCTCTTGGCTTCAGGCACGTACTCCTCTCTATTTTGCACCACTATGCCACCTCCCTTATCGGCTATCTTAATCACCAAATTGTGAGCCTTCATCAGCCGGTCGAGGGCGGAAATCGCAGCAGAAGTAATGTTGGTGGATTTAGTGGAAGAGGTTTCACAGAGCTTTTTCAGATCTGAAAAGACTACCCTGTAGAAGCTCTCTATATATGGCCCCTTGGATTGAGTAGGGAAAAAAATGGATTTGGGTTTAAAGGAGGAATGCACTATGGGGGGGGGGGGGGGGTGGCTAAATGTTGGGTGAA
>BLSH010356011.1:24532-45016 GCA_018402905.1 Glandirana rugosa | reverse complement strand
TACTGTGTACCCCCTCTCCACAACTGCACCTCTGGACTGCTTTACATTACACAGCCCCCTGCACCTCTGCACTCCTTTACATTACACAGCCCCCTGCACCTCAGGACTCCTTTACATTACACAGCACCCTGCACCTCTGCACTCCTTTACATTACACAGCACCCTGCACCTCTGGGTCCTTTACATTACACAGCCCCTGCACCTCTGGACTCCTTTACATTACACAGCACCCTGCACCTCTGCACTCCTTTACAATACACAGCACCATGCACCTCTGCACTCCTTTACATTACAAAGCACCCTGCACCTCTGGGCCCCCTGCATGTTACACAGCCCCCACCCCCACCCCCCCACAGCTCTGGACCCCCTTCATATTACACAGCCTCCACCCCACGCCACAGCTCTGGATTCCCTGCATGTTACACAGACCCCCTCCACCCCCTCCATGTTATAGACACCCCCTGCACCCCCTCCATGTTATACAGCCCCCCTCCATGTTATACAGACACCCCCCCCACTCACAGCTCTGCCCCTTTCTACCTCTCTCATGTAGATGGGGAGATACAGCAGTGCTGAACAGAGGGCGGGAACTGCTGGAGTTAATTTTTAAAATTAACAAGCTAATGATTGGTTGCTAGGATCACCTAGCAACCAATCACCTGCTGGTTAATTTAGAAAGTTAACTCCAGCAGTTTCCACCCTCTGCTCAGCACTGCTCCTCTCTCTGTCTCTCTCTCCCCCGCTGTACAGGAGGAGAGAGTGTTTTCTTTCTCTTGCTCGGCCGCTCCTCTCTGTCAATCAGGTGGCTGGCTCTGGGTGTCACCTGGGTAGTGGTACGTTCTGCACCCGGCTCGGGCACCCTCGCACCTGTCACAGCTGACAGCTCACCTCTCTCTCCCTGCCCTGTCACAGTCGCTGCCTGAGCCGCCCCGCTGTTACCGCTAGCGTCACTCATGGGGGAGGGGCGCCGACCTGACACCCCTCCAGTTTGTGGTACCCAGGACGGACCGCTCCCACCCCCCAGCTGGTACGCCACTGCATCCATCCCTCTCTCCATGCTTTATTTTGCTGAGAAATCACTTTACAAAACTCATCGTAGCATTTCTGGCCATGGCCATCTTGAGTAAGGGCAGATGATTCATGTAGCAATTACTTCCTGGAATCCATCTGCCTCTAGCTCAGGCATGCAGGCAGGAGGGTGTGCTTGCCTGAGAAAACCCCTCCTCCCCTCGTGAAGACTCCTGGGATGTATGACATCATTTGCCTAGGCCTGGAAACCAGGAAGTAACTAAAGAATTGTAAAAAAGAAGTTTAAAACAAGTAAATATGATATACTTCAATATTTATTTACTAATGCTAGCAGCATAAAGATATTTGTGTGCAATCTAGTAAAAAGCATGCAGTGGTCAGGAGTGCATATTGCACTTAGAGTGCAGTAGTCAGGACTCTAGGAGTATAAAATGTACAACATGGTATATAAAGGGCATCCTAGTCTTAGTCTGTTGGGTTCAATATTAAGTTGGCCTACCCTTTGCAGCTATAACTGCTTTAACTCTTCTGGGAAGGCTGTCCACAATGTTTAGGCAGGGCCATCTTAATGCATGGGCAGCACTGGGCACTGCCCAGGGGCCCCAAGTGTATGGGGGCCCCATGATAATCTTGCATTTCACCAGATTTGCCAACTGTCCCAGATTTGCTGGGATAGTCACGGTTTTTACTAAGCTGTCCCAGGATGGCCATGTCCCAGGCAGCATCCTGGAACCTGTGCTGTCCTGATTCCAGTATTGTGCCCTTATCACCCCTCCCCCATTATTGAAAGTACTAATAATAATATGTGTTTAATTCTATCAGCTATTCATATTTTAATTCAGAGAGTAGGTGTGTAGATTGGGGCAGGCTGGTAGGGGCCTCAGTGCATTACCTTGCCCAGGGGCCCATGATGAAATTAATATGGCCTTGGGTTTAGGAGTGTGTCTATGGGAATGTTTGACCATTTTACCAGAAGCGCATTTGTGAGGTCAGGCACTGATGTTGGACGAGAAGCCCTGGCTCATAGTCTTCGCTCTAATTCATCCCTAAGGCGTTCTATCAGGTTGAGGTCAGTGCAGGCCAGTCAAGTTCCTCCACTGGTGTGCAGTCATGTTGGAACAGGAAGGGGTCATCCCCAAACTGTTCCTACAAAGTTGGAAGTATGAAATTGTCCAAAATGTCTTGGTATGCTAACTCTTTAAGCGTTCCCTTCACTGGGGCCAAGCCCAACCCCTGAAAAACAACCCCACACCATAATCCCCCTCCATCAAATGATTTGGACCAGTGCACAAAGCAAGGTCCATAAAAACATGGATGAGCAAGTTTGGGATGGAGGAACTTGACTAGCCTTGCGAGTCCTGACCTCAAACCAATAGAAAACCTATGTGATGAATTAGAGCGTAGACTGAGAGCAAAGCCTTCTTGTCCAACATCAGTGCCTGACCTCACAAATGCGCTCCTGGAAGTATGGTCAAACATTCCCATATGAAAAAAACCCAAACAACTCCTGCGCTCGGATTCGTCAACCAAGAGACAAGCGAAGAATGGAGAGTACAGAAAAAATCCTTTGTAAGCGTAGCATTCACTGTGCACTTAGTGGCCTTGCTGCCCTCCTCAGAACAATGGGCATCCTCTCTTGTGTTCTTTCTTCAAACATTCCCATAGACACACTCCTAAACCTCGTGGCCAGCCTTCCCAGAAGAGGTGAAGCTGTTATAGCTGCAAAGGGTGGACCAACTCAATATTGAACCCTACGGACAAAGACTGGGATGTCATTAAAGTTCATGTGCGTGTAAAGGGAGGCTTCTTAATACTTTTGGCAATATAGTGTATGTAATATGTGAAATAATGAAGATCTCAAAGGCCACAGCTGAAGCCCCTTATTCTAGTAAGGTGGCCCTGAATGTGGTAAAGAGAACCTTGCAAGTGTGAAATACACAGAATACTATAGCTGACCTCCTCCTGATAATTCTGGCTGTCAAACAGATTTATGAATTCAATACTTTTGGAAAAACTAATGAGAGGTAAGTTGTTCCTCATTGGTATAAAAGGTAGCAATCAAAGTATGGGGCAGCAAGCAAGTAAAGACATTAAAGTCACTTAACATTTTTCTTAGATGGGGAAGTTATAATAGTGACTCAAAATGTGTACTCCCTGAAAATATACTCGTTTCGCCTTGAATCACGTAGGATAAAGCTACTTCATGATTGTGTCCTTCTAAGCTCAACAACTAAGAGAAGATAAGCTGTTCCCCATATTTACTGCAGTGGGTGCTGCTGCAATGCAGTCTTTCCCTCTCCTGATCTGTAATCACTGAGTGTTTGATCTGGCTCATCTACTTCTTGGCTCGATAAAAACAAGTAAGCTCCTTGGCGTGGCAGTGACTTGGCAGTACCTCCAAGTTGTGTTACTTGCCCATCTCTAGCCCACATAGCCTTGCCAGTAGATGCTTTCAAATTGCATTTGTGAAAACCCCAACTGCAGACAGCTTCTATCGGAGGGGAGCAACAGGAAACTCGCCACAAAACTGATTAAGCAGCGCAGTCTTCACTTTCATGAAACATATTAAAAAGAAAAAAAAAGTTTAGTCTTTGTAAACTCAACGAGTTTTTATATAGGGCTAATTTACGTTATTCCTTGATCACCGAGAAAGAATCAATCATAGTAAAAATGATCAATACACTTTTAGTATAAGTAACCAGTGAACCCAGCATAATTTATATACTTAGAACAAAGGGTTTTAAAGTGGTAACAAACCCAAAAGCAAATAGTTAACATATTCTTAGATGTGCTGGATGCATTTGTATTCTTATTTTAAACTTTATTTCCTTTATTTTCAGCTTGTGATCTGCCCAGTACATCTGTTTTTTTTTAACAGAACAAGCTGTCCTGTAGATGTAGCAGCTAGAGGGGTTGAGACAAACCGCTTAACGCTGACAGGTGTGCTTACAATGATCAGTTTTTATTTATTTATGTAAGCAGGGCCGGCCCTACCATGGTTCCCAGTGGGTCCATTGGACCCAGGCAGCACTTAGAGAAGGGCAGCAAATTGAACCACGGCCGCCTCCCTTTGTGTGTCATGATGACAATTGCCCCCCCCCGGGCTGCTCTGCCTGCCCCTATACTACCCTAGCCCACCCCAATACTGCCCTAGCCTGTCTATATACTGCCCTAGCCTGTCTATATACTGCCCTAGCTTGCCCCTATACTGCCCTAGCCTGTCCCTGTCTATATACTGCCCTAGCCTGTCCATATACTGTCCTAGACTGTCTATATACTGCCCTAGCTTGCCCCTATACTGCCCTAGCCTGTCTATATACTGCCCTAGCCTGTCCATATACTGCCCTAGACTGTCTATATACTGCCCTAGCTTGCCCCTATACTGCCCTAGCCTGTCTATATACTGCCCTAGCCCACTCCTTGGAATTGATAATGGTACGTCATATAATTTTGCATATAGACAAGGTGCTGTTGCATGTAAATCTGAATTCCTGATCAATTTCATTCTAATTTTAATTATCATGATATAAAATAATGGATGTGGGGGCCTTTTGGAGTGTGTGTTTTTTTTTTTTTTGGGGGGGGGGCATCTCATTCTTGGACCCAGGCAGCACAATGTCTTGGGCCAGCCCTGTATGTAAGACCTTAATCCAAAAAGGAAAAGAAAACTGTTGACTGTGCCTGTACCTGGTTATGACTGACAATGCTGCTGTCCAAAGGTGCCCCTGTTGCTCCTTCATCCAGAGTGGAGACACTATAATAGAGGAGATTTTTAATGCAGCCTTCACATCTAAGGCCTCATACACACGGGCGTATGTTAAAAAACAAGCAAAACGTCAGGCCCGTCGTCAGGGAAAAATCTGAGTTTTTTTCGGCGCTATGCATTGGCGTTAGTGAGCGTTAGTAAGTGTCGGCCACAATAGGCGTTTTTTTAAACCAAAAAATCCTCTGCTATTTTTCAACCTAAAAACGTTGGCGTCAATTAATGTCGGCATGGCGTTAGTGGGCATTAGTGAGCGCTCTGCGGCGTCGGCGTCAAAAACGCCAAAACGTTACAGCCTTGGAATGCGCTGGGTTCTACTTTCAGTTCAATAACACCGACGCCCTCTACAGCTCAAAAATGTCAGTGTTTTTATGGGGCCATGGACTAACATGGAGAGCTGCAAAGAATGCCAAGAAACGTAGCGTCAAAAAACGTCCATGTGTATGAGGCCTAAGGATTGGAAAGCTGCAATATATTACATTTTTGGTTTAACACAGCTTTAAGGCTGGCATTAGGGTTATAAGTTAAATATTAAAGAAGTTAAAGTAGAGTTCCACCCTATTAAAAGTCAGCAGCTATAAAAAGTGTAGCTGCTGACTTTTAATAATCGGACACTCACCTGTCCCAGGCTCCAGTGATGCGGCCGCCCGAAGCCTCCCTCTTCTCCCCCTCCTCCGTTTGGCATCTCAAGCGTGGGCACCTGGCTTTGGCTTCAAAACAGGGCCCGCACTGCGCATTCCGCACTTTGTGAATGGCCGGTGTATCTTCTGGGACCTTTGACATGTCCCAGAAGATCGCTGAGAGGGAGGGGGGAAGGAGAACTTCCTTACGGAGCCCCAGAGCCAGAGGAGGAAGTGCAGCTGGGACCCTGTCAAGACAAAAAAATGACATGCCAATTGTGGCATGTCAGGGGGTCACCTTCCCTTAAAGCGGAAGTTCCACTTTTGGGTGAAACTCCACTTTAAATCTTTAAGTGAATACATAACAGTAACAGTAATCGGTTGTGCCAGCGTTAATGGCCCACTTGATTCTAACTGAAGTTCCTACTAGACTTTAAAGTGGTTGTAAGCCTCAGATATGAAATATGAACCAAGCATATCCCTCTATAATATGAACTAGTCTCAATCCAGAGCACCTTTCTGTCTGCTGTCTCTTTCCTTTGTTAAAAGCATGAGTCAATTCTGACAAGTTTTCCTGACACCAAGAGAAAAATGGTGATGGGGGGGGGCACAGCCTGTGATTGACAGCCCCAGCTCTGTTCCTGTGAGCTGTGTGAAGGGGAGTGTGTCCCTTCCCTCAAAACAGCTCTCAGAGCTCTCCTCACTGAGCTCTCCAGTGTGTAATTTCAGCTCTCCGCCCCCTTCTTTTCAGAGGTGAGAGATCCTGTGTAGATTCTACACTTTGAAGGTATAGGAAAAACAGTAACAGATAAACAGGTACAACTTATGCAGGAGGATTTCTTTCATCTCTGTGTATCACCTAAGGCCACTCACTTCACCGGGTATATGTAAGGGTTTACAACCACTTTAATACCTACATAATAATGCCTAATGAACCCATTAGCTCTCTAAATTATTGTTTTTCCTTCACTGCTCTGTAAAAATAAGTATTGAAGTCCCAGAGCCTCTTGGATGTGCATTATGTCTTTGGTAGCTCATTCCTCTGTCACTTTGTTTGCTCCTCTTATCAGTATGCCTTTATTTGCAGACATTTTTTGTTTTGGTCTGTTAAGGGTTTCACAGGCTGGGAGTTTGACTGCTTCTCCCTGTTTCTAGAAGAAGATTCTAGAGCTTAGGGATGGAGAATGCAAATGACCAGCCTGACTATTGATCAGGGCCTAGCCAATTCCTGGGAAGGTGTGCTTAGATGGTGGCTGAGGAAGCTGATAAATAGTCTGAGCCCCCAGAGAATTTATCTTCCCCTGCAAGAAGTTCCCAGCCTTAGAGGAGGCAAGCTTTAGATTGTGCTACTGTTCTTTGAGGTCTCGAGGCAGGAGACCTGAAAGGGACTTGGAACTGGCTGCAGGACTGATTCCTGATGACTTGTGCTTTTGGGATATAAGTAAGTGCCAGATGTTGCTCTGACTGACACTGCTCTTATAGGGTCTCAGATACTGGCCATTCTCCTTCCTCAACGGTGTCCTGGACTATGAGCTTTGTGAAGAGTGCTTTCCTGTACTGTGCAGTGTTCCTGAAGTTACACTTTTTACCTGCAGCTGTGAAATTGTGCAGGGCAACCAGGTGGCAAAGAGACTTGACTCATGGTCTCCAGCTGAGAGGCTTTGAGACTGTGTAGAACGATACCTTATGGTTCCCAGCTTTGAGGGTTTAGACCAGTGGTCTTCAAACTTTCAGGCCCATATATTGGTGTAGCAGGTACCTTTTGACTCTGCCTGGCATGTCCCTGTCTGCGTTTCTCTCCTTCGCACACAAGGATCGGATTAAACAGCAGTTGTACTGTGTTCCTATGAGGAGAACAGTTACAGCAGCCAATGCATGGGGCTTTAACAAACAGCAGCTACAAAGGGGCTGTGTGTCGTTTCCCTTCAGAGAAAGTGATGCATTGTGGATATGTAGTGATTTTTCAAGGATGTGTCATAAGACAGACCAGCAGGAGAGCTTCATTTCCCATCAGACTCTGCTGCAGGGAGAGGATCCTGGGAGCGGCAGTGCCTCATGGGAGAGGCTATTTAAGCCAAGGGTGCTGCCGGATACAGTCTCTCTGGACAGCGGTGATTGATTACACAGGACCCTGTGGGGTGGATTGACTAAAGCTTGAAAGTGCAAAATTTGGTGCAGCTCCACACAGAAACCAATTAGCTTCAAGGTTTTATTGTCAAAGCTTGATTGAAAAAGCTGAGGTTAGAAGCTGATTGGCTAGCATGCACAGCTGCACCGGTTTTTTCACTCTCCAGCGTTACTAAATTAACCCCTGTGTGTATTGTCAGCAAAGTTGTAGCCTACTCACACAGTGCTTCAGCAGATGATCTAGGAGGCTGATCCTGCTATCAGCGGAGTATGTTCCTGAGACCTGCAAGCAGCTGGAGCGATCGATCCGGGAGAACTACAGAGAGAGAGAGGCAGTGGAGGCCGATTCCAGGTGTGCCAGAGGGGAATGAGGCTGTTATTGGGGCTGGGAGGCAGAGTAACGGACTGAACATACTAAAGCGGCTCCTACGGGGTAAGCGCTACATTGGTATTAGTGGGAAGAATAGTGCCACTGACAGTGTCAGTGGGTGATAGGAATGGTGCCCCATCATTGGTGTGATTTGATAGTGCCCCAAGGGCCAGATAAAGGCAAGCAAAGGGCCAAATCTGGCCCCCGTGCCATGGTTTGGAGACCACTGATTTAGACTGTCCTCTCAGTGATGTTGCTTGCCATTTTGGGGGTGTCCCATGCCCTAATTCCTCTCCTGTTGTAAATTCTACAAGCAATTAGTTACAAAAGGACAAAACTAAAGACTGTTTGTTAGAGCTGGAGAGAGTGGACTGTTGGATTGGCCTGGGTAGATGGTGGCCTCTGTGCTGTTTGGGGGAGAACAATTTGGATCAGCGGGTCCTACGATGATAGCGCTGGAATTCTTTAATAGTGTAGTAACAATTACAGCTTAGATTATTTATTCTAAAACAAAGGTGCCATAAAACATTTCCTGAAGTATTTAGCTGTGAAATTATGTAAGGAATTTTATTATCAACTGGAAAACAGCTCTCCGCTCCCCTGAAGCCTGCAGAGAATCAGTGGGAGGGCAGAATAGGGCCCATAGAACGCTATTCTATCATGTGTACTCTAGCCTTAGTGGAATTATCTTCATGGAGTTTGCATGTTCTTTCTGTTTGTATAACTTTTCTAACTTTACAAAAGTATACGATAAGGCTCCTTTCACATGAGCGGAGCACGTTTTGACAGGCTCCGCTTCTCAGCATCCATCCATTTATCCCCGCTGAGCCGGCGGATGACAGGACCGTCTCTGCACTCCGTGCAGAAATGGACCTGTCACAGGTCCATTCTCCTCTATGGAGGATCGGATGAACAAGGACTGTGTGTACGTGTTCATCTGATCCGCCAGACGGATGAAAAATAGGGTTTCCATCCGTCTGTATTTGGCGGATTGGAGCGGATTGGGTGTCAGCGGACATGTCACTGCTGACATCCGTCGCTCCATAGAGGACAATGGAGCATCCATTCAGGTCCGCCTAAAAAACTGACAGGTGGACCTGAACGATCCCCTGGGGTGAAAGGACCCTTAGGCTAATCAGCTCATACTAAATTAAGACCAGAGGCATGTATGTATGACTATGGTAGGAGTGTTAGATTGTGAACTCTTTCAGGAGCAGGAAGTGATAGGTGGGGTTATGTGTGCTCTTGAAAAATGTGATAGGCAATGAACAACATTGTTTCCAAATAGAACAGATTGTCAAATGGCATTTTTTAAGTTGCCTGATTATACCCAATCTACAGAGTATAAATCACAAATTGGTTCCTTAATTGCATGACTCTTCATAGATCACGTGGTGATGATGAACACATTCTCCAAGAACTTCGCTGTCACACAGGTCAGAAAATCATGCGTTTCCTTGTTATTAAATCATTTCCTTCATCTGATACTTACGGATGTGATCTTGCAGGAGATGGGAAACAATAAAATTAGACATATTACAGTTCAACCATTGTGAAAATAAGTACTGGACTGTGTTGAATCCCATGAACGAAAAGAAAGGTAAAACAAAATATTTTCTTATGAAATACCCTCAGTGTTCTAAAAGAAGACAATTTAGCTGAGCTCTCTGCACAAAAACTTTTATTTTGATATACACTATATTATCAAAAGTATTTGGATGCCTGCCTTTACACACACATGAACTTTAATGGCATCCCAGTCTTAGTCCGTAGAGTTCAATATTTAGTTGGCCCACCCTTTGCAGCCATGACAGCTTCAACTCTTCTGGGAAGGCTGTCCACAAGGTTTAGGAGTGTCTATGTGAATGTTTGACCATTCTTCCAGAAGTACATTTGTGAGATCAGGCACTAATGTGGACGAGAAGTCCTGGCTCGCGGTTTCCGCTCAAATTCATCCCAATGGTGTTCTATCGGGTTGAGGTCAGGACTCTGTGCAAGCCAGTCAAGTTCCTCCACCCTTGCTTTGTGCACTGGTCCAAATAGTTTGGTGGAGTGGTGTTGTTTTTCAGGGGTTGGGCTTTGCCCCTTAGTTCCAGTGAAGGGAAATCTTAAGGCGTCAGCATACCAAGACATTTTGCACAATTTCATGCTCCTGACTTTTGGGGATGGCCCCTTCCTGTTCCAACATGACTGCACACCAGTGCACAAAGCAAGGTCCATAAAGACATGGATGAGCGAGTTTGGGGTGGAGGAACTTGACTTGACCTCATCCTGATAGAACACCTTAGGGATGAATTAGAGCGGAGACTGAGTCAGGCCTTCTCGTCCACATCAGTGCCTGACCTCACAAAAGCGCTTCTGGAAGAATGGTCAAACATTCCCATAGACACTCCTATACCTTGTGAACAGCCTTCCCAGAAGAGTTGAAGCGGTTATAGCTGCAAAGGGTGGGCCAACTCAATATTGAACCCTACGGACTAGGACTGGGATGCCATTAAAGTTCATGTAAAGGGAGGCATTCCAATACTTTTGGTAATATAGTGTATATCTCAATAGCCACAATGGATAAAACTTTGTTTACACCAAATGTATTTGCAAACCCAAATATTTCCTAGGTGACATCATCGCTGTGCTTAACACGCAGACAACAGAGCTGTGGGAGGGACCCAACAGGCTAAACCCGCTAAAGGCTGCTTGCAGAAAACTACAGGAGGGGCGGAGGCAAGACCAGTCACCCTGCACAAAGAGAGAGAGAGGCACAATGAGCAGTCTTTATTACAGGAAACTCCTGCACAGAGGTAAAGTCTCGCACTGGATTACTGCACAGATCTGGAAGAAATACACAAAGCACACCAAGATTCAAGGAAGAATACACATGATTCTTTTAGTTCGACAATATTTGCTGATCCCAGAGCTCAGCTTTAAGAAGTAAAATAAAACAAACACACTGCATTCATTCTGCAAGTGATATCCAGGCACTAGATGGGGTTCCCTTTTGCACTTGATTGATTTTATGCAATACCAGCCAGGACCAGTCATAGGACTCATGCACACAGGCATATACATTTATGCTCCAAATATATTTTTTGTGCCAGAACTTGGCAGAAAAAAAGCCTCTATGTATGCGCATTTATGCATATTTATATCCGTTTATGCGCATATGGCGTTGAGCATAAATGCATTCTACTGGCCATAGCCATTTACACTCATATGCACATTTTGCACATATGTACATTTTTTTATTGTAAGCACGTTCCCAAATTTCAGTGCGTCCTCAGTGAGCCACCGGGCCCTTCTGAGTGACTAGTCTTCTTCTTGGCTCTCTCCTCTTTGGCACAACTTCCTCCAGACCAGGCAGGACAGCTTCAGGACATGTTAGGCGCAGGTACATGCAGTCAGGGGAGGCATGATCGACTTTGAGGGTCATAGCTCGTTAACCTGGGGTCACAGATGAAGTCCTACGCCACCACTGGTAAAAATTAGGGGCTCCTATCATCTATGGTTCCAGAGATACAGGGCTCCTTACACAGCCTGTCAGAAGCTACATACAGAGCAGCCAGTTTAAATACAAGCTGTCACACTGTATTTGCAGCAGACTGAGAGGATGAGTTCACAGTGCCTCTCTATACTTCTAGTCAGAGGCACTGAGCTCAATGGACAGCTTGGAGTTTTGGACCGATGGTAACGCACCATAGGCCCAAGCTGTCCAATAAAAATGCTGCAGTGGAGGTATGCCTCACTGCAGTGTCATAGAAGGGGCATGTGTCTAAAAGACAAATGCTCCCTTTCAGCCCAGCCCTCTTAACTACAAGGAAAAACATGAGTTTATGTGTATAAGATTTACCCACAATCCCATGTTTTTCTCACACAGTTAAGAGGGAGAATGAGAATCTGCTGCTGCTGAAAAGGTACAAGCTAAATCATATATTATTATGCTATATGTTATAAGATAAAAATGTATTATTTATCTGTTTACTGTGAAATCACTGGTTTGAACTTATATCTTCAAACTTTAGTAATTTGTCCATTAAGCCACCTGCTTGAGTACAGTTTTTGAAAATATAGAAATATAGTAAATTACCTTAAAATAATATAATGATTATTTGTATATGGCTTACTTATGGCAATTAACCCCTTGCCACTCAGGCCAATTCTGACACTTCTCTCCTACATGTATAAATCATCATTCTTTTGCTAGAATATTACTCAGAACCCCCAAACATTATATATATTGTTTTAGCAGACACCCTAGGGAATAAAATGGTGGTCGTTGCAACTTTTTTTGTTACACAGTATTTGCACAGCAATTTTTCAAATGCGTTTCTTTTTTAAAGAAACCGTTTCATGAAAAAATAAAGAAACAGTAGTTAGCCCAATTTTTTTGTATAATGTGAAATATGATGTCACGCCGAGTAAATAGATACCTAGCATGCCACGCTTTAATATTGAGCACACTTGTGGAATGCCAACAAACTTCAGTACTTAAGAATCTCCATAGACAAAGCTTTAACATTTTTTAGAGGTTACATGTTTAGAGTTACAGGAGGTCTAGTGCTAGAATTATTGCTCTCGCTCTAATGTTTGCGGCGTATGTAACCTTTGTGTATCTGGCTCTGATACCAGCCAGTGCCTCACCAGCCACTGAACTCACCGCACGTCCCTGGTTAGGCCCCAAACCAGGCTTTTGGGCCTAACAGCAGAGCTCCTCCCCTGGCCTCAGCCCAGGGGAAAAGAAAACACATGGCTTGTCTCAAATGTGCATCCAGCAGGCACCAGTGACACAAACCTCCTACTGGATTGACTGAAGGAAATATAAACATTCATAACTTAGCTTTGTTTGTGAAATCTCATGCTATGACCAGTAATAACAGTGACTTCTACTGGCGCCAACATAAACAGAGCAGCCCCACTCCTCTTCTTGGGTCCCCTGCCGGTGCTCTGGCCCCTCCCTCCTGCCAAGTGCCCCCACAGCAAACAGCTTGCTGTGGGGGCACCCAGGCAGGCTTGCTCCCGAGCTGCTGCTCTGTGTGTCCATTCACACAGAGACGCTGCTTGACCAGGCCCTTATTCTCTCCTCACTGGCACGCTCACTGTGATTGACAGTAGCGGGAGCCAATGTCTCAGCCAATGAGAAGGGAGAGACCTGGGACAGCCGAGGCTCTTGTGCACATTGCTGGATTGAGATGGGCTCCACTAGGTATTGGGGGGCTGTTGCACACAGAAGGTTTTTTACCTTCATGCACAGAATGCATGCAGGTTAAAAACCTTCAGTCTTTACAACCACTTTAAGCTTAGGGAAAAACCAGGTGAAAAACTATACAATCACTATACAATGAGCTAACTATGGCCCAGCCAAAAATGAAATTGACATAGTAGCCCCTTTTTAGGACAAGGGGGCTACAAAGGAAAAAATTGGTGAACATTAGCACCAATTACATTTTCCATATCATTTTTTGTGGTCCATGTACCTGAGGAGCAGGGCAAGGGTGTGTCCTTTGCCTAGATAATTTGTGCTAATTAATGTCCCCCTGGGGTGGTCATAGAATTGCCATTTTTAAAACTGCAGGGAACCCTTGCACTGCAATTTATAATTAACGATCATTCAAATGAATAATAATGGCAACCAAAGAACTATAATGAATGGAGCAGCCAGGTGTATATGATGAATGCCCGGATTTAGCGCTTCCCGGTAGGTAAGATGGATTCCCTACCTCATTTTAAATGGAATCATCTCTGGATGGAATGTATTTTGAATCATTCATAGAAGAAAAACAACTTCTTTGCTAAGTGTTTATTTAGCGGAATGTTTCCCCTTATCTTGCAGTGTGTGTGTGAAGTCCTCTGAATGTGTGTGACCTTCTACAGAAAACCTTCTTTCCACCTCTGGAAGGCTCGGAAGGTCTTCACAATTGATACTGACAGATTGGTGAGTACTTTGGCTCTGGAGTTGAGTTTCACAACTGTCTCTTCTACAGTAAGAATAACAAACAGCGGAGGAAAGGAACAGACTTGGGATTTTATGAGAAAAGGTGAAATTTATGACCCATTGAAACCAAGGCGGAGGTGATAACAGAGACCAATCCTCCGCTGTGTATAGAACAAAAGGCAGCGCTGAGTAACCAGGTATATACTCTCTCCAGAGGAAGCATCATTCACTCTGCTGGTCTAGAGAAGACTTCATAATAGAATGATTGGCAGGGACGGGCTGGACAGGAAGCAGCCGTGCATACACAAGAGGTCACTTCCCTTCACCCTGTGTTCAGTCCGGTTCTACAAAGGAAACTCAAGGGCGGTCAAGCAGATGCATCCAGAAAGTACGACGCACTACAAGGAAACAAGACAATGTAATTTAGGCAGAACTCCAACCAATAAAAACAAAATAAAAAATGAATAGCCCATTAAAAGATAAAATAAAAAATGTATGTTTTGTTGCAACACATCTTCCCTGCAGTATTTCTTTTCTGCCACAAGATGTCCTCAGTCTGATGGGCAGCATCATTCAACCAACTTCCTTGGAGCTTAGATCATCTTGGACCCGTCACAACCTGGGACTAAATGATAGGAGAAGCAGCCCAGTCAAAATCTCTCTGTCACTCTGCCTTCTCCTCCTCTCAGCATGCTCCTTGTCAACACATGAACTGATTAGCTCCTTGTACTCACACACTCCAACTCTGTTAGAGGCTGATATGATGTCAAATTCAGATACAAAAAATACATTTAATGATGTAATCAGTGGCGGCTGGTGGTATATTTTTTTTGGGGGGGGGGAGTGGTAAACAATCCAAATACCACCCCCCGGTTGGATCACCCGCAACCCACTCCCCCCCCACACCCGGTCGGTCGATCGGTCACAAGCCCCTCCCTTACCTCACCTAGGTCGTGGGCAGCACTTCCTCCGGGCAGCAGGTGGCGGCTTCACCCTGCATCTCCTCCTTGGCTTCCCCTGTGTCTCCTCTTTCTCGGCAGCCAATAGGATCGCTTCCCCTCTCGGTCGCTTCTTCGGGAGGAGAATCAGGAAGACAAAAGCGAATATTAATTCGCTATTTCATACAACTGGGTGGGCTCAGGGCGCAGTGCTCTGCACCCCAAGCCGACCCTTTTTTGAAGCCAATTAGAGCCTCAGGCTCTAATCATGTGCTTCTAAAAAAAAAAAAACCCACTGGAATCCATGCGTCCAGCACCCTGCATGTAGATTAGGGGCCAGACTCATGGATTAGAGGGCCGGCACCCCTGCGCCCCATATGGCCGGGCCATCACTGGATGTAATGATGATTTCAGAGCTTCATTAATTTGTGTCTATTACTATATATCTGGAGAAAGATGACCAGAATGATAGCCATGTATCTTGTTGTGTCAGAAGAAGGACAGTAATTGTTATCATTCTATCCAAAATTGGTCTTTCAGGATTTGGAAGATTCAAATCATTTGGAGGATTCCAGTAGAAAACCATTATATTTTATTTATATTTCATGTTGACTGCAATAATGGAATTTCTAGGCTGGAGTTCCCAGGTGTTCATACAGTGGCGGTTGGTCGGTTGGCGGCATCCCCCCTGGCATTTACCCCATTGGTGGCCAGGTTTCGGGTGCTGGCGGGCTAGTTGCGGGGTTCGGCGGGCAGCTGGTGGGTTGCGGGCTTCAGCGGGCAGCAGGCATGTTGCAGGGCTCTGACGGGCGGGTTACAGAGCCCAGTGGGCAACTGGTGGGTTGCGGGCGATGTGTGGGTTGCAGGCTTCGGCGGGCAGCGGGCATGTTGTGAGCTCCGGCGGGTGGGTTGCAGGGGTCCGGTGGACAGCTGGCGGGTTGCAGGCTTAGGCGGGCAGTGGGTGGGTTGCGATTCCAGTGAGCAGCGGGCTTCTACGGGCGGCGGGCGGGCTCCTGTGTCTTCTATGTAACATGGCGGCTTCCTCCCTCCTTTTCCTAGGCGTCCAATAGGATCGCCTGTCCTTTCAGGCAATCGGGTGACGGGTCTCAGAGCTGCTTCCTGATCGGGAAGAGGATCAGTGTGGCGATAGCAAACATTCATTCACTAGTGTCGCACAACTGGGTGGAATCAGGATGCAGTGCTCTGAGCCCACCCTTTTTTGAAGCCTATTAGAGCCTCTGGCTCTAATAATGTGCTTCAAAAAACCACCCCCCCCATTGAAATCCATAGTCTGGTGTCCTGCTATGTAGATTGGGGGGGGGCATACGCATGAATGGGGGGGTGGAGCCCGTGTGCCCTAATGGACAGGCCACCGCTGTGTGCACACCTTCTTCATCCATCACAAGGGAGCTCCACTACCTTCTGTGCAGAATTTATTTTCATGGTATATTATGTAACAGGAGGAACACAATGGTGCCACGGTGTACAGAAGCAGCCAGATACTATGGCAGGGAGATCCCATTTCTATATACTCAAGGGAAAAAATCAGCCAACAGGAGGCTTAGGTTGCTTGATTTCACCTATAGCTGAAATTTTTAAAACCTGAAATCCATGGAGCTAAATAAACAATTGAAATCTAGATATCGACACTGTTGTACATGCTCAACAGTTTTTATTTCTGTCCACCCAGCCCAGTGATTTGCTCAGCTCTGCCAGATAGTACAGCCGGACAGAGCCAACCTCTCTACTACAGTTGACCAACATAGCAAGGTCACCTCCTTGCTTCCAGTTTGTGACTGGATAATGAAAGAGCAGCATCAGAATCCAATTGTCACCTCTCTGCTCCCTTCTCCTGTCACTATGTTTCTTGCCAGGACACCTGTTTTGCCTAAGTGCTGCTCCTCCCTCTTCCAGTATTATTACTGATGTACAGGGGATAATAAACGGTTGATAAAGTCATATTAACCACTTAAGGACCGGAAGGATTTCCCATGTTAGGACCAGAGCACATTTTTGTGATTCTGCACTGCGTCGCTTTAACTGACATTTGCGCGGTCGTGCGACGTTGTACCGAAACAAAATTTGCGTCCTTTTTTCCTCACAAATAGAGCTTTCTTTTGGTGGTATTTGATTACTTCTGCATCACTTCTGATCACCGCTATAAACAAAAAAGTGCGACAATTTTGCAAAAAAAAAAAATATATTTCTTACTTTTTGTTATAATACATATCCAAAAAAAACAAAAAAAAAAAACTAATTTATTAATCGGTTTTGGCCGATTTATATTCTTCTTCATATTTTTGGTAAAAAAAAATCGCAATCAGCGTTTATTGTTTGGTTTGCGCAAAAGTTGCTGCGTTTACAAACTATGAGAATTAATTTCTGGCGTTTTCACATTTTTGACACTTTTTCGAAATATCCACTGATTACTGTGTAAATGTCATTGGCAGTGAAGGGGTTAACCTGCAGGGGGTGAGCTAGGGGTTAACTGTGTTCCCTAGGCGTGTTCTAACTGTGAGGGGGCTGGGCTGGCAGGGGCACCAGAGGTCTAACTGATCCCAAGCACAGGGATCAGTAGATCACATGCTGCCTGACAGAGCGGGGAACCGCCGTATTTACATTGGCGGTTCCCTGTTATTCTTCTCTGCCAGGCAATCGCAGCTCGCCAGCGGAGATTAAGTCCGCCCGAGCCACAGCCACACTTCTGTAGAGTGCGGCGGGCACGAGAGTGTGCCGGCGGCGGCGCGCTCCTGCCCGCTACCGTGCATGCGCAAGCTGCCGTTTATAGACATCGATTCGCGGGACGTTGCCATCTGCAGCCGTAAATGTACGCGATGAGGTTGGAAAGTGGTTAAGGTACATACACACGTTGAAATTAAAATTAAATTGAACATTTTAAATAAATAAAGTGCATTTATTGGTGTTTTTGTTTTATATCTGCCTGGAATTCAGCATCAAAGTTGTCCAAAACATATAGAGGAAACGCTAAACATTTACAAGGTTACACTGCATTTTTTGGTGAGATTATTTCATCCTTGAAGCGGAGCTCCATCCAAAAGGGGAACCTCCGCTTGTCTGCCCCCCCCCCCCTCCGCTGCCACATTTGACACCTTTTGAGGAGGAGCAGATACCTGGTTTTGATAGGTACCCGCTCCTACTTCCGGCTGAGTTCGCTGCGCTGGTAGTTTGGCTCCCCTCCTTCCCCCACAGTCTTCTGGGACACTTCACAGGTCCCAGAAGACTGCGGCCCATTCACAAAGCACAGTAGGAAACCAGCTTTGAACTTGCAAGGCTTCACTGCCGGTTCCCCTTAGCCAAGATGACAGCGTCAGCACCCGATAACTGAAGAATCGTCTCGGATGAGGACACCGTTGGATCCCTGGACAGATAAGTGTCCTAATATTAAAAGTCAGCAGCTACAGTATTTGTAACTGCTGACTTTTAATTTTTTAAGGAGCCTTTCTGCTATAAAAGATATCCAATAAAAAAATGGAAAAAAAAAATCAAATGTATTCATCAATATAGGCCAATATACATTCTGCTACATATTTTTGGTTAAAAAAAAATGTATATTAATTGGTTTGTGCAAAAGTTATAGCGTCTACAAACTATGGGATATTTTTATTCATTTATTTTACTTGTAATGGCGGCAATCGGTAACTTATGTTGGGACTGCTATATTGCGGTGGATCAATCGGAAACTAACTGACACGTTTGACAGTTTTTGGGAAGCAGTGACACTAATACAGTGATCAGTGGTAAAAATATGTACTGTCACTGTACTAATGACACTGGCTGGGAAGGGGTTAACATCAGGGGTGATCAAAGGGTTAATTGTGTGCATAGCCAGTGTTTTACTAAACTGTGGGGAGGTGCTTGTACTACGCGAAGGAAAAGATCCATGTCCATGCTTTTCAGGCACTGGCAGATGGCAATCTTGTTTCTGTCTGTGTAACGAACAATTGCCGGATGCCGGCGGACATCGAGTCAGCGGTACGTGGTGATCAGCTCCCGCTGTGTTTAATCCCAGCGGGAGCAGGCCACCAACAGTGCGCCTGCGCGCCCGCAACATGGAAGTACTGTATCATGTACTACATGGGTGCTCAACCTGTGGCCCTCCAGCTGTTGTGAAACTACAAGTCCCATGATGCATTGCAAGGCTGACAGTTACAAGCATGACACCCAAAGGCAGAGGCATGATGGGACTTGTAGTTCTCTAATGGCTGGAGGGCCACAGGTTGAGCACCCATGATGTACTTGGTATGTGATCCAGCACATTAGAGCCACCTTGCCGCCGTATATCTAAGTGATATGGTCGGCAAGCAGTTAAGATATGTGCTGCTAATTTAGGGCTTTTAATTACTCCCACCTGCCTCTGAAAGAACCTTTCAGTTAATAGGGCAGGGAGATTCAGAGGATTAGTTGAATATTTATTATGCCACAGCCAATTAATGGAAGAAGCATCCAGAAGGTGGCTGGGTAGGTGATAAATGTGCAGGAGGCCTTAGCAGATGGTTCTTTTCCCTTAATTGAGGGCTCCATTTCTCCTGGGAGCGCTGTTGTCCCTGGGAGATAGCCAGAGAGACAATAGACTGCAGTTTAGGCCTCCGCAGCTGCTGGGCTGAGGAAGATTGCCTGAGAATTACATTTTCTGGCGGTTACTGCACTGAAGTCCTGGTCTGTAGAAGGATCTTGTTATTTCCTTCACTAAAGATCTACCTGCAGATGCTCGGTAGCAGACAACTCCTGGAACACTGTGAGTAAAGACCTTGTTGGGGACTGATAGCTATGTGAGTGCTAGAACTGAGTTCCAGAAGTGACTTTGTGGACTACTGCTCCAGAGTCCATGATATAGGGTTGCCACTTTTTGCTCAAGCCAAACCCGAACACTTTAGCGGCGCACAGCAGAAAATTTTTTTTTTAGCATACACTATAGGATTGTAGCAGACCTGGGAGACCTTTGGGCACTCCAAAGAGAATGGTAATGTGGCCTGCATAGTGCCCCCTCACCCTCCTATCAGGCACTGTCGTGAGCCCCATTCCTGTCTGAATATTGTGTCTGGGTTTCAGGCGTCTGAAACCTGGACACATGATTCAAAACCCGAACTGTCCAGGTGAATCCCGGACAGGTGGCAACCCTACCATGATATACTGGTCATTTCCTGCTACCTCCAGAAAAGCTGCTAATAAAGGATTAGAGAAAAGTTTGTGCTCCTGTTGTTGTTACTGATTGGTATGGTGTATCCTGAGACATTAAAGGAGTCATAAAGGCAGAAGGTTTCTTATCTTAATGCATTCTATGCATTAAGATAAAAAACCTGGAAGACGGAAATACTGAGGAAATTACAGAGTCCTATGTGGTATGGTTAGTCATTGTTGTTGTCCTCGTGTTTGAAAAGAGATTAGGAAATAATCGTCGAAAAGACCTCCATCGTCCTTTACTGGTCATATAGTACCATCCCAACGGTGGACAGGCCCTAAGTGGACCTGTCAAGCCCAAAACTTAGTACACAGGTCCAAAGTCTGCGGACTTTGGGTCTGTGTTATAAGTCTGTCCTTACCCCGAGTCCTGTCACGGACTATCCTCCCACTCCCCCGTGATACGTCCGGTGTAATGGTAAGAGAAACCTCACGGGTTTCCAGAGGGTCCAGACGATGTTAGGATATCACATACGATTTTTTTTTTAAAAGACGACACGCGGCGATTTCAC
>BLSH010356011.1:13865-24352 GCA_018402905.1 Glandirana rugosa | reverse complement strand
TTTTTTTCCCACAAATAGAGCTTTCTTTTGGTGGTATTTGATCGCCTCTGCGTCATTTCTAATCGCCGCTATAAACAAAAAAAGAGCAACAATTTTGAAAAAAAAAACAATATTTTTTACTTTTTGCTATAATAAATATCCAAAAATAAAATATAAAAAAACAAATTTATTCATCAGTTTTGGCCGATATATATTCTTATACATATTTTTGGTTAAAAAAATCGCAATCGGCGTTTATTGATTGGGTTGCGCAAAAGTTATAGCGCCTACAACTATGGACATTGATTTATGGCGTTTTTATTATTTTTTTTTTTTTTTACTGGTAATGGCGGCGATCTGCAATTTTTATCGGTACTGCGATATCGGGGCGGACATGTCGGACGTTTTTGACACTTTTTTGGGACCAATGACATTTATACAGCGATCAGAAATTTAAATATCCACTGATTACTGTGTAAATGTCATTGGCATTGAAGGGGTTAACCTGCAGGGGGCAGTGAAGGGGTTAACAAATGTTCCCTGGGTGTGTTCTAACTGTGGGGGGGTGGGGTTGACAGGGGCATGACAGATCTAACTGATCCCAGTGACAGGGATCAGTAGATCTGGCATGCCCCTCTTCACAGAACGGGGAACCGCCGTGTTTACTTCGGCGGTTCCCCGTTCCTCCTCTCTGTAAGGAGATCGCGGGTCTCCGGCGGACATCGGGTCCGCCCAACCCGCAGGCACGCTCCCGCAGCGTGCAGCGGCACGTGCACGCGCCGCTCGCGCCCGTGGGAGCGCGCGCAGCACGAGCCAAATGGGAGGACGTCAATAGACGTCCTCCCGGCATTTTAGAGCCGCGCTGTAGCCGTCATTCGGCTATAGCGGCGGCGCGAGGAGGTTAAAATGAGTTGGCACACATTTGCTGAAGACTGAATCAGGCTAGTGGTGGAGAGAAGTACACACAGTATGTGGGCTTCCAGGAGAGAAATACCCTAAAAGTGAACTTGGGGCTAGACTACAGACATTGAAGTACATACATTTTTAACAGCGCTCACTGACCTCTGTAGTTACAGGCACTGTGAAGCAATTCTTCTTTAAAATTCACAGCAGACGCAAAGATGTTACTTAAAGTGTAACTAAAGGAAAAACATATTTTTTTTTTAGTGTTGGATAGATTGCAGAGTCGCTTGTCAGTTTTTATTGCTGTCTGTGCCCCCTTAGGCAAATTCACCTACTTGTCATGTTTACCATTATCATTGAAAATAAAAAGTACAATTTTTGGTTGTCCCCAGAAAAGTAATAGGGGGGAAATCTTCAAATGGGGACACTAGTTCTAGTGACCTGGGGATCCCCAAGGAATTCCCTTAATTAGCAGGGATTTTCTCTCACTTTCTGTCTGGCTATGTTATAGGAAGTGAAGCAAAATCTCTGCAATGGGACACAGATGGTGAAAAAAAAATCGGATAGGGGATAATCTTCCATGCTCTATCCAAAATGAAAACAAAAAAAGTTTTGCCTATAGTTCTACTTTAACCATGCTGACCAGGCCATAGACGAATGATGGCTACAGCGCATTCGGCTAATCCTTGCAGGGGGTACAATGACGTCCTCCCAGAATCGACCTTCCCGCGTGCCCCCTGGGTCACGCACCCGGGAATTTCCATGAACATCGGGTCCTCCGGACCCGGGGCATCTCAGATCGGGGTAAAAGGCCAATCACAGCAGCCCTTTACCATGTGATTGCTCCATCTTTGGATACACTTATGAACAAATCGGCGCATGTCCGATTCAGTTCCTCCCCTCTCCTCACACCGATCGGTACAGTGTGTGAGGAGAGGAGGGAGCTGGTGCAGCAGCGCTTGTGGGCTGGATCTGAAGTGCGCGCATCGCAGATCTGTGCCCATTCATGGATCATTCATGCGTCATTCATGTCCATCCATGGCTCATTCATGCTCCATTCATGCACATCCATGGCTTATTCATGCTGATTTATGGTTCATTCATGCTCCAGTCATGCTCATCCATGCCTCATTCATGCTCATCCATGCCCATCATTGGCACCACCTGCAGACCCTTTGTTTACATGTAAATATACAGCACTGATATGTAAATAGCGGCAGCATTCATGTGTAAATAGTGGCGGCCAGCTGCACTGATATGTAAACAAAGGTGGCAGTCATATGTATATCATGCCCCCCTGAGGTCATATTCACAATCACCTATACTGAATGCTGCCCACTGGGGAGACAAAGGCATGATTGAAAGTCTACAGCACATGTCAGCAGATGCTTGAGGGTGCCATTAATAATTGATGGCACCGCTGTGTATCTGCTAAAGGGCAGCACATTTCTGTGGTGTCAGGAAAGCGAATTTGCGCTCCCCAGTCCATGGTGTGCGGGCAGTGAGGAGATGATGTGCTGTAACCTCTAGCAACCAATCTGTGGGCAGTAATGATGCGCAGTAACCTCTAGCAACCAATCAGTGCACAGTATTGATGATCTATAGCAACCAAACAAGCAGAAAGCATGTGCTGTAACCTCTAGCAACTAATCAGTGAGCCATAATGTGTGCTGTAACCTCTAGCAACCAGTCAATAAGCGGTAATCATATGCTGTAACCTCTGACAACCAAAGTCACTGCTGATCTGATTCAGTAAACTGATGTTGAGTCTAGTTGCTATTTATTGTATGCCTCAGAGCAGGTGGAGAGTGAAATTGCGTGGGGGGGGGCAAGAAAATATTTGCCCAGGGTACAATCAAAATTTAAGACAGCCCTGATCATGCAGGCATGTAATTAGAGGAGAGGTGCCATCACTCGAGTGGATATAGCTGCCTGACAATTGGCACCAAATCTCCTCACGAAAGTGCCGATGGAGACACTCAGCGCCGGCGCACTGACGTCAGTAATATTGACGTAAATTGCGCAACGTTGGAGGTGTGGAGTTGATGAGCAGCGGGATGCCCGCCACAACCCCCAGGACGCCATATTGCGAGGGAGGAAGGGGAAGGCCCCGGGTGCCCCTTGCAGTTCTAACCTAACCTAACCTAACCTAAGCCAAACAACCCAAACATCACTGACGACCAAACAAACACAGGACCACGAGCAGGGGGAATGGAACCGGATGTGATATAAAGTGAAAAATGTACACTCCCCCAGACCTAACCCATAATACCACCCATACTAGAAAGATATCTGTACTAATACTGTAATAATAGTGGTAGCAGGGTAAATTTAAACTGTACATTCCTCAGCCCCCCTTCCCCCTTTTTTCTTTTCCTTCTCTCCCTTCCCTCTCCCCCCCCCCCCCTTTCAACCCCTCCCTTTCCCTTTCCCCCTTCCCTTTCTGTATCCTAACATAGGCCCTTCATATTTTAATTACATAAATAATTATAGATACCATCTCGCATCTGCTCCTGATGAGTGGAGGTCATCCACAAAGTGCGTAGAGAGATTAAGATGCTTCAATCATGTGTTTATATTTTAAAATTACTATAATCAAATATTTTTACTGTACCGTGCTGTATAGATATGATTTTTTTTATATAGTATCAATATGGATCGAATAAGTCTGGTATTGTATTATGTATTAATATTTTACTATGTTATTACGCTATGATGTCTATGTGGGCTACATTTGTAATAAAGTTTTTTTTTCGACTTGAAAATGTTCTTGTTTGTACTGTACTATGATATAGCGCTCCTAGATACCCTTGCAACCTATTGCTAGACCTATTTTCCACTTTTTACCACATGCTTCATATAAAGTCCCAACCCTTTTCTTCTCATAGCAGTCTCACATTTAGGGATGGGGGTAACTGACCCTCTGGTTTGTGCCTCATATAAAGTCCCAAACTCCCTTGTTCCTCTTATCAAGTGTAAGAACTGATGCTGGCGTGACTATAGGAAAATGTGACACAGGATTTGATTTGAGCTCTTCGGGGCACTAGCTCCTCTCAAAAACGTGAATTTGATGGGGGTTTTTTTTCTGCCTGTAGGAGCATACGCCTGAAAAAGCCAAAGTGTGCATGGACACATTGGCTAACATGGAGAGGAGTTCCAAGGCAGAAAAAATGAGTGCTCAAAAGAGCTCAAAAGCCGCTTCTTTGAACTCCTTTGAGCTGCAGTGTGCATTAGCCTTTAGGGTTAATGCAAAGCTCCAGAGTCCCAGGGGTCCTCAAACTATGGCCCGCCAGTTGTTCAGGAACTACAATTCCCTTCATGCCTAGTCATGTCTGCGAATGTCAGAGTTTTACAACGCCTCATGGGATGTGTAGTTCCACAACAGCTGGAGGGCCGTATGTTTTTGAGCAGGGAAAACTGTGTATTTTCCTTTTTCTGGATTCTGTAGGTCTGGATCAGAACTTTCAATTCTCAGCTTTTGCCAGGGGCTTACAATCTGTGTGAGTACACAAGTGTGCAGGGTCATTACATACTCATGTCTGAGGATAGCTCAGTGCTTCCAATTGGAGACTGCTCCCAGTGTGGGAGACTGAATGTCTCACCCAGGGGTCAGAGGGCCCCAACCAGAAGCCAAGAGGCAGGGGGTCAGAGGTGCCCAAGCCAGAAGACAGAGGGTCTCACCCAGGTATCAGAGGGCCCCAGCCAGAAGCCAAGAGACAGGGGGTCTCACCAAGGGGTCAGAGGTGCCCCAGCCAAAAGTCAAGAGACAGAGGGTCTCACCAAGGAGTCAGAGGTACCCCAGCCAGAAGCCAAGGACAGAGTGTCTCACTGAGGGGTCAGAGGTGCCCCAGCTAGCAGCCAGGAGACGGGAGATCTAGTTCCAGGAGTCAGGCTGGCTGTCAGGAGAATCCATATTCAATCCATAGACCAGGAGTGGGCCGTGCAGCAGGGAGCTGCAACAAAAGGCTAAAAGAGCCAAAGTGATCCAGGATAGCTGAACAGCACAGTCAGAGGGACTGGTAAGAGGAACAGCGGTGCTGTCAACAAGCGAGCCAGGTGGCTCTACATTTTTCATTGTTTGGATTTTGTGTGGAAGAAACCCCTGTGTGAGCAATTAATGTGCATGTGAACTTTCCATTTATTTAAAATGTTACTAAACCCGCAACAGTAAAATCAGTCTATATACGCAGTAAAGCATGCTTGTTATACTCACTGTGAAACCTAAGGGGTTAATACTCTGCATTGTGTACAAAGACTGTTTGATCCTATCTTCTTTGATCCTCCCTTCTTCCACAGTCTCCAAACCAAGTCCAGATAGTACAGAGGCTAAGGTACACGTTGCACATACTCAGTTTGGTGCATTTTTTTTTCTTAGGAGAGTGTATGTGATCAGCACAGGGCCAATCAGCACTGTCCAGACAGATGGTCATGGGTCCTGCATCCTCACAATCATGGGAGAATGAAAACTCCTCCTACAAGCTCCCGCCTCCTGGACCTGGACGGGCTCCTATGATAGACCGTAAACAGCGGCCATGCCATGTAAGTGGGAGATCTACCACCTTCCCCTCCGAGGTAGCCCAATGGGCCCAGTGGGACCCATGGTAAGGTTGGCTCTGGGGGCCCCCTCTGTCCCAGCTTGTGGGGACAGGCTTGGTCCAGGGATGGTTTCCTCAGTCCGGGGACTGTCTCTTGAAACTGGGGACTTCTGGTCACCCTAGGCTAGGGGTCAGAAGGACCCACAGGTCCATGGCCAGCTCTCAGCAGGATCCACAGCCTATGGGTCCTGCTGGGAGCTGGCTGCAGACCTGTGGGTCTGCACCCAGCTCTCAGCAGGATTCACAGGCCACAGGTACTGGGGCAGAGTAAATGAGGTGCATATGGGAGGGGGAATCGATGGGATGATCATGTGGGGGTCAGCTGTGGGTGTCAGAGTCTCTCAGCTTGCTATGGGTCGAATCGGTAGCTGCCAGCCCAGCTCAGGCTCAGAAGGATAGGTCCTCTCCTCCTTGCATGGCCTCCTCCAGTCCTGGAGGGGGGTGGGTGATGTTGGTCCTGTCAACTTTTGGTGCACTAGTAAGTTGACAACACTGGCTGACTATACTGCAGCCACCAGCGGCGCACCCATGCCAGCCACGTGTGTGGAACACTTTCTGTTCAGGCAACAACTGTCTCCAGACTTGTCACTCCAAGAGAGAAAAAATACGGCCCCGGCAACTGGGAGGTGTAGCTAGCCACAAGGCTCAGGCTGGCTGGGCCGCTCTCCACTACAGACAGAGACTCCACCCACTGGGAGCAGGAAGCTTGAGCACGCAGCCGCCGCCGCTGCAGACTACAACTCCCATAAACAACAGTGGTGGCCATAACGTAATGTCACCTAGCCCTGCCCCCGACTTCCTCGAGGCTCTCAGAGACTGACAGTGATGACGCATTATGCACATGGCGGCACACGGTAAAATGGAGGGGTTGTGGCCCCCTCTGGCCTCCCCCAGTGATGCCACTACAGATATAGGGAATGCAGGGTCCCGAGTTTAGTAACACTTTAATAAAAGTGGGCTGTCATGCCCTAAAAATACAGTTTTGGACTGGCGCAATTCATTGTAAATGCACCTACCGCTTGAGATTAATCTCCCCAATACCACAATGGTTTGAAGCCAAAGGGTAGTAACACCAAATATTGATTTACTTTAGATTTTCCCTCTGTTTGCTCACTTTGCATTTTGGAAATTGATAAAAATAAACAATTAAAAAATATACTTTTGAAAGCATTCTTACTTACCGTGTGTTTTTGCATGTGTTAAGGTGAGCTGCCAGGCTATTCAAAATGATTGGGTTGCCATAAAGCATTACACTATAATGTGCAAAAACGCCTGCATGAACTCAATGCTTATTGTAAATGGGTTGTCAAGGAATGTAGTAGGAGGGATTCAGTTAACCCTTTACTAAAATCAATTATAGTTTTTTTTTTATAATTTAAAAATAAAAAGATGATTTTTTACTCTTTAAATTGAAAAATAAAGTTTAGGTAATAAAGGCAGCTCTGTAAGTTCCAGAATCAACCCTTTAAAGTTATCCATTACATATGAATGCTTTCAGTGGATCTGAAGTGCTAATTATGATTTGGCTCCTCGATTCCATCTTGCCACCCTTATAATTGCAGTGGAAAACCAAGTTTACCTTTTGTTATAAAGCCTAAAGTAAATTCCCATGTCAAATTACTGACTAACCGGGTCCAAAAATAAGCTGGAAATTAACTCTACGCAAGCTTTGAAAAATTTGGAAATATTAAAGTACAGTTATTGCCATAATAACATCACTGAGTGGTTACCCCCACAGCACGTTCCTGACCCATCAATGGGGAGCGTTTTAAAGGCCGCCTCACGATGATTCATTAATGACCAAATAAAGGGGGCGACGTGGCGAAATTGAAAAGTCTGCAAAGTTAATTCGATAAATGGTCTTGGGAGGATTGAGATTGGAAGGTTTTAAACCCAATTTAGTCTTCATGAGTTTCAGATTGCCGAGCACCTCGCTGCCAAGCCTGAGTAATTCTGCGCTCATCCGAGGAGCTTGAAGACTTGCCGGCAGAACGGCGGAGTGGCCAAAAGTCTCCTGCCAGCTTGGAACTCAAGAAGCCTGAAAGAAAAAAGAAGTCCTACACAGCAAATGTTGTTATGAAGATAGCGAGCGGTACAGGGCCCCGGGAAGGGAGGGCGATGTGATTCATGTTGTGACAAATGCCATGCAGAAAAGGAATCTGCCGCTACGACTAAGATGCTTAAGCAGAGAAAAAAAATTCTGGCAAAGGCCTGGCCAGAGTGAAATAAGGAGAAGAGCTTTCCTCTTAAAGCCTCATTACAATAAGAGAGAGGTGGAACAGATTTGATGAGTGAAGTAAAAGCATCAGATCTGGGCACGCTGTGCTTTCTGCAAAATGCCGTTGGCTTTTCTTTTTTTGATGGTGCCCAAGTAAATTTAAAATACATGTGGAGCTAAAGCTGAACTCCAGAAAAATAAGTCTTTGAAATACCTGTATAGAAACAATGAAACCTGTCGAAATATTGGTGATTCTGTTCAGCCTGTTTTACGATCACGCTGACACCAGACCCCACTGACGTTGTCACCTATTTTCTGATTGAGCTTTATAGCTTCCTTCCAATGTCACCCATCCTCCTTCAGCTTGCTCATTGGACATTAAGTGATCATACTATTTTTTAATTGGATGGGGGTAGACGTGATATGGGAAGATGGAAAACTGAACTAGGAAATAGAGTGAAATTCCTGGCTGTGCAGTGCGAATCACTGGAATGGTCCTATACAGGGGCGTAACCACAGGGGTTGCAGGGGTTGCAATCGCAACCGGGCCCCATGTGCCTCCCTTGTACACCTAAATTGGAGGGATGGCGGGGGCGGCATTTAGAGGAACCAATTTAGTCCATTTTCCTCCTAATGGAGGAGACTGGTTCCTCTATATGCTGCCCCCCCCACCCCTCCTATTCAGTTTACTTGTCTTCTGTTGTTCCCAGGGTCCCTGTGTGCTTCCCTGGTCCCCCCCCACAGAGCTGCTGTCTTTCCCCCTCCTCCCTCCTGCCAGCTGCTGTAGAAGCTGTGTCATGATGGAGAGATGGGAATGGGTCAGTAAATTTGTAATTTACCGGCTCCTTCCTTTTCTGAATGGACAGAGTCAGTGATTGGTACCAATTGCTTCATTCATAACTGAAGCATAGTAAACTGATTTTTACTATACTTCAGTTTCTGAATGAATGGGAGGCTCGGTGCACAGCTATTCTTGTCCATTCATTCTGTGCAGCTGAGGCTACACAGATGGAGATTGAGGGCTGAGGTTTGTTTAGACCCCTGATATCTCATCAAAGCCCCCCCAACAGGGCTCCTAAACAAAATAAATTGAAAAAAACTGTAAAAATAAAATTGTAAAATAAATAAAATGAAATGGTAGAAAAATAATAAAATGAAAATAAAAATTAAAAACTACTGACACCAGTGAGGGAACTATCAGGATTGCAAAGGTCGCAATTGTGACCGGACCCTGGCATTTTACCACCATGGGGAGGCCCGAAGATGGCAGAAAGGGGGTCTGCTGCAGAACTTGTTAATTGGGCCCTGCTACCCTAATAAAGGGACCCGCGATAGGAGTAAAGGACCCCAGGATCAGTGGGAAGAGGGAAGGGCCCAGGCCAGGGGTCAGGGGGGCCCTTCATAATTTATGGCACCGGGGCCCTGAAGGTTCTAGTTATGCCTCTGGTCCTGTAGGCAAGTGTGGGCATTCTTCCCTCCTGTAGGTGGCACTGTGCTGATGCTAAAGGGGAGGTGGTGTCTGATATAGGAAAGTGTCCCTTTATGGACTCTGTCAGTTCTCTCGGGGAACATAAGTATCTGGATTGATGGCAAATTCCTGTGAGACTTTGGGTGGCCATCTTAACAAGGAAGCCTTTAAGTAAAAGATCCTGTGTCATTCTGGCATACTATGAGTAAGTGGCAGGTTAGGGAAGGAACCCACTGGTTAGGGACAGTGCTTAGTGCGGGGAAAGGTAATTGGCAAGTAGGGACAAAGTAAGGGAAACTGGTAGACATGTGCAGAGCGAAAGAAAATGTTTTGTTTCGATTAGTTATTTGCATAAATTCGTTTGGTTAGATTCGTTTAATTTGTTTATTCATTTTTGAATCAATTTCGAATAGTTTTCGAATTTGAATTATTTTCAAATTCAAATTGTTTTCGAATTTGAACAGTTTTCTAATTCGAATAGTTTTCCAATTTCCAAAGAGATTAAAACAGAATAGAAAATAAAGGAATAGAAAAGATTATAACCATCTTCTGAAATTCAAATAGAATACAAAAAGAATATAATAAAAAAACAATAGAATATAACAGGAATAATATAACCATTTTCCAAAATTCAAATATAATCAATTCAAATTTGAATAGAATAGAAAAGAATAGAGTAGAATAGAATATAAAATAGCACACTAGTTGTAGAAAAAAACAGAAGAGAATAGAATAGAATGAATATAACCATCTTCCTATTCTAATTTATTATTTTCTATTCTATTAAAATTCGAATTGATTCTATTTGTATTATGGGAAATGGTTGTATTCTTTCTACTCTATTCTTTAGTTTTTTTTAATTCTATTCTTTTTTTCTATTCTATTCCATTCTTTTCTTATGTATTCAAATTCAAATTTATTCTATTTAAAATTCAAATTTTAGAAGATGATTATATTCTTTCTATGTTCTATTCTATTTGTTTCTATTTATATTCTAGTCTATTCTGTTCTTTTATTTTCTGTTCTATTTCGTTCTGTTTTACTCTATTATATTCTATTATTTTATTTTCTGTTATATTCTTTTCTAGTCTATTATTTTTTAATTATTTTAATTCGGAATGAAATGAACCGCACATGTCTACTGTCTGGTGCTGAAGAACCTTCCGGGAATTCCTTCCAATGAGCCACTACAGTGTGGTCAGGGCCGGGACAAGGGGTGGGCAGGAGGGACGGCTGCCCTGGGCACTGTGGTATCATGCAAGGTGGGGGGCCCAAAAGGAGATTGGGGGGACAGGATTGTAGAAGATTTTAAACTTAAAATTTA
>BLSH010355970.1:0-10296 GCA_018402905.1 Glandirana rugosa | reverse complement strand
GTATAAGAGACAGGACTTGTCACTTTCTGTGACCCCGGGAAGAGGATAAATTATCAGTGGTTTCCCTTATAATTGAATTCATTGACGCTTGGGTTAGTTTTAGTTGGGATGAATTTCTGCATTTAGATATATACTTTTTATTAAGATGTCGCATCCCTATCTCGAGTTATGAAATGTGGGTATATTTTTTACCTTTTGAGATGGGCTGAGGGTCTCTGGAATGCCACAGCTGCCTGAGGGAGGGGGTTTACTGTCCTTATCATCCAGGCCTCCTGTGCTGTCTCTTAATGGGTCTCATTTATTGGTTTATGATCAGGCCTGGGAAACACAGTCAGACTTCTTGGAGCCTGGTCAAGGACCTAGAAATTCCTAAGTTGTTGGGAGGGGGGAATGAGGAATGAGGGGTTTTGTCTTAAGCTAAAACTGTCATGGCGTACTTGTGACAAAATAGTGGAGTTTTGTGTGTCCTGCACGTGATATCATTACACCACTCAGTACAGAGTCACAGAGAAACACAGAGGGATTTCCTGAGAATAATAAAAGGTAGGAATCTGCAACAAAGGTTGTTATAATCCTTGCAATGTACATAGATCACCCAGAGGGGAATGTTTTTTCTCAACAAAAGTGGAGTTACACTTTAATCAATGTCGTATATACTTTCAGATGCAACCTATTGCATTTACTTCTGACAGGAAAAATGTGCTGTTTATTATCAACCTTCTGACTGAGGAAGCCTTAGCCTGGGCCTCCCCTTACATGGAGAAAGATGATGTCATCCTGGATAATTTCAATTATTTTGTGACTGCTATGAATCAAGTTTTCGATGATCCTACCCACTGTGCTACTGCTGAGGCAAAATTGCACAATTTACGGTAGGGTAGATGCTCTGTTCCTGAGTACACAACTGAAATCTGACATTGGATTTCAGATACCAATTGGAATCCAGCAGCACAAAAAAAAACGTTCCATCAAGGATTCTCGGAAACTAGTAAAAGATGGCTTGCCAGAGTAAGTCCTGACGACCTTGAGGCTTTTATTAAATGGTGTATTCGAATTGATCAGAGATTTGGTAATGGTTCTTCCGGATTCTGACACTCCTGAACCTGTGCAGGTGGATGCTATTAAAAGATCTATTACTACTCAGGAGAAAGAAAGATGACGTAAAGAGAACTTATGTCTTTACTGTGGAGACTCTGGACATTACGCAGGTAATTGCCCCAGTAGATTTAAAAGAACAATTGCGGCAACTGATGTTACAGTATCTGAACAAAAAACATTGCAAAGAATCTTATCAAATAAGCCCTCCACCAACCCAGGATTCACAGGCAGTTCTGGTAACTACCCAGTCATACGACAAGCTATCTCCACAGTAACTTGAGTTTCGGGATGTTTGTGATAAAAAGAAGGCCGATCAGCTGCCTCCTCATCGCTCTTATGATTGTCCCATTGAATTGCTTCCAGGGGCAGAAATACATTTTGGTCACCTTTATTATTTATCAGAACCTGAACTGAAGGTGCTTAGGGAGTGGATTAATGAGAGTCTAGAGAAGTGTTTTATCAGACACTCAATGCTAGGAAAATGAACATTCCTGGGCGTTTCTGGCCTCCCGTGCACATTCACGCGCGCGCCCGCTAATGGCGCCAATTGTAGCCATTTAAGCAGGACAGCACTGGGAGGCAAGTGCTGTCCGTTCTACAGCGTTACTGTGACTAGTAACCCCGTGTCTGCTCTGAAGTGACTTCCTGCATCTGTGACCCCGGCTATCTATGGACTTTGTTTGCTTTCTGTCTGCCCTGACCCCCGGCCTGTCTACGACTTCTCTCCTGCCTGATCCTGTGTACTTCTGCTGCCCGCACGTTGCCGACCCTGCCTGCACCCCAACCATCCGCTTGTCTCATCCTTCTGTACTGCATTGCCAGCACGTTGCCGACCCGGACTGTACCACTACGCTTCTGCCAGGCACGAGCTTCAGTGGACCTTCACCCGCCACCAGTGACCAAGTCCAGCCCTCGTGCCCCCCCGTGCTCCCGAGCTCCGTCTACACTACCAGGGGTTTGCGAACCAGGGCCGTAAGAGAGGTTGTCCCCTGCATAAGTCAGACTCGACCACCAGGTACGTTACAGTAATGGACAGCCATGTCCGAGTCTGCGCAAGGGACCTCTCCCATGGGAGACTTATGTGGACTCTTGGCGGGACTCACGCAGGCTGTTAAGGTACTACAAGAAGGATATACCCACCTGGAGGACAAGATCCGTGAGCTTTCTGTGTCACCCTCAGTCAGTCCTGGCCAGCCTGCCTCACGCACCATTGTGGCCTCACCAACCGAGCCTAAGGTGCCTATGCCCGAGCGGTTTACAGGGGATCGCAGGACATTTTGGGCTTTCCGCAATTCCTGCAAATTATACTTTGCCCTCCAGCTATTGACTTTCTCCTTGGAAGCCACTAAAGTGGGGCTAGTGGTCTCACTCCTGCGGGAGGAACCCCAGGCATGGGCCCACCGTCTTCTGGAGCAAAGGGTTCCCGAGACTACTACCTTCGATCGCTTCTTCTGAGCGGTGGCCCAACTCTACGAGGACCCCCATCAGGCCGCTACGGTTGAAGTGGCTATCCATGCCCTGCAGCAGGGCTGCCGTACGGCCCAAGATTATGTGTCGGAGTTTCGGCGCTGGAGCGCAGACACCGCCTGGGACGATGCAGCCCTCCGTCACCAATTCCGGCTGGGTCTCTCAGAGCCGCTCAAAGACGAGCTGGCCCACGTGGGGGTACCACCTTCCCTCAATGCTCTGATTGATCTGGCCATCCAGATAAATCCCCGTCTGCGGGAACGCAGAGCTGAGAGACCCGCAGGGCCGGCACGTCTCACCCGGAGGATGTTCACAGATTCTGGGTATCCTGGTCCTAACCAGACTTCGCCTCCTCCGTTTCACCAGACCCACTGGAGCCTGCACGCATTGGACTTCCCCGCCCACCAATGACCCCGGAAGAACGCCAGTGATGCAGAACCTGTGCCTGTACTGCGGAGGTCCTGGGCACCTGGTCCGGAACTGCCCCGCCAAAGCGGGCAAGGGCGCACACTGTCTGTCCGAAGAATTGATGTACCTGCCCAATGACAAGGTTCATCTTCTGCTACCCATTTCCCTGCAACTCCACGGTGGAGACATCCAAGTACAGGCAATCATCGACTCGGGTGCGTGTAGCGGTTTTGTCGATGCCACCTTTGCAGCGCACCACCAGATACCCCTTCGACCTAAGGAACACCCCATGCTAGTTCGGCTCGCTGATAGGACGATCATTAAATCGGGCAGCGTCACTGAAGAGACTCTCCCTATACTGGCCGCCACGGAAGGAGGTCACTGGGAACTTCTACTGCTGGACACCATCGCGTCCCCACTCTGTCCGATTATCTTGGGCCTCCCCTGGCTACAGGCTCACAACCCTACCATTAATTGGGCAACTGGTGAGGTCTGCTTTGGCTCTCTCTACTGTGCTAACCATTGCCTGCCACGGCCCCAGTAATCTTCTCCATCTGTGCTCGGTCTGAATAGTGATAGTGACCAGGAAAGCCACCTGCTCGTCCCAACACCCTATCACGACTTCCTGGACGTATTTAGCAAAAAAGGGGCTGACGTCCTCCCACCACACCGACCTTATGATTGTCCAATTGACCTCTTACCCGGGACCGAAGTCCCTTTCGGTCGGATTTTTCCCCTGTCAGAAGTAGAATTGGTAGCCCTCAAGGCATACCTGGACGAGAACTTGGCTAAGGGGTTCATTAGACCCTCCACCTCGCCTGCTGGGGTGGGAATCTTCTTCGTTGAAAAGAAGGACCGCTCTCTCAGACCCTGTATAGATTACAGGGACCTTAATCGGATCATTGTCAAAAACCGGTATCCCCTGCCTATGGTCCCGGAACTTTTCCAGAGACACGGATCAGCAACAGTCTTCACTAAGTTGGACCTCCGGGGGGCATACAATCTGATCCGCATGCGGGAAGGGGATGAGTGGAAAACGGCATTCCGCACCCGGTTCGGACACTTTTAATATCTTGTAATGCCGTTCGAACTGTGCAACGCCCCAGCTACGTTCCAGCACTTAGTGAACGACATATTTCAGGACTTTTTGGATCAATTTGTGGTCGTCTACTTAGATGACATTTTAATTTTCTCTCCATCTCTGGAAGAACACCGCCAGCATGTGAAAAGTGTACTTGCCCACCTCCGGGCAACACGACCTGTACGCTAAAGTGGAAAAGTGCGCCTTCGAATGTGCCAATATCTCTTTTTTGGGCTTCCATATCACCACTTCAGGGATCTCCATGGATCCACAGAAAGTTTTAGGCCATTCTGGACTGGCCGGCCAGTTGACAAAAAGGGAGTCCAGCGCTTCATCTGCTTTGCAAATTTTTACCTGAAATTTATTAGGGGCTTCTCAGCAGTTATCTCACCCATAACCCAGCTTACCGAGCAGGATGTACACTTCCGCTGGACTCCTGAAGCCCAAGAAGCCTTTTCCAGGCTCAAAAAGTTGTTTACCTCAGCTCCCGTCCTGAAGCACCCGGATCCTGCTCTGCCCTATGTCCTTGAAGTGGATGCTTCGGAGACAGCAGTAAGAGCAGTTCTCTCGCAGAGATGAGGTCCAAAGGCCTCGCTCCACCCCATCGCCTTCTTTTCCAGGAAACTTTCACCAGAAAGAAATTATGATGTGGGTGACTGGGAACTGCTGGCAATCAAGTCTGCTCTGGAGGAATGGCAGTACCTCCTGGAAGGAGCTTCACATCCTATCCTAGTGTTCACAGATCACAAGAGCCTTGAGTACCTACAGACTGCAAAAAGACTGAAACCCCGTCAGGCACAATGGGCCCTCTTTTTCTCAAGCTTCCAGCTGCATATTACCTACCGGCCGGGGGGCAAGAATGTAAAGCCGGATGCTCTATCCCGCATGTTTCATGTTCCTGAAGATCATTCACCGCCGACACCATTTTGCCGGCCCACAGCTTCTTATTGACACAGGAAGACCGCCTTACGCGGTTCAGGCGATCCCTTGCTGGCCTCACCATGTCACCAAACTCTGGACTCACGTCAAAGGACGGGCTGTGGTGGTACAATGACCGGCTCTATGTTCCACAGGAGCTACGCCTAACCATACTCAACCACTGCCATGATCTCAAATTGGCTGGGCACTTCGGTGGGCGCAAGACGGCAGAACTACTCTCCCGGTCGTTTTGGTGGCCTCACTTAGCAGAGGATTGTATAAACTATGTGGCGGCCTGTCCTGTTTACGCCATCAAGACAGAGGAGTCTAAGGCATGGGGGTTATTTAACCCGTTACCCACCCCTAAATGACCATGGTCCCAGATTTCAATGGAATTTATAGTCAAGCTACCACCTTCCGCTGGATTCAACACTATTTTTGTACTAGTGGACCACCTTACAAAAATGGCCCACTTCATACCTATGCAGGGCACCCCCACAGCTGCTGAAACCGCGGAAGCCTTCGTCAAAGAGGTGGTGCGGTTGCATGGCATCCCTACTAACATTGTGTCGGATAGGGGGGTGCAGTTTTCGTCCCTTTCTGGAAGGCCCTATGCTCCTCCCTGGGTATTGACTTAGATTTCTCTTCAGCTTACCACCCGCAGTCCAACGGGCAGACAGAGAGGACCAACCAGACCCTCGAGCAGTATCTCCGCTGCTATTCCTCATATGCTCAGGATGACTGGATCTCTTTACTGACAATGGCCGAGTTTGGTTATAATAACTCAATTCACTCAGCGACCAAGCAATCCCCATTTTGGTTAAACCTTGGGTACCACCCCACCTTTATGCCTGACCTGCCTATAGAAAGTACTGTACCCGCGGCCCTGGAAGTCACGCAATTCTTAAAAAGGAATAATAAACTCCTTCAGGAGACTATTGCTCAGACTCAGGTGATCAATAAAAGGAATTTCGACAAGGGAAGACGGGGAGAACTAATACTCCAACCGGGCCAACGGGCTTGGTTGTCCACGAAAAATTTGAGGCTCTCCTGCCCTTCTAAGAAGATGGGGCCAAGATTCATGGGACCCTTCCTAGTCAAAAGAAAGATCAACCAAGTGGCCTATGAGCTGGAGCTACCTCCATCACTCCGTATCCATCCGGTCTTTCATGTGAGCTTACTCAAACCGGTAGTCAAGGATCTTTACCCTGGGCGCAACACAGCCCCACCAGAACTATTCTTGGTGAACGGAGAAGAGGAATTCGAAGTTGAGGCCATCCTCGACTGTAGGAAAAGAGTAGGAAACATTCAGTTCCTAGTTAAGTGGAAAGGCTTTGGACCAGAGGAGAGCTCCTGGGAACCTGAGAACTTACACGCAGAGGAACTGGTCAGAGCCTTCTGGAGAAGACACCCGACCAAGAGAGCCCGTTTGCGGCGATTTAAGCAGGACAGCACCAGGAGGCAAGTGCTGTCCGTTCTACAGCGTTACCGTGACTAGTGACCCCGTGTCTGCTCTGAAGTGACTTCCTGCATCTGTGACCCTGGCTATCTTTGGACTTTGTTTGCTTTCTGCCTGCCCTGACCCCAGCCTGTCTACGACATCTCTCCTGCCTGATCCTGTGTACTTCTGCTGCCCGCACGTTGCCAACCCTTCCTGCACACCGACCATCCGCTTGTCTCATCCTTCTGTACCGCATTGCTAGAACGTTGCCGACCCGGACTGTACCACTATGCTTCTGCCAAGCACAAGCTTCAGCGGGCCTTCACCCACCACCAGTGACCAAGTCCAGCCCTTGTTCCCCCCCCACGAGCTCTCTGTCTACACTACCAGGGGTTCGCGAACCAGGGCCGTAAGAGAGGTTGTCCCCTGCATAAGTCAGACTCGACCACCAGGTACGTGACACTCAACCTCACCTGCTGGGATCGCCTTATTCTTTGTGGAGAAAAAGGACTCCATTCTGCGTCCGTGTATCGATTACAGAGATTTAAACAGGATGACAATTGAAAATCGCTATCCACTCCCACTGATTCCAGACATGCTCAAGAGACTCTGCTCCGCCAAGCTCTTTAGGAAATTAGGTTTACGGGGGGGCATACAACCTTGTCCGCATTAGTCCCAGAGATAAATGGAAAACTGTTTTCATAACCAGATATGGACATACCCTTTGGACTTTGCAATACTCTCGCAACTTTTCAACATTTCATTAATGATGCTTTTTTGAGATTTGTAATAGCATATTTGGATGATATTCTAATGTTTCCTGATGATTTGGAAGAACACAGTAAGCATGTCTGTATTGTCTTCGAGAGACTAAGGCGGAATCAACTTTGCATGAAACTAGAGAAAATCGAGTTTGAACAAACTCAGACACAGTTCTTGGGACACAATTTCTTCTGAAGGGATAAGCATGGATCCCGATAAGATTAAAGCAGTGGGGGATTGACCTGTCCCTGGGAATGTTACAGAGATATGATTTGTTGGATTTGCCAACATTTACAGAAGATTTATAAGGAATTTCTCCAAGGTAATGCTCCAATTACACAGCTGACAAAGAAAGGAATGCCCTTTTCGTGGTCACCTGAGGCACAGGCTGCCTTTAGTAAACTAAAAACTCTCTTCACTTCTGCACCAATACTGATACATCCAGATCCTGAACTACCTTTCATGGTAGAAATTGATGCTTTAGATTCTGCTGTGGGAGCTCTTCTTTTTCAACGAATTGGAGAAAAAAATGCAACTTCCGTGTGCTTATTTCTCTTGACTGATGTCTTCAGCTGAGAAAAATTAGGACATTGGAAACAAGGAGCTGTTGGCAATTGAGGAAGCATTTTCTGAGCGGAGGCATCTGCTGGAAGGGGCTAAGCACCCTGTAACCATTCTCACGGATCATAAAAAATTAGAATTTATTTGTTCTGCCAAAAGGTTGTCATCTAGACAAGCGTGTTGGACCCGATTCTTCTCCAGGTTCAATTTTGTTATCTTGTACCGGCCTGAATGTATGATCCTGCCTCGAAAGAACTTTCTAGGGGCCACAAGTTCTAAGACATTTTTTAATTTTCTCAGGGAGGGGTATGAGAATGACCCACTTTTTAATCATCCTCATTAACCTTAAATACAACACCTGTTTTTGGACTCAAGAGCATTGCCTCTATGCAGCTGAATCAGTTTGGGTAGAAGCCCTCGGGTTGGTTCACGACTCTAAACTTGCTGGTCATTTTGGGGTTTCTAAGACAGAACAACTTTTATCACATTCCTTTTGGTGGCTTGGGTACAAGAAAGATGTCAAGAGCTATGTGGCTTTGTGTCTAACCTGTGCTCGCAATAAGACACCCCAATCTTCTCCTCTGGGGTTACTTCAACCACTGCCCATGGGGGTCAATTTCTATGGACTTTGTTGTCGACCTTCCCCTTTCAAAAGGGATGACCACTATCCCAGTAGTTGTTGACCGTCACACTAAGAGGGCTCATTTTATTCCAGTAAAGGGGATACTTTGCCGAACATACTGCAGAGGTATTGGTTTGAGAAGTTTTAAACTACATGGAATTCCTGATGATGTGGTGTCTGACAGGAATACAATTTACCTCAAAATTTTGGAGAAGTTTTTCCTCAGCTTTGGGTGTAACAATTAATCTGTCCTCTGCTTTTCATCCACAGTCTAATGGTCAGATCGAGAGGACCAATCAAACTTTGGAATACCTTTGATGGTTTGTGAGTTATCTTCAGGATGATTGGGTGGACTACCTTCCCACGGCAGAGTTTGCTTGCAACAACTCTAAACATAGCTCCACTTTCCAAAGCCCCTTTTTCCTAAACACTGGGTATCATCCAGTTTTTATTCCTGATCTCCCCATCTCAACTCCAATTCCTGCTGTTACAAACAGATTAACTTTATTACAGGAGATCCAGGAGAAATTGACTGCTACATTGAAGGAGGCTTAGGAATATTACAAGAAGGCCGCTGACAGACATTGTAGATCAATTCCCACTTTTTATGTAGGCGACAAAGTTTGGTTATCTACCAAAAATGTGAAGGTACATGTTCCACGTGCTAAGTTGGGTCAAAAATTTGCGGGACCTTTTAAGATTCCTGCTCAAATCAACTCGGTCACTTTTTGCCTAAAACTTCCTGACAATATGAGGATTCAGTATTTTTTTTTATAGCTACTCAAACCGTTTCAGGAAAATCCTTTTTCTAGAATTCATCCTCCTCCTCCACCTGTTGAGGTACAGGGTGAAGAAGAAATTGTGGTGGAAAAAATTCTTGACTGGAGGATCTTTAGGAACAAATTACAATATCTGGTTCAATGGGAAGGATATGGGCCAGAAGAATATTCTTGGGAGCATGAAGAGAATATTCATGCCCATAGATTAACAAGGCAATTCCACCAGAGGTTTACTCACAAACCTGGCCCTAAGATGTCCAGGGGATGTCCTGGGAGGAGGGGAGTACTGTTAGGACCTGGACTTAAACCTAGGACCTCTGCTGTGTCTGGTAAGGACTCTACTTGCTGAGCCACCTGGAATGCTGGACAGTTCCTTAGACAATTCCTTGAATGATCTTGTCTTGAATCTTATTTGCCTTGAACCTAGAACTCTTTGCTCCTCCCATGAACTTCTTCATTTAAGCCAGGTCTCTGCACTTCCTGGTTGCCAGAATATTGTGCCTTCACCAGCCAATATCTTGCTCTTGTCTCTCCTGCTGCCTACTGTATATTCGCTACCATTTGTTACCAACATGTGGCTTGTTTCTCAACTAAACTTCTGCTTAATCTCAACCTGCAACATTTGTTACTGACATTTGGCTTGTTTCTCGACTATGCTTCTGCTTGATCCCTACCTGCTATAACAGGTACTGGACCATGGCTTGTTCACCTCCTGGTGGGACTATCCTGAGGATCACAACCTGGTACTAACACGCAGCAAAGCCCATCTCCACCATCAGGAGCTCTGGTGAATACCGGTTAGAACTTAATCCCGCACCTCAGGTGAACCCGTGTCATCAGCCAGGGTGACCTGTGTGAATATCTGTTCCACTTGTCAGTGGGTGCTGCTCCACTGCTATAGCTACTGGCCTCCAAGCTTGACTCCAGACCGTGACACTGCCTATGTTACTACTTTTTTCTTGTGTGAATATATTTAAAAACATGCAGTGTATACTTTTGTGTATAATACTGCAAGGTTTTTAAACCTATACCTTAAAGGATAAACCAGTATTATAGACTTGCTATGTAACATGTAAACTAGACAATTATTAAAGATTTTATTAAATATTTTTAAGCCCCCCCAATGGCCTCCAGAACCCTCAGACACATTGACTTTTTC
>BLSH010355930.1:337196-350393 GCA_018402905.1 Glandirana rugosa | reverse complement strand
GTTAGAGACTTCGAGACCACTGGAGGTACGGGTCTCCCAATTTCGTCACGATCTTTTATTACCACCGGTGTGTTTTATTACTGTGAAACCCGGGTTAAACCTGTAAAACTGAACCCTCACATGTGTGATAACAACGGTCACCAAATCTGTAATTACCGACACACTACTCAATAAAACTCCTCTGTCGTTTACATGTGACCATATGTTCGACATGTGAGTGATGAAATGTAACATCGTTTCACATTAAAGAAGTCACTACAGTGTACTTTTCTATATTATTTTACAAATGTTTTTACACTCCCCACATGAGTGAAAACACTCTATGACACATACTAATGAGTTTTTGGAATCATTGAGAACATGGTTGTTGTTCAATAATAAAATTATTCCTCAAAAATACAACTTGCCTAATAATTCTGCACTCCCTGTATACATACATACACAGTATCTCACAAAAGTGAGTACACCCCTCACATTTTTGTAAACATTTTATTATATCTTTTCATGTGACATCACTGAAGAAATTACACTTTGCTACAATGTAAAGTAGTGAGTGTACAGCTTGTATACCAGTGTACATTTGCTGTCTCCTCAAAATAACTCATCACACAGCCATTAATGTCTAAACCACTGGCAACAATAGTGTGTACACTCCCAAGTCAAAATGTCCAAATTGGGCCCAAAGTGTCATTATTTTGTGTGGCCACCATTATTTTCTAGCACTGCTTTAACCCTCTGGGCATGGAGGTCACCAGAGCTTCAGAGATTGCCACTGAAGTCCTCTTTCACTCCTCCATGATGACATCACAGAGCTGGTGGATGTTAGAGACCTTGCCTTCCTTTGCCTTCCATTTGAGGATGCCCCACAGATGCTCAATAGGGTTTAGGTCTGGAGACATGCTTGGCCAGTCCATCACTTTTACCCCCAGCTTCTTTAGCAAGGCAGTAGTCATCTTGGAGGTGTTTGGAGTCATTATCATGTTGGAATACTACCCTGCAGCTCAGTCTCCAAAGGAAGAGAGATCATGCTCTGCTTCAGTATGTCACAGTACATGTTGGCATTCATGGTTCCCTCAATGAACTGTAGCTCTCCAGTGCCGGCAGCACTCATGCAGCCCCAGACTATGACACTCTCACCACCATGCTTGACTGTAGGCAAGACACACTTGTCTTTATACACCTCACCTGGTTGCTGCCACACACGCTTGACACCATCTGAACCAAATACGTTTATCTTGTTCTCATCAGACCACAGGACGTGGTTTCTTTAATCCATGTCCTTAGTCTGCTTGTCTTCAGTGAACTGTTTGCGGGCTTTCTTGTGCATCATCATTAGAAGAGGCTTCCTTTTGGGATGACAGCCATGCAGCCCAAATTGATGCAATGTGGGGCATATGGTCTGAGCACTGACAGGCTGACCCCCCCACCCATTCAACCTCTGCAGCAATGCTGGCAGCACTCATACGTCTATTTCCCAAAGACAACCTCTGGATATGTCGCTGAGCACGTGCATTCAACTTCTTTGGTCGACCATGGTGAGGCATGTTCTGAGTGGAACCTGTCCTGTTAAACCTCTGAATTGTCTTGGCCACCATGCTGCAGCTCAGTTTCAGGGTCTTGGCAATCTTCTTATAGACTAGGCAATCATTATGTAGAGCAGCAATTCTTTTCAGTTCCTCAGAGAGTTCTTTGCCATGAGGTGCCATGTTGAACTTCCAGTGGCCAGTATGAGAAAATGAAAGCGATAACACCAAATTTAACACACCTGCTCCCCATTCACACCTGAGACCTTGTAACACGAGTCACATGACACCGGGGAGGGAAAATGGCTAATTGAGCACAATTTGGACATTTTCACTTAGGGGGTGTACTCACTTTTGTTGCTAGAGGTTTAGACATTAATGGCTGTGTGTTGAGTTATTTTGAGGGGACAGCACATGTACACTGTTATACAAGCTGCACATTCACTACTTTACATTGTAGCAAAGTGTCATTTCTTCAGTGCTGTCACATGAAACGATATAATAAAATATGTACAAAAATGTGAGGGGTGTACTATACAGTATGTATATATATGTCTGTGTAACCATTCAACCACTCTTATAGGCACAGCATGATCATACAGTATAATTGGTAAATGTACTTAATAAATTAATCAGTGAGTTTAACATTATTTTCTAGGTAGAATCCTAAATTGTTACTTAGGCTTCAGAACTAAAAACAATATGGCTGTACAAAAGCTATTTCTAGAACAGTGATTAAAAGAAATTGTTTACATTAAAATTGCAGAATGTATTTAAAGTGTAACCATGTACATCTTTCTATCTATAAATTTACTGTAAGTTGAAAATAATGAAGCTTTGTCAAATCTATATTATTATGTCAGTCACATCATCTTTTATCCGTTCTCCGCAATTGGCAAATATGATTATTCATGTTCTGAAGGCATTAAAGTGATTTGATCATAAATCATTGCTAGTGGAAAAAGAAATCCTTGGCTGTCTGGATGCTCCTGAAGTAATAAGCTTGGAAGGAAATTTGCTAACAACCTGAGCACATTTGACCTGCATTGATTCTTCCAATAACTGAAATATTGCAGCCTTCAGATGTACTCTTGTTGGTTCTATTTTACCTGGTTAAGAGATGTGATAAATTACACACAAAGCAAGAGGAAGGCAATAAATCTCAATCACTAGAAATCCTGAAACAGGCAAGTGGTGCAATAAATGCTGCAAGATACTTTTCAACAATATATTCTTGAAGGGCACACTTTGAAATGTCCCATGAAAACAGAGCAGGGGTATATATATGACATATGGCTTGCTTGCCTGTTCCTTTATTAATAAGCTAAACTTCCACCCTGAATTTGGTGGCAGAAAAGAGAACGTTGTATAACTTAATTCATGTCTATGCATTCATGTCTATACATATTCATTGTTTTTGGACATTGACATTTACTTATCTTGGGAATGCAAGAAAGCATGAAAAATCTAGAATTCATTTGAATTACTTAAAAAAAAAAAGCCATTCAGTGTATCTAGAAGCCAAACTTGAAACATCATTTGGTATTTAATAGGTTCATCCAATGTGTTATATGTACTTTATAATATCAATTTTGAACCTAAAAAGTATTTGCATCATATGTTTTAGGTTATTTAGAGGTCACCAATAATAAAAAGCAAATCTACTGTAAAGGTATCCATTCATAAAAGGATATCCAAAGGTGCTTATAAAAGGACATACAATCATTTAAACACCTCTAATTCTGTTATAACAGATTGCTCTGTGTTAAGCTAGCCATAGACAGTGAATTCTATCTGTTCCATACACTACATCCGCTTGCATGAACGATCAAATTATGTATACAATTTTGGCATATGCAGTTGGAAGGGGGGAAACGTGCTGCAGTCACCTCCAGTGTCAGATTATCAGGGAGAAAGCAATAGCATTCCAGCAAGGTTTTCTAGCCAGTCTAGTTAATCCCCCCACCTCCCAGGACCCTCAAAAGTCAATGTATGCATAAGCCACACAGAGATAAGATTGACCAAAAAGCCTGAATTGAAAAATCACTCAATGTCTCTGGGCACCTTTAGGCTTTTGATTGGAAATGTTTTAACATTTATATGAATTCTCCCAAGTGATCTATGCTGGATGAAGTAGAGCTAGTGAAACATGATGAATCACAGCTTCAAAAGAGCTCAGTTTAAATGTATTGAATAGTGTAGGCACATTCTTCACAAATATGGGTTCCTATGAGGGTTTCAAAGGCACCCCAAAAGTTTTGCATCTTTAAGATCTAGGAGCCAACCCCCCTTTGGGCACCAACATCCACTGATAAATCTGTTCAAGGTAAAAAATAGGGGCAGAGCTAGCTTTCAGGGCCTGGACTTGAACCTGGGACCTCTGCTGTGTCTGCCAATGGCTCTGCTTGCTGAGCCACCTGGAATGCTGGACAGTTTCCTGGACAATTCCTTGATTGATCCTGCCTTGAATCTTGTTTAACTTGTACCTCAAACTCTTCACTCCTCACATGAACTTCCTGATTTAAGCCATATCTCTGCCTTTCCTGCTTGCCAGATTATTGTGCTCCCTCCAGCCAATATCTCATTTGTATTTCATCTGCTGCTGTCTGTATCTTCGCTACCATTCATTACGACCTTTGGCTTGTTCCTCGACTATGCTTCTGCTTAATCCCAACCTCTAACTATTCATTACTGACCTTTGGCTTGTTTCTGTTTGATCCCTATCTGCTATATCTGCTACTGGACGCCAGCTTGCTTACCTCCTGGTGGACTGATCCTGAGGACCGTGACCTGGTACTAACACACAGCAAAAACCATTTACACCATCTGGAGCTCTGGTGAATACTAGTTAGACCCCGCACCTCAGATTTACCTGTGTCCCAGCCAGGGTGACCTGCTTGTATAACTCTCACTTGACGGTGTGTGCTGTTCCACTGCTATATCTACTGGCCTTCGAGCATGAATCCAGACCATGACATTAGAAGGCGTTGACATCATTCTGCCGGAAGTACTGGGCTTGCTTGGATTGAGAGCGGAGCCAGTATCGGAAAACAACAAGCAAGGATTCTGTGTGCTGTGATACAGCACATGGGCATGTGAATGGATTGATGCTGTTTGTTAGTAATTTGTGAATTGATGCTGTTTGTTAGTAATTTTAATGAATAAAGGTTTTATACTATAAACAATTTTATGTCTTCTCTGTGGTTGATCTCCATGGCGGAAATACGGTATGAGATATAAGGTGGTGAATGCGATGCAATACTTCAGGAAAGAACAAAGCAGCCTGTAAAAGAAGAAGTCTTCACTGGTGAAAATAAGCAATTATTGACCCACTTCTTATATAATAAAAGGGGTCAACAAACTCTGGTGAGTTTTCACTAGGGATAGGCGAATGGTTCAGCCTGAGCATGAGTTCAGGCCGAACATTGGCTGTTCGTCTGTTCGCGAACTACCAAATTATTAGGCCCTGATTGGCTGATGCAGTGAAAGCTTCGCCCAAACAGGGTACAGAGCACTATCAGAGCCATGATTGGGTACTGTCATGATGACTCTATCCAATCAGGGCTCATTGATCTTAGTCCTGCCCCACACTTTAAAAGTATTCTTTCAATAGTGGCCATTTTCAGTGCTACTAGACAGTTAGTGTGCTATAGTGCTATTATGATTCTATTGTCAGTGTAGAATATTAGTTTAGTGTGAATCTAGGGATAGTCAGTGAGAGTGTAGTGACGAGCATTCATCTTTACATTAGTGTGTATCTAGGGACAGATCAGATAGTGTGAGTGTAGTGTAGTGACCACCATTCATCTTTACATTAGTGTGCATCTAGGCACAGTTCAGATACTATCAGTGTAGTGACCGATTAACACCGTATATTTCATTGCATTATTGCAAGTTTGAGGCTATATAGTTCTGTGTGTAACTGCAGGTTTAACGCCATATGTTTCATTGTGTTACTGCAAGTTTAATGCCATATAGTTCTGTGTGTTACTGCAAGTTTAACGCTGTATATTTCCTTGCGTTACTGCAAGTTTAACGTTGTATAGTTCTGTGCGTCACTGCAGGTTTAACACTATATATTTAATTGTGTTACTGCAAATTTAGCGCCATATAGTTCTGTGCGTTACTGCAAGTTTAACACCATATATTCAATTGCATGTAGCCATGTGCTCCCTTAAGAGTGGCTGAAAGTTGTGGTCCACCCGCCTGCTGCCCTCAATCACACGTATTCCACACATCCAAGGTTACTGAACAGGCCGGTACTTTGTTTTTGTTGTTTTATTTAGGGGTTTGAACTTAGATAGGGATTAGGGATGACTGTGGGATGCCCAGTAATTGAACATAGGTCATGCTATGTACACCTCCGGTATATATACTTCTTCACCTCCAACACACTACTTGCTGACCGTTACACTTCTCCTGTACTTCTCTCCAGTACACTTCCTGCTGACCATTACACCTGTACTCCTGATCTGAAGGGAAATTTATCAGATCTCTATAATACTTCCTCTTCACCACAGCTAGCACATGGTAAGGCCTGCTGCAGCTGCTGGCAAGGCCTCAAAACTACCCATTGTGGGTGAGAGCTGTAGGTTTCTCTCACTGAAACCAAACAGCCTCTCTTGTGTAGCAAAGAACGTTGGTGCTAGCCAGGCTTTTGGATGAACTACTACTCCCAGCCCATCCTTCAGACCCATCCAGTCTGTCCTGCAGTCTAATGGCTCTCCTTCCCCGTGGTTGCTTCCTCCTGGCTTCCACAGACTGCTCTCTCTCCCAGCCGTCTCCTCCAACTCCCAGGGGCCGTCACTCACCGACTTATTGGTGGATTTCAGTATTTAAGGAGGCCTGCCCTTCGCCAATCCAGCCTGTAGATTGGTCAGTGCTCCTTGTCATACATGAGGAAGTGACACCTCCTCCTCAATCCCCCTTTCCAGAACTTTCCAAGCTCAAGGGGGAGGAATCTCCAAGGGGTGCTCCTTCCCTCTATCTCCAGCCCCTCCCTGAGCTACTCCCCATAGCCCAGATCAAAGCGCTCAGGCCTACAGGTACAGTCAGGCCTGACTAGATTTTTCCTTTCCTATCAAAAATCTACAAAAGTAAGCACCTATACTATGGGGGCGCTACATGCGTTACTGCAAGTTTAATGCCATATAGTTCTGTGCGTTACTGCAAGTTTAATGCCATATATTTAATTGTGTTACTGCAAGTTTAACGCCATATAGTTCTGTGTGTTACTGCAAGTTTTACGCTATATAATTCTGTGCATTACTGCAAGTTTAACACCATATATTTAATTGCAGTACTGCAAGTTTACCATCATATATTTCACTGCGTCAATGTAAGTTTAAGGCCATACATTTCTGTGCGTTACTGCACGTTTGATGCAGCATATTGCAGTATATTGTAGTGTACCTGTGGAGTGTGTCTGTGTAGTGAGTACTCAAATTAAAGTGCACCAAACACCACTTTCCATTGATTAAAGTGCATCCAGTACACATTTCCACATCTTTATTACATTTGGTTAATAAGCACCCCCCACCAACCCATTGTGTCTGGGATTACAACAAGGAGAGGCAGACATTCCCATGGCACTGTAAGAGGTCCACAGGTGGATGTGGTCAGCCCTCATACAGGGCATCATTTCCTCTGTTTAGTGATGTTGCCTGTGCTATCCTGCCACAGCATGCAGAGGAGGTGGTGGACTGGCTTACTAAACCGTCCTCTTCCTCCGTCACCCAAGCAGAGACTAGTACGCAGTCCCCTGCAGCTGCCAGAGTGGCTAAACCTGCCTCCTTGTCCACAGCTATGTGTGCCATAGTTCCAGCACACGCCATGGAGGAGTCAGCGGAGTTATTTGAATACAGCGTCAGCCACTTGCTCCTTGGCGATGCACAGCCATTACTTGATTCAGATGTTGGTTCTGAGGTTGCGGAAGGCAGGAACATGGGCCTACAGAGAGGGGAGAACACTGGTACACAAATTGGCATTCATGTTCCCCCAGCAAGGGGAAGACCAGTGAGCAGCCACCCTATTCCATCACATTGTGGAGCTGTTATATCCCAGCCCACTTCTCACAGCTCAGCTGTCTGGGCCTTTTGTAGTACATGTACAGCCGATTGCACTGTTACTATTTGCAAACTTTGTCTTCTGCACATCAAACATGGCAAAAACACTAGCCATCTGGGTACCACATGCTTGACAAGGCATTTAACCTCCCACCACGCAGCCCTTTGGCAAGAGCACCTAAAAGCCACACAAAAGGGACACAGATCCGTCCCTCCTCCTCCTTACTCACCTCAGTCTGCCCCCCTATACCTCATGACCTTTCAGCAGGCACACCACCAGCTGTAGATTATATCCAGCAAATTTTTCTGCCCCATCTGCTGCAGAGCAAAACAAAATACAGTCCTTTCCTCCCCCCATGCCCAGCATTGAAATGCAAGCTTGTCAAAGCTGCTGACTCTCCAACTTCTGCCTTTCCACCTGATGGGTTCTGCCCCCTTCCATGAATTTGCAGAATGTGCTCTACCACAATGGCAGGTTCCCATTCGCTATTTCTTTTCATGTAAGGCCATTCCATCTCTCTAATAAAAGAAAAAATCTGCGCCAAACTATCTGACAGTAAAGGTAATCAAATGGTTAGCAGCTAACCACAATGTCCTACACAGAACACAAACAATAGTCCATATATAAAAGTGCAGCGCTAGGTGGAGCAACAATGCTGCACTTTTATATTTGGACCATTCCATCTCTCTACCATCACGTGGAAGGCAATGTTGCGACATCGTTTGGCAAGGCAGAAAGCCGCAAAGTCATCATTACTGCTGACACATGGTCCAGCAAGCACGGGCAGGGACAATATATTTAGTTCACAGCACACTGGGTAATTCTACTTGCAACTCGGAAGGATGCATGACAGGGTTCAGTGTTGCAGCTTGTTGTGTCCCCATGTCTCCATACAGATGGTGATGATGCGAGATTTGTTAACTTTACCCCCTCCTCCTCCTCCATGCCCTCCTCTGTTGAATTGTCCTATGAATCTCAAGTACCCCATAAGCGTTTAAAGGGCTGTTCAATGAGTCAGGCTAAAAGGTGCCAGGCAGTGCTTCAGCTGGTGTGTCTATGGGACAGGAACCACACTGTAGCAGAGATTCTTGCAGCTCTGCAGGGACAGGCCCAGAGGTGGTTCATGCCAAGCCAGCTGGAGCCAGGAATGGTGGTGTGCAATAATGGCACAAACCTCCTGTCAGCCCTTAGACAGGGAGAGTTGGCACATGTGCCATGCCTGGCACATGTCCTCAATTTGGTGGAGCAGCGTTTCCTAAATAGGTACACAGGTTTGGAAGATCTGCTAAAGCAGGCCAGAAGAGTCTGTAGCCATTTCAGGCGGTCATACACAGCCAGTGCTTAGTTGGCAGAAATTCAGCGGGAATTCCACCTGCCCATAAACTGCCTGGTTTGTGACATGCCCACCAGGTGAATCTCGACTTTGGCAATGTTGCAGCAGCTGTACATACAGCAGATGACAAGTACCTGTCTGAGTATGGCACAACAACAGGCTCAGGCCGGCTCAGATTTTTTCCCCACGCCAATGGCTGCTCATGAAGGATGCATGCACTGCACTGTCACCATTTGAGGAGGCCACAAGGATGGTGAGTCGTGACAATGCATGCATCAGTGACACAATCCCTGTTGTGTTCCTGCTGGAGCAGCCTCTGTGTGGCATTATGGACAGGGCACTGGAGGCAGAGCAGCGGGAGGAAGAGGAGGACTTCCTTTCCTCTCAAGGCCCAATTTATGCAGACACCATTGTTCCTATGCCACATAACACACAAGAGGAGAGAGAAGAGAATTCTTGCAGTTTGGCAGGCATTGAAGCAGAGGAAGACATACGTCAAACAGTAAGCAATGGTTTTCCATCCCCAGAACCCTTGAGAGTAGTACATGGCTGGGAGGAGGCAGTTCCAGATACTGTAATCCTCAGTGACCCCGAGGACTCATGCTTCTCATGCCTCCGCAAATTTGTGGTGCATGGGCTCCCTCATGCTTCAAAGCCCCCAAAAGGACCCAAGAATACGTGGCATAAAGTGGAAGGATCACTATTGGTTGGCAACCCTCCTTGACCACCGTTATAATGGTAAAGTCTCAGAACTCATCCCGTGCCCACAGAGAGTACGGAAGATGAAATCTCTTGAGGACACCTTAAAGAGGGGTTTATCAAATGCATTTCCCAACTCTGGTAGGTTACAGTGTCATGGAAAATGTAGTTTTGAGGCTTCTGTTGGTCAAGAGAGGAGCGGTGGAGAAGGCAACCCCTAAGTGATGCATTTCTCCATTTTTTAGTCCTCGCCACCCAGGGCCGTCAGCTTCCACATCCCATCGGCAGCGTCTGCATCACATGGAAGATTTTCTAGGGGCAATAGGGGCAAAAACAGAGATGGAGAGCTTTCCAGTTGATGATCCACTGGCTTACTGGGTCATGAGAATTGACCACTGGCCAGAACTTGCTCAGTATGCTATTGAGCTGCTGGGCTGCCCTGCATTCAGCGTGCTTTCTGAACGGCCATTAAGTGCTGCTGGAGTTTTTGTTACTGATCATAGAACCCATCTGTCCACAGATGCCGTGGACCATCTGACTTTTATCCAAATGAATCAGTCCTGGATTATCAGCAGCTATGAAGCCCCTGATGCCAATTAAGTGTTTTTGGGATGTGGAATCTCTGAAGGACTTCTTGGCTGCCTAGAGTTGTGGGTGTTAATATCATCTGGAAGAATGTTTTTGATGTAGGTTTCTTGGCACAATTAACACCCAAAGACCAAGATTTCCACACCTGTTTGACAGGTGCATATCATTGCAATTTTTCACAGCAAGGCCAATTCTTGTTTTCATCAAGAGTACCTCTTATAGGGTTATGGCGTGAAGGCGCCACCGACACCCAAAGCCAAATTTTTCCGCACCCATTTATTCTATCCAAAAGTCTGTGGAAGAGACACCAGAATTTATCAAAAAAATCTCTAATCTTGTTCCCAGTACACAAGCTGTTGCTTACAAAATAAAGGAAATTTGCAGGGAAAATGTCTTTTTTTTGGCTTTATTATTGCTGCAGCAGATTCTATAGACAGTACAGATGTGCCACTTTACAGGTAGATTGAGGGGACCCCCCAGGCACTACATTGAAAGGAATTTTTTTATTTTTATGCTTTCACTTTAAGCATCAATAAATCACTGCTCATTTAAAAATTTACAAACTTTTTTTTCATTGATACATGTCCCCCAGGCCAGTACCCAGACCCCCATATCCATTGTATGCCCAATTACTTGCAAACAAGCCTTCAAAATGGGCACTTTTGATTTTTCACTTTCAGGTCCCATAGACTTTAATGGGGTTTGTTATTCGGTTCCAAACTTTCCTGATGTTCGAAAGTTCTGGTGCGAACCAAACAGGGGGTCATTTGGCCCATCCTTAGTTTTCATGAGTGTTGGAATAGGAGCACTGTGGAGGAATCAGAGATGGCACAGCATGAAAAGAGTGGTGTGAAAGCACTTTGTACAAACTGGAGTGGAACACAAAGCACTTTATGAAATTAAGCATGGAGCGCTTTTGATCGTGAAATAACTTTATTGATTAAGCACTGGACACTTTATTGAGCACACTGTGGGGTTGATTTACTAAAGCTTGAAAGTGCAAAAGTTGGTGCAGCTCTGCACAGAAACCAATCAGCTTCAAGGTTTTATTGTCAAAGCTTGATTGAACAAGCTGAGGTTAGAAGCTGATTGGCTAGCATGCACAGCTGCACCATTTTTTGCACTCTCCAGCTTTAGTAAATCAACCCCTGTGTGTTTGTGTGTATATACAGTATTTGTTATGTTGGTTTACACAATGTTTGTGCATCGGTGGGAGCATTTGCATAAATAAGAAGCGATGGCACAGGTTATATAGTGGGGACACAGTGCATATAGTAGAATTGAGCACTTTATTAATAGCACATATTTTGAAATAGCGCTGCAGAGTATATATAGTACTGTACTGGCCAAAATGAACATTTTTTGCTTAGAATAAAGATCACAATTCTCTCACGATTCTCACGGCATAACATCAGCTTACATATACAAAAAAATGGGCTAACTTTCCTGTTTTGTTTTTTTTGAAAGTGTAATTTTTCCCAAAAAATTAAGTTTTAAAGGCCGCTGCACAAACACCATGCGACATGAAATATTGCAACAACTGCCATTTTATTCTCTAGGGTCTCTGCTAAAAAATATATAATGTTTGGGGGTTCTTACTTGTAAAACAAACAATGTAACAAATGTCAGAAAAGATTTAGTCTTTAACCAGTTGCCAACCGCCCGCCGTGGCTTGACGTTGGCAACTTGGCTCGTTATCGCAAATTGCTGGCAGGTGACGGCGGCCGCAAGAACAAGTATCGCGAGTGCACGCGCGCCGCCGGTGGCGCATGCGCGTGCACTCACTGTTTCTGGGGGAGACAGGGAGCGGGTAGGGCGGACTCGATGTCTGTCGGCTACCTGCGATCGCTCCCCCAGAGTGACAGAATGGGAGTCCATGTACGTAAACACGGATCTCCATTCTGACAGCGGGGGGAAGGGATGTGATAGCAGGGTCCCTGTGTATAGGAGCCATGATCACTCCCCCAGGCCAGCCCAGTGCCCATACAGTTAGAACATACACAGGGAACACAGTTAACCCCTTAGAGCGCCCCCCGCAGGTTAACCCCTTCCTACCGGTGACATTTATGGAGTAATCAATGCATTTTCATAGCATTGATCGCTGTGTAAATGCCAATGGTCCCAAAAAAGTGTCAAAATGGTCTGACATGTCTGCCCCATACCACAGTCCTGATAAAAATCACACATCACCGCCATTACTAGTAAATAATAAATAAATAAATAAAAACCTCATAAATGAATTCTCATCATTCGTAAACGCGGCAACTTTTGCAAAAACCAATCAATGTACGCCAATTGCAATTTTTTTTACCAAAAATATGAGGAAGAATATAAAACCGATGAAAAAAAATGCTTCTTTATATATTTTTTGGACATGTATTATAGCAAAAAGGAAGAAATTTTTTTTGCAAAATTGTCGCTCTTCTTTTGTTTATAGCGGTGATCAGAAATGACACAGAGGTGATCAAATACCACCAAAAGAATGCTCTATTTGTGGGGAAAAAAGGACGCAAATTTCGTTTGGGTACAACATCGCATGTCCGCGCAATTGTCAGTTGAAGCGACGCAGTGTTGAATCGCAAAAAGTGCTCTGGTCCAAAACTGGGAAATCCTTCAGGGGCTGAAGTGGTTAAATGGTTAAACTGAGCTATTCTACACACAGGAGTTCTTTCCTTTGATAAGTAGGAACATTGTATCCCTTTGCTTCTTTTATCAGCAATGTTCTCAGACTTGGCAGGCTGCCCATATAGTAGAGATTCAAGTCGCTCCAACTGGAGAGACTTCAGACGACTTGCATTGACTTATATTATTCCAGAAGTCGCTTGCAAGTTGCGCTGAGTCTCCCCACAAGACGGATCGCCCAGTGCAGCCAAGTTTCCCAATGTGAAGCTTCTTATCTCCTCCTGAGCTGACAGTTTTTTCTAGTGTCTCTGTCTCCATTATGACTGCACTGAGAATCGCAGTAATGTGGGATGGAGATCGTGGGGG
>BLSH010355930.1:294440-307153 GCA_018402905.1 Glandirana rugosa | reverse complement strand
GTAATGGACACACTACGGAAGAGAAATCCTAGGAGATGAAAAACCTAAAATTGATCACAACTCGCTTGGGCCTGACATTGCAAGCCCAGGCATGGCTTGAAATCCCACAGGCACCGTGCCTGGGCCTGGGCCTGTAAAGTTTTTAGCAAGCCCAAGCCAGGCCCCAAGACGATAAAATGAGGTGCACAACTCTTCGACGTCCCGTCGGTTAGTTGTTCGCAAAGTGACCAAACGGGAATCTTCGGTAGTGTCGGTACGGATGATTACCGTACCGACACTAACCGGCCACGTAGTACACTGGGTCGGAGAAATATTCGACCTCAGAACCCGAACGATTTTTGAAATGTCCGGGTCCGGGTCCGTGCCACGGACACCCTAAAGTTCGGTACGGACCCGAACGTTACAGTCCGGGTTCGCTCAACACTAGTTAAAATCCAAAAAGTAGAGGATCCTAAAGAGAAGGCATCACACAGGTAATGTTGCACTGGAAATGACTCCAATAGCCACATCCACTTGTACTGTTGCTTACCAACTCAAGTGGACCCCCATCACAGAGGTCAAATGGGCCTTCCTCAATTCCAAATCCGCACAAAGCAACCGCCCGAGGTAGATGGATATGTTCCAATGGAATACTTGCAGCTCTATTCCTCAAGACGTTTAGACATGGAAAGAGAAAAGAACTCTCATGGTGCAGTATATAATATATGTGGTAAACAGATGACAGGAGAAATTCACCGCTTTCAGATAGACAGAGAGAGGAAAATATAGGGACCACCACCGACATCCAATCACCGTGACCCTTACCAGGCCTCCCAAATGGTGAGTGATCAAAATGTCAGAATAGGTGGATATCAAAGGACCACAGGATAAGGACCACCACCGACACCCGTACACACTGATCCTTACCAGACGTGCTGGCCCCCACCACAGAGGCCCACACAAGCCTTGTAACTACAAACGTTTACGACAGGAGAAAGGCAGCCATGCAGATCACTATTCAGCTGTAGATAAATAAATCACCAGACTCCAGGCTCCATGAGATTTTGCATGTGAATTCAAACAAAAAATGCCCTCATGGTGTAGTACATAAAATAACTAGTTTATTCCGATATAAAATATAAATTCACACTCACATTTAAGTAAAAGGGTACAGGCCTCTGTGCAATTATCAGGAGCTACCAGCGCTCCCCTAACTAGCAAGATGGCCGCCGCATCTCCACACCAACTCCCACGTCCTGTCCTAGGCTCCTCCCAACGCATTTCGTCATAGGTCAGACATTGTCAGGGGTGTGGCCTAAGGAAGGACGTGGAGAAAGGTCTTATTCATAGTACCGGACACTTGTAGAATCAAAAAGACCGCAACCGGAAATGACGTCCGAGAAGCGGAGAGTCGTGCCGGAAATGACACTCGTCATAGCCAATCGCTAGGCAACTAAGCTTGACTGGAAGCCCAATATCGGAACTAGTGTCATAGTCCCGGAAGCAAAACAACACATGCGCCGGAGATGACCCCGAGAGAGGCAGGATTAGGCTATTATTCCCTTAATAGTCGGAACACGCATCTGACAGCTCTACTGGCGACATCCCCCTATTAATTGGAGATACAGCCAACCTAAAAACATGACATTATCAACAAAGCAGCGCACCACCCATAGGGGGGAATATAAAAAACACTGTCCCTAAGAAACATCAAAAGCTCCAGGGGACCATCTTCTATAGCGCTCATATATGTAAAAATATGTACATTAATTTTCTGACAAATAGTTGCTATAATATAAATAATGTAATAAAAATAAATACTACAGACATAGGAGAAGCATCTAGAGACAGCACCATCTAGCGGTCAGTAACCAAAGTGCGAGTCACTTATATCAAGCTCTAAATACACAGTATTGATATACTGGTACACAGATATAAAAAGAGTAATATATACATACTAAAACATGTAAAAAAAATTAATAAAAATTTAAAGAGACAGCATCTATCCATCTACCTCGGGCGGTTGCTTTGTGCGGATTTGGAATTGAGGAAGGCCCATTTGACCTCTGTGATGGGGGTCCACTTGAGTTGCTAAGCGAAGTACAAGTGGGTGTGGATATTGGAGTCATTTCCAGTGCAACATTCCCTGTGTGATACCTTCTCTTTAGGATCCTCTACTTTTTGGATTTTAACATTTTGGACTTTAAATGATAGCGCTGCACTTACTTTCATATTCTATAGTTGAAGTAAAACTATTAAAATGCAATATGAACCCAACTAGAAATGCAGTGTCTGTATTGTGCTAGGAAGAAGAGCAAGTGAGACTACTTCTGGGCTCTGCAAAGAAGGAGTAAGTGGCCTGTGCAAGGGTAGACACAGTGATGGAGTAAAGCTATTGGATCTCATTTTAGTTTAACCAGATCAAAAGCTCATGGCTGCAGCCTCCCCCTAGCCTGGTGGAGCATTGACCCCTCATATGGTGCCTGGAGCTACTGATAACAGAGAGGCCTTTGTAGTCAAGTAGTATCTTTATTTATTTATTACTAATTACTATTATTTATATAGAGCTGTCAATTTTCACAGTGCTTTACATATACAGTATCTCACAAAGTGAGTACACCCCTCACATATTTGTAAATATTTTATTATACCTTTTCATGTGACAACACTGAAGAAATTACACTTTGCTACAATGTAAAGTAGTGAACGTTCAGCTTGTATAACAGTGTAAATTTGCTGCCCCCTCAAAATAACTCAACACACAGCCATTAATGTCTAAACTGCTGGCAACAAAAGTAAGTATACCCCTAAGTGAAAATGTCCAAATTGGGCCCAATTAGCCATTTTCCCTCCCCGGTGTCATGTGCCTTGTTAGTGTTACAACATCTCAGGTGTGAATGGAGAGCATGTGTGTTAAACGTAGTGTTATCGCTCTCACTCTCTCATACTGGTCACTGGAAGTTCAACATGTCACCTCATGGCAAAGAACTCTCTGAGGATCTGAAAAAAAGAATTGTTGCTCTACATACAGATGGCCTAGGCTATAATAAGATTGCCAAGACCCTGAAACTGAGCTGCAGGCCAAGACCATACAGCGGTTTAACAGGACAGGTTCCACTCAGAACAGGTCTCGCCATGGTCGACCAAAGAAGTTGAGTGCATGTTCTCAGCGTCATATCCAGAGGTTGTCTTTGGGAAATATATGTATGAGTGCTGCCAGCATTGCTGCAGGGGTTGAAGGGGTGGGGGGTCAGTCTGTCATTGCTCAAACCATACGCCGCACACTGCATCAAATTGGTCTGTTGTCCCAGAAGGATGCCTTTTCTAAACATGATGCACAAGAAAGCCCGCAAACAGTTTGCTGAAGACAAGCAGACTAAGGACATGGATTACTGGAACCATGTCCTGTGGTCTGGTGAGACCAATATAAATGTATTTGTTTAAGATGCAATTAAGTGTGGTGGTGGGAGTGTCATGGTCTGGGGCTGCATGAGTGCTGCCCGGAATGGGGTGCTACAGTTCATTGAGGGAACATGAATGCCAACATGTACTGAGGCAGAAGCTGAGAGTAAGCTGAGAGTAAAGGTGATGGACTGGGCTCTGCAAAGAAGGAGTAAGTGGCCTGTGCAAGGGTAGACACAGTGATGGAGTAAAGCTATTGGATCTCATTTTAGTTTAACCAGATCAAAAGCTCATGGCTGCAGCCTCCCCCTAGCCTGGTGGAGCATTGACCCCTCATATGGTGCCTGGAGCTACTGATAACAGAGAGGCCTTTGTAGTCAAGTAGTATCTTTATTTATTTATTACTAATTACTATTATTTATATAGAGCTGTCAATTTTCACAGTGCTTTACATATACAGTATCTCACAAAGTGAGTACACCCCTCACATATTTGTAAATATTTTATTATACCTTTTCATGTGACAACACTGAAGAAATTACACTTTGCTACAATGTAAAGTAGTGAACGTTCAGCTTGTATAACAGTGTAAATTTGCTGCCCCCTCAAAATAACTCAACACACAGCCATTAATGTCTAAACTGCTGGCAACAAAAGTAAGTATACCCCTAAGTGAAAATGTCCAAATTGGGCCCAATTAGCCATTTTCCCTCCCCGGTGTCATGTGCCTTGTTAGTGTTACAACATCTCAGGTGTGAATGGAGAGCATGTGTGTTAAACGTAGTGTTATCGCTCTCACTCTCTCATACTGGTCACTGGAAGTTCAACATGTCACCTCATGGCAAAGAACTCTCTGAGGATCTGAAAAAAAGAATTGTTGCTCTACATACAGATGGCCTAGGCTATAATAAGATTGCCAAGACCCTGAAACTGAGCTGCAGGCCAAGACCATACAGCGGTTTAACAGGACAGGTTCCACTCAGAACAGGTCTCGCCATGGTCGACCAAAGAAGTTGAGTGCATGTTCTCAGCGTCATATCCAGAGGTTGTCTTTGGGAAATATATGTATGAGTGCTGCCAGCATTGCTGCAGGGGTTGAAGGGGTGGGGGGTCAGTCTGTCATTGCTCAAACCATACGCCGCACACTGCATCAAATTGGTCTGTTGTCCCAGAAGGATGCCTTTTCTAAACATGATGCACAAGAAAGCCCGCAAACAGTTTGCTGAAGACAAGCAGACTAAGGACATGGATTACTGGAACCATGTCCTGTGGTCTGGTGAGACCAATATAAATGTATTTGTTTAAGATGCAATTAAGTGTGGTGGTGGGAGTGTCATGGTCTGGGGCTGCATGAGTGCTGCCCGGAATGGGGTGCTACAGTTCATTGAGGGAACATGAATGCCAACATGTACTGAGGCAGAAGCTGAGAGTAAGCTGAGAGTAAAGGTGATGGACTGGGCTCTGCAAAGAAGGAGTAAGTGGCCTGTGCAAGGGTAGACACAGTGATGGAGTAAAGCTATTGGATCTCATTTTAGTTTAACCAGATCAAAAGCTCATGGCTGCAGCCTCCCCCTAGCCTGGTGGAGCATTGACCCCTCATATGGTGCCTGGAGCTACTGATAACAGAGAGGCCTTTGTAGTCAAGTAGTATCTTTATTTATTTATTACTAATCATCGTGTCATCGTGTGTGGCGGCAACCAGGTGAGGAGTACAAAGACAAGTGTGTCTTGCCTGCAATTAAGTGTGGTGGTGGGAGTGTCATGGTCTGGGGCTGCATGAGTGCTGCCCGCACTGGGGTGCTACAGTTCATTGAGGTAACATGAATGCCAACATGTACTGAGGCAGAAGCTGAGAGTAAGCTGAGAGTAAAGGTGATGGACTGGCCAAGCGTGTCTCCAGATGAAGATGCCCAAGAGGGTTAAGGCAGTGCTGGAAAATAATGGTGGCCACACAAAATATTGACACTTTGGGCCTAATTTGGACATTTTCACTTAGGGGTGTACTCACTTTTGTTGCCAGTGGTTTAGGCATTAATGGCTGTGTGTTGAGTTATTTTGATGGGACAGAAAATGTACACTGTTATACAAGATTTACAATCACTATTTTACAAAGTGTAATTTCTTCAGTGTTGTCACATGAAAAGATATAATAAAATATTTACAAAAATGTGAGGGGTGTACTCACTTTTGTGAAATACTGTATACTGTATATTATACATTTACATCAGTCCCTGCCCTCAAGGAGCTTACAATATAAGGTCCCTAACTCACATTCATACATACACATACTAGGGACAATTTAGACAGGAGCCCATTAACCTACCCTTGAACAGCATAAAAGTGAATCACCTATATCTGAGCTTGAAGGACTTTGAGGCTTAGACAAACCTGCTGGAAGGGGCGGTTGCAATCCTGTCATACCCTGACATATCATTTGGTTGAACTAGATTGACTTTTTTCACTTGACTAACTATGCAACTAGGGGGAGCCTAGCCTTAACACTTTGTCTCACATTTGGCATAAGCCACACTATACAGAGACAAAAGAACATTATCTTTAGCAGACAGCGAATCATTAGGACCCTGTTTTTGTTTAGTGGCAAAAGGATAAAGAGTTGGGGGAAAGATGTAGCAAACAATTGACAGATGTCCTAGATTTTACCCACTATATTTAAAACTACAAAAAAAATCTGACTGGAGATGGGCTTTAAAATATTTTGATTAATTTCACTTTCTAAGGCCCTCATTTTAAAAGCAGTGGTATGGTTACACTGTGCTTTAAGACAATACAATATCACTGCTTTAAGGGAGGATAGCCCAGACTTGTCAGTCACATGAATGGCTCTCCTCCAGTCCATTAATCAATGAGAACTGTGTGGGGCTCCATAGTCCTTGGTATGCTTAGTTCAGTAGTGTATAATGAAAAGCAGATAGTGATTTCAGCTTTCTTATACAGAAAATGAGTTTCAAGGGGTCAATTTTCTACATGCAAGAGAAGTATATGAAAGCCCAGGTGGATCAAAGGTGCATTCTAATTGGCACTGTAACATTCCAATGATTGGTGAGCAATGTAAAAGGATGGGTTTACATCATGAGGTGTGACCTAGACATTGCAGACCTAAAATTTTACCTCACTTTTTTAGGTTATTTCTCCTACTAACTCTTTCAGGTGCTTCATTAGAAGGGTGATCAGGAACCATTCACAACTCACTCCAACTGGATGGGACCTTTGTCAACTAACAGACTTTTAGATCCTTATATGGTCCTAAATGGGGGTCAGTTTTCAAAGAGCTGATATGCACAATCACGTTGTACTTGGATTCATTTTAACATGTTCTATGTATATTTTTCATGTTACATCTGTAAAGAAATTGAACAATATGCATTATTATTTTCTAAGCAATGTGTTTCATTTATTTGATTTTGCTTCATTTGTTATATATATATAACTTCTATTTCCTTTGCATTACTTCAAGTTAACCTAATGTCTTTATTATACAGCTGGGCATTTATCCACTGGCATAAGATCACGGCCTCACAGTTCTGGCATAGAGAAGTAAATTTCAAAGCACAGGTTGAGGATGTTTTGCTTGGTTCTGTGAAATCGTTCATTACAATCTGTGCATACTGAGGCACCAGCTGGCTATTTTTTCTGCTCTGGTTAAAGCATTTCAAAAATACTTTAAAGCATTTTTCCTGGACATTGAAATTTTCTGGATGGCTCTGAGAATGTCTAAACAAGCTTATAAAGAAAGGAGTATGCAGCACTGCTGGGAAAAATTGATTGAACATCCTAGGCATAGATACGAAGCTGTGTTCCCCTTAATATCCCTAGGAAGGAGCTACAAAAATTGTAGAGTCTCTTTTCTCAGCCAAAATCTTCCCAACTCATCATCCTTAAAAATAAGGATGTATATAATTTTTTTTTAATACTTGTAATAATTAATAGATGCACAGCAAGCAGCAGTAGAATAAATATAAAGTAGAACTATGCATTTTTATTACCTCCCATTTATAGCACTCTGTGTGATCACCAATTGCAAAGGAAATCACAGAAATGCCATAGACTTTTAAATACTACAGTGTTTCATTTGACCAGATTCCATAGCCACCTTGAAATGCAGTGGTACCTCGGTTCACAAACTTAATTCATGAAACAACTCTGGTCGCGAACCGAACTGGTTGTGAACCGAGGCAAATTTTCCCATAGGGATGTAAATCAGGTTAATCTGTTCTGAACATTTTTTTTGTTTATATATACAGTGAAATTATGAAATGTATGTGCAAAAAAAGGATTTTAAACATGTATTACATATGGTCTTTTACATTAAGCTGATGTATACATCTAAAAAGAAAAAAAAAACTATAGCTCCTTTTTAATCCTTGTTTGAAACAATCCCAAACCCCAAATTAAATGACTAATCTAGGGGCCAGAAAACAGCACTGTGCATCCAGGAAAAGATCATCTGAGGGCATGATAAAGTTGGAGAATTCATATGAACTGTTTTTCCATGATTCCCAATCAAGTGAGCCCACCCTCATGGTAGTCAGGGGGGGGGGGGGCAGAAACCCCTATCTGAGTGGACAGGTTCTCCTAAGACTCTCATCTAGCACTACTCTTCTAAATATGAATATGTCAGAGCAGGGAAGATGGCCGCGGCTCGTGTTTATGAAACAAAGCAGAGTTCATGAACTGAAGCAATTTTTTGTGAAATCTTCTGTTCGCGAACCGAGATGTTCGTGAACAGAAGTGTTTGTGAACCAAGATATCACTGTATACTTAATATACATACAAAGAAAGGTAATATAAAGACAAAATAAATAGTTTTACTTACTAGGAAAAATAGTAATTATTCAGCAGAAAACCTTACAAACTGTAATCTTTCTGATAATACTGGTTAAAAGAATCCCAGAGAAAGCCTCTGCATTTTAATCCATCTGTCACGCACCTGGTGGTGGAATCTGTCTTGTGCAGGGAGCAACCACTCTTACGGCCCTGGTTCAGGAACCCCTGGTAGAGCAGACAGGAGGTTCGGGAGCACAGGGGGGCATGAGGGTCGGACAGGATCACTGGTGATGGTGTGAAGGGTCCAGTTGCGGCTCATGCAGTAGTAGAGTTGTGGTGCAAGCTGAGGTCGTCAACTGGCTGGCAAAACGGTACAGGTGGAGTAGGCAGAGGGGTCGTCAGGTGCAGGCAAGGTCATCAACAGGCAGGCAGGTGAAGTACACAAGGATCAGGCAGGAGAATGGTCGTGGGCAAGCTGGGGGTCGGTGCAGGTGGAGATCAATCAACGTCAGAAACAAGCCACAGGAACAGGAAATCAGGATACAGACTTCTCAGGAACACTCACACACTGTAGAACGGACAGCACTTGCTACAGGAAGCAGGAAGTTTAAATAGAGCTGCTCATCCAGGAAATAGAGGAAACCACAGTCAAATGCAATTAACCCTTAGCACAGTCTTTTCCTAACATTGCCTCCCCCCAAGGGGCAGCCTCCGGATGCCCAAACGGACACTTCTTTCTTGGCGGTTCCTTTTGAAAGCTTGGATTAAGTCTGCGGCGTGGATGTTTGACTCTGGTTGCCAGGAGTTTTCCTCGGGGCCGTATCCTTTCCATTTCACCAAATATTGGGTTACACTACCCCTCTTCCGGCAGTCCAGGCTGGCCTCGACCTCAAACTCCTCCTCTCCATTTACTAGAACTGGATCTGGTGGAGCCTTCTTCCATCCCGGGAATGGGTCTGGAGGGACTGGTTTCAGCAGGGATACGTGGAACACTGGGTGAACACGTAATGATGAGGGTAAGACCAGTTCGTAAGCCACCCTATTGATCTTTTTCTTCACCGGGAAAGGGCCAATAAATCTAGGACCTAATTTCCTTGATGGGCAAGCCAGTTTCAAGTTCCTTGTGGCCAACCAGACCATATTACCCGGTTGGAGTTCCAGCTCACCCCGTATTTTCTTATCAAAGGCTCCCTTACTGAGTTCCGTGGTTTTGGCAAGCGTATCCCGTAGGAGCTGTTTGTTCCTTTCAAAGAATTCTAGGGTTTCCTGAACCGCTGGTACTGTACTCTCAGGGACTGAACTGGGAAGGAAAGTTGGGTGGAAGCCGTAGTTCGCCCAGAATGGAGACTGTTTGGTGGCCGAGTGAACCGTGTTGTTGAAGGCGAACTCGGCCAGTGGTAGTAGAGAGGCCCAGCCATCCAGAGAGAACGAGGAAAAACATTGAAGATATTGCTCCAGGGTCTGGTTCGTCAGTTTGGCCATTGGTCTGGGGATGGTAGGCCGAGGAAAAAGACAATTCAATCTCCATTGCAGAACACAGGGCCTTCCAGAACCTGGAGGTAAACTGGACACAATATTGAGCGGTACTCCATGAAGTCGGATAATTTCCCGAACAAAGATTTCTGCCGTTTCTGCGGCGGTAGGTGTGCCTTTCATAGGCAAAAAATGGGCCATTTTGGATCTTTGGACCACAAAGATGGTGGTGTATCCCTGGGATGGAGGTAGCTCGACAATAAAGTCCATAGCTATCCGGGTCCAGGGGCGTTCAGGCACCGGGAGTGAATTCAAGAGACCCCAAGCTTTGGCCTTGTCAGTCTTGTTTTGGGCGCATATAGCGCATGTGTTGGTGTACTTCTTGGAGTCTTCTTCGGCAAGAGGCCACCAGAAGGAGCGTGAGAGCAGTTCAAATGTTTTACGAGCTCCAAAGTGCCCCGCCAATTTGTGGTCGTGGCACAATCCTAGGATAGCAGGACGTTGCTCTCCCGGGACAAAGATCTGGTGACCGTACCACCATAGACCGTCTTTGACCAGCAGCCTGGGATCCGAGGGGCCAGTTGAGCCAGCAAGAGATCGTCTGATCTGTGACAGTAGATCTTCTTGAGTGAGCAGGAAGTTCCTAGAAGGGAGAATTGTGTCTGGAGGGGAACAGTTGCTGGGATCACAGAACATTCGGGAGAGGGCATCCGGCTTGACGTTTTTTGACCCTGGCCGGTAGGTCAAGTGAAACAGAAATCTTGAAAAGAAAAGAGCCCAGCGGGCCTGGCGGGGTTTTAACCTCTTGGCAGTTCTTAAATACTCCAGGTTCTTGTGATCAGTGTATATCAGGATGGGGTGAGTGGCCCCTTCGAGTAGGTACTGCCATTTTTCAAGTGCTGCTTTAATTGCCAGGAGTTCTCTATCCCCCACGTCGTAGTTCTTCTCCGGTGCAGATAGCTTACGGGAGAACAATGCGACGGGATGAAGCAAGGCCTTGGATCCTTGTCTCTGGGAGAGAACTGCCCTGACCGCGGTTTCCAAGGCGTCCACCTCTAGCACATAGGGCAAAGCTGGGTCAGGGTGCTTCAGGATGGGGCTGTGGTAAATAAACCCTTTAGGGTCTGAAAGGCCGCTTCAGCCTCTGGAGACCACTGGAAATGGATGTTCTGTTTCGTGAGTTGCGTGATAGGAGTGATGATGTCAGAGAACCCCTTTATAAATTTCCTGTAAAAATTTGCAAAGCCCACGAAACGTTGGACCCCTTTCCTGTCTGTGGGTGCCGGCCAATCCAGGATAGTAGAGACCTTCTGCGGGTCCATTGTGATACCGGTCACAGAGATGACTAGACCAAGGAACTGAATGCTTGATTGGTCAAAGGCACATTTTTCAGCCTTGGCATATAGCCCATGTTGCCGGAGGCGGCCTAGGACCTTGGCTACATGCTCACGGTGCTCCTCCAGGGATAAGGAAAAATCAAAATATCATCTAGGTAGATGATCACAAACAGGTCTAGGTAGTCCCTGAACACATCGTTCACAAAGTGTTGGAAAGTTGCTGGGGCGTTACATAGGCCAAAGGGCATGACCAGGTACTCGTAGTGCCCGAAGCAAGTACGGAAAGCGGTCTTCCATTCATCGCCTTCCCGGATGCGAACTAGGTTGTACGCCCCCTGCAAGTCAAGTTTAGTGAAAATGGTGGTGGACCTCAGCCTTTAAAACAGCTCTGGTACCAGGGGTAAGGGGTAACGGTTCTTGACCGTAATCCGGTTGAGCTCCCGGTAGTCGATGCAGGGGCGTAAGGAGTGGTTCTTTTTCTCCACAAAGAATATGCCAGCCCCTGCAGGGAACGGGGAAGGTCGGATGAAACCCCTTTCCAGATTCTCATCCAGATAGGCCTTGAGGGCCGCCAACTCAGGTTCTGATAGAGGGTAAATCCTCCCAAAGGGCACTTCTGCTCCTGGCAGGAGCTCTATAGGGCAGTCATATGGACGGTGAGGGGGAAGTGTCTCAGCCCTTTTCCTACTGAACACATCCAAATAACTGTGGTAAGCTGCAGGGACCGACTGGCAGGTTTCAGGATCAGAGTCCGCGTCCAGACAGCCCAGGAGAGGCGTAATGACTTCAACCCGTTTTAGGCAGTGCTGCTGGCAGTACTGAGATTGGAACCTAATAGTCCCGAGGGTACAATCTATAGAGGGGCTATGCGCCCGGAGCCAGGGCAGGCCCAAGATGATGGGGCACAAAGGAGACGCTATTATGTCAAGAAGGAGGAGCTCCTGATGGCCATCGGCCGTGGTAGCAGGTAGAGGAGCAGTTGCGTGGGTGACCATGCCAGACTTAATGGGGGATCCATCTGCCAAACAGATGACAAGTCCCTGGGTCTTCGGCAGAAGAGGGATTTGATGAAGGGCTGCAAAGGTTTCGTCCATAAAACAGCTACATGCTCCTGAGTCAATGATGGCTGGGACTTGCAAAGTCCCTCTAGGAAGCTGCAGGGAGAGAAGGACCATGAGGTGGGATACTGGGTTCAGTAGCAGGGGTGAGTCACTGGTAGCGAATTGAGGGCGCTTACCGCGCTTGGCGGGACAGAATCTCACCCTGTGTCTGGGTTCCCCACAGTAAAGACACAGGCTCAGGGAGGACCTCCTTTGTCTCTCTTCCGGGGTGAGAGAAGGGCGCAGGAGCCCTAGCTGGATGGGCTCCGAGGTATCCGGAGGAGAGGGGGAGGAGGTCGCAGAGGCGAAGGGAGTCGGTCTGGGGTAGCTAGGAACCTGAGGTGGCATCCAGATGGAGCGCAGGGATCCTGGGGTTCTTTCGGCTCAACGCTTCCTAAGGCGCCGGTCAATCCGGATGGCCAGATTGATGAGTGCCTCCAGGGTTGAGGGTACCCCCACATGGGCCAATTCATCCTTGAGGGATTCAGATAAACCTAAACGGAAGCGGTGGCAGAGGGTGGCATCATTCCATGCCGTATCGGCGCTCCACCGCCTGAATTCCGCCACGTAGTCCTCAGCGGGGCGGCAACCCTGCTGGAGGGTATGTAATGCAGCCTCCGCGGTGGCCGCCTGGTGG
>BLSH010355930.1:270584-294430 GCA_018402905.1 Glandirana rugosa | reverse complement strand
GGACCGTTAATTTCGTCGTGAACTTCTTACCGCTATGTGTCTAGTGTTCTTGGACCTTATAAATTCTTGAGGGTTCTCCAATTTTGGGGCGGTCCGGGTGACCCGAGAAAAGAAAAGTTCTAAAGACAAAGTGAACTGGATGGTCGGTCCCAGTTTTTTGCAGTTCGGCCTACGGTATAGGACTTACAAGACACTAGGGTCGTTGACAAGGGGAGACCTGTGTTAAGAGGGAAGATCCTTGAAGGACGAGTGAGTTCTTCTAGACGACAGTGTCTAGTTTGCTAGAGAACGACCGAGTTGACCGGGGAGCCTAGGGTCCGACGACCAGTTTCTGCCCGATAGCAGGACGTTGCTCTACCGGGACAAAGATCCGGTGACCGTACCACCATAGCCCGTCTTTGACCAGCAGCCTGGGATCCGAGGGGCCAGTTGAGCCAGCAAGAGATCGTTTGATCTGTGACAGCAGATCTTCTTGAGTGAGCAGGAAGTTCCTAGAAGGGAGAATTGTGTCCAGAGGGGAACAGTTGCTGGGATCACAGAACATTCAGGATATGGCATCCGGCTTGACGTTTTTTGACCCTGGCTGGTAGGTCAAGTGAAACAGAAATCTTGAAAAGAAAAGAGCCCAGTGGGCCTGGCGGGGTTTTAACCTCTTGGGAGTTCTTAAATATTCCAGGTTCTTGTGATCTGTGTATCGCCATTCTTCAAGTGCTGCTTTAATTGCCAGGAGTTCTCTATCCCCCACATCGTAGTTCTTTTCCGGTGCAGATAACTTACAGGAGAAAAACGCGACGGGATGGAGCAAGGCCTTGGATCCTTGTCTCTGGGAGAGAACTGCCCCGACCGCGGTTTCCGAGGTGTCCACCTCTAGCACATAGGGCAAAGCTGGGTCAGGGTGCTTCAGGATGGGCGCTGTGGTAAATAAACCCTTTAGGGTCTGAAAGACCGCTTCAGCCTCTGGAGACCACTGGAAACTGATGTTCTGTTTCGTGAGTTGCGTGATAGGAGTGATGATGGCAGAGAACCCCTTTATACATTTCCTGTAAAATTTGCAAAGCCCACGAAACGTTGGGCCCCTTTCCTGTCTGTGGGTGCCGGCCAATCCAGGATAGTAGAGACCTTCTGCGGGTCCATTGTGATACCGGTCACAGAGATGACTAGACCAAGGAACTGAATGTTTGATTGGTCAAAGGCACATTTTTCAGCCTTGGCATATAGCCCATGCTGCCGGAGGCGGCCCAAGACCTTGGCTACATGCTCACGGTGCTCCTCCAGGGATGAGGAAAAAATCAAAATATCATCTAGGTAGATGATCACAAACAGTGTACGGAAGGCGGTCTTCCATTCATCGCCTTCCCGGATGCGAACTAGGTTGTACGCCCCCCGCAAGTCAAGTTTAGTGAAATGGTGGCGGACCCCAGCCTTTGAAACAGCTCTGGTACCAGGGGTAAGGGGTAACGGTTCTTGACAGTAATCCGGTTGAGCTCCCGGTAGTCGATGCAGGGGCGTAAGGAGTGGTCCTTTTTCTCCACAAAGAATATGCCAGCCCCTGCCCCTGCAGGGGACGTGGAAGGTCGGATGAAACCCCTTTCCAGATTCTCATCCAGATAAGCCTTGAGGGCCGCCAACTCAGGTTCTGATAGAGGGTAAATCCTCCCAAAGGGCACTTCTGCTCCTGGCAGGAGCTCTATAGGGCAGTCATATGGACGGTGAGGGGGAAGTGTCTCAGCCCTTTTCCTACTGAACACATCCAAATAACTGTGGTAAGCTGCAGGGACCGACTGGCAGGTTTCAGGATCAGAGTCCGCGTCCAGACAGCCCAGGAGGGGCGTAATAACTTCAACTCGTTTTAGGCCGTGCTGCTGGCAGTACTGAGATTGGAACCTAATAGTCCCGAGGGTCCAATCTATAGAGGGGCTATGCGCCCGGAGCCAGGGCAGGCCCAAGATGATGGGGCACAAAGGAGACGCTATTATGTCAAGAAGGAGGAGCTCCTGATGGCCATCGGCCGTGGTAGCAGGTAGAGGAGCAGTTGCGTGGGTGACCATGCCAGACTTAATGGGGGATCCATCTGCCAAACAGATGACAAGTCCCTGGGTCTTCGGCAGAAGAGGGATTTGATGAAGGGCTGCAAAGGTTTCGTCCATAAAACAGCTACATGCTCCTGAGTCAATGATGGCTGGGACTTGCAAAGTCCCTCTAGGAAGCTGCAGGGAGAGAAGGACCATGAGGTGGGATACTGGGTTCAGTAGCAGGGGTGAGTCACTGGTAGCGAATTGAGGGCGCTTACCGCGCTTGGCGGGACAGAATCTCACCCTGTGTCTGGGTTCCCCACAGTAAAGACACAGGCTCAGGGAGGACCTCCTTTGTCTCTCTTCCGGGGTGAGAGAAGGGCGCAGGAGCCCTAGCTGGATGGGCTCCGAGGTATCCGGAGGAGAGGGGGAGGAGGTCGCAGAGGCGAAGGGAGTCGGTCTGGGGTAGCTAGGAACCTGAGGTGGCATCCAGATGGAGCGCAGGGATCCTGGGGTTCTTTCGGCTCAACGCTTCCTAAGGCGCCGGTCAATCCGGATGGCCAGATTGATGAGTGCCTCCAGGGTTGAGGGTACCCCCACATGGGCCAATTCATCCTTGAGGGATTCAGATAAACCTAAACGGAAGCGGTGGCAGAGGGTGGCATCATTCCATGCCGTATCGGCGCTCCACCGCCTGAATTCCGCCACGTAGTCCTCAGCGGGGCGGCAACCCTGCTGGAGGGTATGTAATGCAGCCTCCGCGGTGGCCGCCTGGTGGGGGTCTTTGTAAAGGCGAGCCATGGCTTGGAAAAACAGGGCCAGAGTGGAGACCTCTGGGGCTCGCTGCTCCCACAACCGATGTGCCCAGGCCTGGGGCTCTTCCTGTAGCAGGGATATAACAAGTACCACCTTCGTAGCTTCCAGCAAGAAAGTACAAGGCTGAAGGCCAATATATAGTTCACAAGCGTTGTGGAAGCTCCGGAACTTCCGGCGGTCCCCAGAAACTTATCTGGCAGGGGGACTTTGGGTTCATATGGTAAGGCCACAATGGTGTGTCCTGCGGCCTGGCCACTCCCAACAGCTGCAGGTATGGAGAGTTCCTGAACCCATTCTTCCAGCCGGGTATAGCCCTCCTGCAGAGTCTTGACCGCCTGTGTAAGGCTGGCCAGATGTACACAAAGTTCATCCCTAGCAGAGGGTGCTCCCTGCGCAGACTCAGACATGGCTGCCCATTGCTGTCACGCACCTGGTGGTGGAGTCTGTCTTGTGCAGGGAGCAACCACTCTTACGGCCCTGGTTCAGGAACCCCTGGTAGAGCAGACAGGAGGTTCGAGAGCACAGGGGGGCACGAGGGTCAGACAGGATCACTGGTGATGCTGTGAAGGGTCCAGTTGCGGCTTGTGCAGTAGTAGAGTGGTGGTGCAAGCTGAGGTCGTCAACTGGCTGGCAAAGCGGTACAGATGGAGTAGGCAGAGGGGTCGTCAGGTGCAGGCAAGGTCGTCAACAGCCAGGCAGGTGAAGTACACAAGGATCAGGCAGGAGAATGGTCGTGGGCAAGCTGGGGGTCGGTGCAGGTGGAGATCAATCAACGTCAGAAACAAGCCGGGTCACAGGAACAGGAAATCAGGATACAGACTACTCAGGAACACTCACACACTGTAGAACGGACAGCACTTGCTACAGGAAGCAGGAAGTTTAAATAGAGCTGCTTATCCAGGAAACAGAGGAAACCACATTCAAATGCAATTAACCCCTAGCACAGTCTTTTCCTAACACCATCATCACTCTGAGCTACATTGAATCCAACTGTGCCAAAGATATCTAAGAACTGTGTTGCTTATAGTGGCACCATGTAGATTCAAGAAAATAAAACAGCTAGCACTCCAAACATGAAGATTAGGAAATTGATTGTAGTAACATAGATACCCATGTTTCTGGGACAAAGAGGACTCCTTCCTCAAGGTAGTGGATATGCATACCACACATAAAAAAACACCCCAAAAGCATCACTGGTCGAGGACCAGCCATCAATATATCTGTTCCTAGTCATTTTGAGATCACAGGTCATTTTGGGTTGTCATTATATGTTTTGTTCATATCCATTGTTCACTACCTTGAAAAAGGGTGCTCTATGTCCCTAAAATATCAGTCTCTTTAGAACTAGAGTCAAATTCCCCATCTTCATTTTTGTGGTGCTGGCTATTTTCCCTTCTTAACTGTCCTGATTTAGAGTGTCCCAAAACCTCTGCTAGTGTTCCTCTCATTCATTCAGACTGGGTAGAGAACAGCATTCAAACAAAGATTTATGATGTGTCCCCTAGCTTGTCTTCAATGCGTTCTGAAGGAGAAGACAGAGGTCCTAGCTGCTGCTGTCAGGTGTGTGAAACAGAGATTGGCAGATGTGATTGATTTTTCTGAGGACGGCGGTAGGAACCTGTCAACTGTGTAGGCAGTACTTCATTGTGCTTGTGCATTAAAAAGGGCCACAGTTTAGTCTAGAAAAGTCATTTTAACAATGTCAGCACAATTTTTAATCTAAAATCATTTCCTGTGAATCTTGCAGGGCAATACAAATGATATTTGATGAATTATTGAATGAAGCATAAACTGTGAAAGGCATATCATTGTAAATAAGCAGAAGGAGCTTTTCTTGCTCTTAACACTACAATAGCATCACATTTCTCTTTCTTTAAATCTTTGTGGATTAGGAACAAACATGCTGAAAACGCTGTAAAAAGTGTATGCAATGAAATATTATAGCTTGAAATATTATATAATAATAACATTTGAAAAAGACATTGAGTGCTTACTTATATGAGGTAAACCGTCTTGTCTAATGTGTAAGAGCTTATTGTGGCTAAATCATGATAAAAAAATATTTTACAATACAGGTCAATGTTAGGACAAAATAACTTTTCCAAAAATCTCCTTATTTCTAATCTTTAGTGCATCTACCAAAGTAGCATCAATTATTTGTTTTGTAGCTTGGCCTTAACGGACATCAGAGATAGAACTATTAACACAGAAAACATTACAAGACATCTATATCTTTAACAATATTGTTTAATTATATAGAGTAGTTGCCTGGAATAATGGCATGTGTGTCACAATAGCAGCATGTACAACGTATGTATGAATGTTGCATATTCGCACACTCATGATGGAGCCATATCCATTTAAACCACTCTGATTTAATCATGCTCACTTTTCACAGCAGTGCAACATACTTTGTCCAGTATTACCTTTTCATCTTAATATGCATACTTTTTCCCAACTCTGCTGTTAGGAGACATATACTGTATATTTAAGGAGCAGAGCTAAAGATAACTACCAGATGGTCTCTAAATTCTGTAAAGTTTCAGACATTTCACCATCACAATAAAGAGAATGCTATATAAATACGAATTTGGTCCAACCTGCAAGTATTCACAGAATTTGTTTTGGTGGCTATAATCAGGAAAGAATTCAGCATTAGTGAAGCACCAGCCAATGATAAAGCAGGAAAATAAACATCTCTTCTTGCCCGTTAAAGTCGGAAATGCTGCTTTCTGTGCTTATCTGAAGGAATACATTACATCTGACTGATCTATAGTCTGCTGGCACTGATAGCAGGAATGTGCCTATGCCCATTATAGCAAAGTAAGTATTTATTTTGCCTCTACATTTCAATTCAAAGTTTTCCCAAGGGGGCCACTTTTTCTGACTACTTCTGGTTCCGGCTGAGGTACATAGTAATTATTGAACAATCTACAGTAAGGCAAACCTGTGGATCAGTTCAATATAATGACATTGATTGCCTTTCCCTCTGAGTGATCCACATATTTAGCAGCAAAGTGCCACCCCTGACATTTGGCACTGTGTCATTTACAGCTATTAGTTGTTCTGCAATTTCCCTGGTGTTGAAAAAGTCTCCACGGACATCTAAGAGACCAAGAGCTATTGTGGAGAAATTAGAGATTCACGACATATCAGCTGGAAATGTGTGTAGCATGTGTGCGCAGCTGGTAGGTGTACAAAACCATCAAAAGAAGTGGTCCATTACATAAAACAGGTATTATTAATGGAATACAGCTTGAGGTTGTGCTATGAATCCTAATATATATATATATATATATATATATATATATATATATATATATATACTTAAAGCGGAACTAGACTTTGAAAATAAAAAATTGCAAAAAGGGAATTTTTTTGTGGCAGAAGAAAATAAAAAAAACTGACAGATAACATCTTCCTTTTTCTTTTATTCTCTGTAGGATGTCTAGAACTGAGCTGGGTGCCAGGAATGAGAAAACTCCTGTATACATTTTCATAAGTTACATTATCGGTGGCCTTGTAATGCTAAAAAACAAGCAATGGGGGACTAGGAAGAAGCGGCGAAGAAGATGATGGTGACAGGAGACATAATGGTAGCTGACAGCCTGGAAACAGACAGGGCTGGAGGAGAATACACTTGCTGGGTTTTTTTTAGTCTCCCTTGAAATGCTTGTAGTTGCTGTTGTTGTTAGTATCCTTTATAAATCAAACATATTGTGCATCACATGATATTCAAAAATAAAAGGGTGCAAATTACAAACTCCAGGCAAAATCCTGACACAGGAGGAGAAAGGTATCTACTCCAGCAAACTTAAAGAGATTGTAGCATATCAGATACAACAGTGGTTGATGGTGTTCGAAGTTGCACATTAGTAATTGATAATTAGAATAAAATAAAGTGTGGAGACGTGGATGGACGAGTTTTCTTTGCTTTATTATTTATGAATGAAATAGCGTCTTCAGTTCGTGGTGCTCAGATACAGTTAAAGTGGAACTTTTCCCATTAAAACTTGATAAAGATAAAATATAATGTTCTTTAGCAAGGAAAATACATTCCACATTAATAATTATGCTACCAAAATTTGTGCATGCTATAAATTGCCTTCAGCATTGTTACTGTTTCTTCTTGCTGGAGGCTGTAATTTTGCTGTAGCCCAGAGCCCCTGAACAGGAGTAAATCTTTAGGCTGTCAGCAGATTGGCCTCTACAAATTTAGCACAGTGCCTAAAAATAGCGAGCAACTGAGCATGTGCCGTGAAGGGTGAGACAGTGTATTAAGGGATTTTAAACAGTTTATCTTTAACCACTCCAGGTCCGCGCTATTGCCGAAATACGGCTCCAGCGCGGACCTGAAATGCCGGGAGGACATCCATGGACGTCCTCCACTGCGCATGCTCCTGCGCGCCCCCTGGCGGCAGCGGCGGCGCGCGCGCCACACGATGCGCGAGCGTGCCCGCGGGTCGGGCGGACTCGGTGTCCGCCCGAGACCCGCCGATCACTTTCAGGAGCCTCAGAACGGGGAACCGACGTTGTAAACACGGCGGTTCCCCGTTCTGTGACAGGGGACATAACAGATCTACTGATCCCTGTCACTGGGATCAGTTAGATCTGTTATGTCCCGGCCAGCCCTGCCCCCCCACAGTTAGAACACACCCAGGGAACATATTTAACCCCTTCACTGCCCCCTGCTGGTTAACCCCTTCACTGCCAATGACATTTATACAGTAATCAGTGGACATTTAAATTTCTGATCGCTGTATAAATGTCATTGGTCCCAAAAATGTGTAAAAAATGTCCGACATGTCCGCCCCAATATTGCAGTCCCGATAAAAATCGCAGATCGCCGCCATTACTAGTAAAAAAAAATAATAAAAACGCCATAAATCAATTCCCAGTTTGTAGACGCGATAACTTTTGCGCAAACCAATCAATATACGCCGACTGCGATTTTTTTTTTTACCAAAAATATGTAGAAGAATATATGTCGGCCAAAACTGATGAATAATTTTTTTAATGGATTTGTACTTTAGCAAAAAGTAAAAAATATTGTTCTTTTTTGCAAAATTGTCGCTCATTTTTTGTTTATAGCGGCGATCAGAAATGACGCAGAGGGGATCAAATACCACCAAAAGAAAGCTCTATTTGTGGGAAAAAAAGGACGCAAATTTTATTTGGGTACAACGTCGCACGACCGCGCAATTGTCATTCAAAATGCGACAGCGCTGAAAGCCAAAAATTGGTCTGGGCAGGAGGGGGGTTTAAGTGCCCGGTAAGGAAGGGGTTAATGTTTTACATAGCAGGACTTAATTTTCTAACATTCCACTTTAAGTAACCAAAGAGTATCCAGAATATGACAATCTATTGAACAATAATGGTAATAAAGAAATGTTAAATCTCTCAGGGGCCCTTTAATTAGGCTTTAATGCAGGGTGGTGGCATACGTATGCCTGCAATTATGGTTATTAAAGCCCAGCTCCAGCCAAAAATATGTTTTTGTTTTTGTCTGTGTCCAACCTGGAGAGATTTCTAATCACTTCCTGTCCTGAAAGGAAGTGAGGGATATTCTCCCAACAAAATACAAAGAGAGCAATATACACTTGGCATATGCTCTAATCTTTCTTTTTCTATCCAACACAAATGTCTTTGGATTTCAAGGGACTCTTTGAAACTTGTATGTGCACGCTGTATAGTGACCACTGGCAGCGCTGTGTATCACCACACTTTTTGTGTAGTGAATATTTTTGGAACAGAAAGTGTTAATGAAATTGTTGCTGCATAAATAAATTGAAATGCATAGTCTAATCTAAATATCTACTTTCATACCATGGCATCTCTTCTATTTGCATGAAATTACCACATGATTGATGATGATAGTGATGTTATGCTGCAAGGTATCAACAATTACTATAATTTTATAAGACAAAGATAAAATAAGGCATTTGTTTTTTTATGAAAGCGGTATGTTTTATGCCCTTGTTATTCGCTTCAAGCCTAACATGAATTTTCCAAACAAACATCGGCTTTGATTCACAATAGAATGAAAATAAATAGGATTAATCAAAATGTTCCATTGCTGCTGATCTGACAGAAATGGTAAACTTGAAAAAAGTCAAAATTTACTGTTATGGTAAGCTGGTTTATATTTGTTGTCATTATTTCAAATAAACAATTTATTTTTGCTATTTTTCTGTGATGGGAATGAAAAGTTTTTTTTTCTCTCAACATATTTAATGCCTGCTGTATTATATACACAGAGATGATAAGAAGTGCTTACAGTATGTTAATGCCAAATATAGCCAATACGTAAAAGGGGACTTAAAGCAGAACTCTATCTTCACCATTTTCTGTCCATTCTGCTTCTGCCTCTTGTGCTTGGTGGAAAACTGTGATGACCCTAAATTTTCTCCCCCTCCCCTCCCCGCTGTGTGGATATTCATTAAAGGGCATTGCAGTGGACATACTGCCCTCTTGCAGACATTCCATCTTCCACAAGATGCACTGTATATAGTAATAGTAAAATGGAAAAAGGAAGAGGATGGCCGCACACCACAATGAGATGAAATGCTGTTCAGGTATTCTTTATTGTCACCATGCCAGATGAAGTTACAGGAGCATTTGTTGACGCGTTTCACACATGCTTGTTAACAACGCAAATGTGGCCCCAACCTAAGTAATTTAAATGCACTCCCTAAGGAGATGCACCTGAACTGACCTGGGTTAATTAGCTGACCAGTCTAACAATTAAACACACAAGGAAAAATCATTAAACCAATCTAGATACAAATATCTAAAGACAAGAAATCAAAAACCAAAAAGATTTTGACATTATTTCATAACAAAAAAATGTAAAAATAAGACAAAAAATATAACCAATATACAGTCAGGTCCATAAATAATGGGACATCGACACAATTCTAATCTTTTTGGCTCTATACACCACCACAATGGATTTGAAATGAAACAAACAAGATGTGCTTTAACTGCAGACTTTCATCTTTAATTTGAGGGTATTTACATCCAAATCAGGTGTAGGAAATACAACAGTTTGTATTTATGCCTCCCACTTTTTAAGGGACCAAAAGTAATGGGGCAGATTAACAATCATAAATCAAACTTTCACTATTTAATACTTGGTTGCAAATCCTTTGTGGTCAATTACAGCCTGAAGTCTGGAACACATAGACATCACTAGATGCTGGGTTTCATCCCTAGTGATGCTCTGCCAGGCCTCTACTGCAACTGTCTACAGTTCCTGCTTGTTCTTGGGGCATTTTCCCTTCAGTTTTGTCTTCAGCAAGTGAAATGCATGCTCAATCATATTCAGGTCAGGCAATTGACTTGACCATTGCATAACATTCCACTTCTTTCCCTTAAAAAACTCTTTGGTTGCTTTCTCATTATGCTTCAGGTCATTGTCCATCTGCACTGTGAAGCACCGTCCAATGAGTTCTGAAGCATTTGGCTGAATATGAGCAGATAATATTGCCCAAAGCACTTCAGAATTTATCCTGCTGCTTTTGTCAGCAGTCTCATCAACATCCAACATTGCTTAACTCTCTATACCTGGTGACCCTCTTCCAACACTGCTCACTTCTGCACCCCCTGCAGCCCTCCACCAAAACTGATCATGTCTTCACCCTCTGAAACCCCTCTTCCAAAGCTGTTTAACTTTCAACTCTCTTCCAGCCCTGCTCATTCTTGCAACCTTTGCAGACTGGTGTCCTAATTCTCACAGCTTGCCTCAAGTGTAAGTAACTTAAGTCAGGATGCCTGATTCTGCTGGTGACGTTATCTGGTATGTGGACAGTGGCAGGTGCGCAGTCAAATGATGTAGCTATGGCTGTATCTATAGCTGCCCAAAACCTATAGGTCCAGAGGGGATTATTACAGCAAGAGCAATGAAGCCCAGAAGTAATATGGCTGATGGGGTGACGCAGCAGACAGTGAATTTGAACAGTGAATCTGTGCGGGTGCAAGACAGTATAGTTTGAAGAAATGCACTTGCACATATGTCAGATTGGAAGCACCCGATGCATCGGTACTGTCTGTGTTTGGGGCCTTGTACCCACACCCCCACGAAAGTCAGATTGGGAGCAGTGGCTGTGTCCCTGCAGCTGCTGTGTCCCAACAAACATTGATGGGGACTGCCTGCATGGCCCTCAGACAGGGTATGCATTGATACACCTAGTGTGAATGAGTCTTATTAGTGCAGTCAGTTACAGTGTCCATCTGACATCCGTAGGGTTGTGGGTACAAGGCCCCAAACACAGACAGCATGACCAGCCAGTTACACTGTGTCCCTAATCACATTTACGCTAGTCACAATGTTACCAGACCAGTGTACCCAGCAGAAGCCTTTCTGATTGCTACCACACCATTGAAAATGTCACCAGAGTCAGTGCAGCCATTAACAGCATTCCTCATCACCACCACACCAGTGCAGTGTTGCATCTGCCTTCAGCCTGTACTGGCCCTGGCCAAATTTCTGTCTGCTGTCTGGACCAATCCTTTGCCTGTTTATTGAGCATGTCTCGGCCTGCCATTTGAACTGACCCATCTGTACATCCCACTGATTACATTCCTGAGAGACACCAGTTCCATCCATCCTCTGCAGACAACTGCACTGCTGGAACCACAGGAACTCTTTTGTTCACCCTTTGTTCAGCCTTTTGCACTTCCTGGCCAGTGAACATGGCATTCTGGGGGGAAGCCTTTTAATAACTTTGTCCATTCCTTACTCTGTAGCTAGGAAATGCACTTTATAGCTAGTCCCACCTTCTTCAGTGTGCTTTAGCCTCCATTCACCTCATGTACTGAATGACATGCTATGGATCATTGACCTATCTGATGATCATCTGCACAAGCTGCTTTCTACAATCTGCAAAATGTCAGTTTGATTGAGTCACTGTCTGTTATTTCTACTGAGACTTAACCGGTTAACGACCGGCTTGCGTAAATTTACTGCTGCAGAGCGGCAGCGTAACCCAAATCGCCCGCCGCGAGCTCCCTCAGTGTGGCCGCGGGTCAGGGGGACTCGACGCCTGCTGGCAACTCGCGATCGCCTACTACAGAGGAAGAACGGGGAACCACCGATATAAACACGGCGGTTCCCCATTCTGTCAGTGGGCATGACAGAGATCTACTGATCCCTCTATTCTGGATCAGTTTGATCAGTCATGCCCTGCCAGCCCAGCCCCCACACTGTAAGGAAAACAAGCCTAGGGAACACAGTTAACCCTTTGATTGCCCCCCCTGCAGGTTAACCCCTTCCCTGCCAATGACATTTATACAGTAATCAGTGGCTATTTTTAGATCTGATCGCTGTATAAATGTCAATGATACCAAAAAAGTGTCAAAAATGTCTGATCTGTCTGCCGCAATATCGCTGTCAAAACACCATAAATGAATTCTCATGGTTTGTAAACGCAGCAATTTTTACGCAAACCAAGCAATATACGCTGATTGCGATTTTTTTTTAACCAAAATATGAGGAAGTATATACAGTCAGGTCCATAAATATTGGGACATTGACACAATTCTAATCTTTTTGGCTCTGTACACCACCACAATGGATTTGAAATGAAACGAACAAGATGTGCTTTAACTGCAGACTTTCAGCTTTAATTTGAGGGTATTTACATCTAAATCAGGTGAACGGTGTAGGAATTACAACAGTTTGTACATGTGCCTTCCGCTTTTTAAGGGACCAAAAGTAATGGGACAGATTAACAATCATAAATCAAACTTTCACTTTTTAATACTTGGTTGCAAATCCTTTGCAGTCAATTACAGCCTGAAGTCTGGAACGCATAGAGATCACCAGATGCTGGGTTTCATCCCTGGTGATGCTCTACCAGGCCTCTACTGCAACTGTCTTCAGTTCCTGCTTGTTCTTGGGGCATTTTCCCTTCAGTTTTGTCTTCAGCAAGTGAAATGGATGCTTAATCGGATTCAGGTCAGGTGATTGACTTTGCATAACATTCCACTTCTTTTCCTTAAAAAACTCTTTGGTTGCTTTCGCAGTATGCTTTATGTCATTGTACATTTGCACTGTGAAGCCCTTACCAATGAGTTCTGAAGCATTTGGCTGAATATGAGCAGATAATATTACCCGAAACACTTCAGAATTCATCCTGCTGCTTTTGTGAGCAGTCGCATCATCAATAAATGCAAGAAAACCAGTTCCATTGGCAGCCATACATGCCCACGCCATGACACTACCACCACCATGCTTCACTGATGAGGTGGTATGCTTTGGATCATGAGCAGTTCCTTTCCTTCTCCATACTCTTCTCTACCCATCACTCTGGTACAAGTTGATCTTGGTCTCATCTGTCCATAGGATGTTGTTCCAGAACTGTGAAGGCTTTTTTAGATGTTGTTTGGCAAACTCTAATCTGGCCTTCCTGTTTTTGAGGCTCACCAATGGTTTACATCTTGTGGTGAACCCTCTGTATTCACTCTGGTGAAGTCTTCTCTTGATTGTTGACTTTGACACACATACATCTACCTCCTGAAGAGTTTTCTTGATCTGGCCAACTGTTGTGAAGGGTATTTTCTTCACCAGGGAAAGAATTCTTCAGTCATCCACCAGTTGTTTTCCATGGTCTTCCGGGTCTTTTAGTGTTGCTGAGCTCACCGGTGGGTTCATTCTTTTTAAGGATGTTCCAAACAGTTGATCTGGCCACACCTAATGTTTTTGCTATCTCTCTGATGGGTTTGTTTTGTTTTTTCAGCCTAATGATGGCTTGCTTCACTGATAGTGACAGCTTTTTGGATCTCATATTGAGAGTTGACAGCAACCAATTCCAAATGCAAATAGCACATTTGAAATGAACTCTGGACCTTTTATCTGCTCCTTGCAAATGGGATAATTAGGGAATAACACACACCTGGCCATGGAACAGCTGAGCAGCCAATTATTCCATTACTTTTGGTCCCTTAAAAAGTGGGAGGCACATATACAATCTGTTGTAATTCCTACACCGTTCACCTGATTATGATGTAAATACCCTCAAATTAAAGCTGAAAGTCTGCAGTTAAAGCACATCTTGTTTGTTTCATTTCAAACCCATTGTGGTGGAGTATAGAGCCAAAAATATTAGAATTGTGTTGATGTCCCAATATTTATGGACCTGACTGTGTATCGGCCAAAATGATGAATACATTTATTTTTTTTGGATATGCATTTTAGCAAAAAGCCAGAAATATTGTTTTTTTTTCAAAATTGTCGCTCTTTTTTTGTTTATAGCGGTGATCAGAATAGGCGCAGAGGTTATCAAATACCACCAAAAGAAAGCTCTATTTGTGGGAAAAAAGGGACGTCAATATTGTTTGGGTATAACGCCGCATGACCACGCAATTGTCAGTTAAAGCAACACAGTAACGAATCGCAAAAGTGCCCTGGCCCTCAGGTGGGAAATCCGGGGCTGAAGTGGTTAAAGTGATACTAAAGGTTCCGTTTGAAAAAAAAAATAACAAACATGTTATACTCACCTCCTCTGTGCAGTGGTTTTGCACAGAATGGCCCTGATCCTCCTCTTCTGGGGTCCCTCGGCGGCGATCTTGGCGCCTTCTCCGCATTGAGTGACCAGTCAGGGAAGCCATTTGCCTGGTGGTCACCCGTGCAGGCGCGCTCCCGAGTCCTGCTGTTGCATGTATTCATTCACACATACAGTGGGACTTGTCCCCGTCCCCGGCTCCCGTGTCACTGGACTTGATTGACAGCAGCAGGAGCCATTGGCTCCCCTTCTATCAATCCATCCAATGAGGACTGGAGCCGGCAGCTAGAGGGACAATGCTCGCCCCGGGCGCGGGATCAGTTTGGGCTCAGGTAAGTAAAAGGGGGCTCTGGGCGGGCTGCTGCACTAAAAATGTTTTTCACCTTAATGCATAGAATGCATTAAGGTGAAAAACCAGGAGACTTTACAACCCCTTTAAGTTGCAGCTATCTTGCCACAACTGGATCAGAACATTACTTGTAGTTTAAGGGAAAACACTCTGTAGTGGGTGATATGACTCTCCATATTGACAGGACATGGGGATTATGTGTCAGTGTTATCAGGGAGCTTTGAACCTCAGGAATAATGAAAGGTTTATTTTCCAAATTGATGAGCACTCTACCTAAACATCTGGGCTACAAATTACTGAAAACACTGCAACACCTCATTAACCTGTACAGATCCACGCTATAGCTAAAAGACGGCTACAGTGCGGATCTCAATCTCCGGGACGACGTCAATAGACGTCCGCCCCTTCGTGCGCTCCCAGCCCGCGATCGCGGGCGCGCAGCCTGCAAAATCTGTGATAGCTGTGTCCCTTGGACACAGCCAATCACAGATCGTGGTAAACGGTCAATCACAGCGCCCGTTTATCATGTGATCGGCGGGTCCAATGAAAGATGATCTCAAATGTAAACATATGAGATCATCTCTCGTTGCCTGCCTTCTCTTCTCACACAGACACCGCTGTGTGAGGAGAGAGAGAGAGAGCGAGCTGTGCTGCCAAAATTACAGTGAGCATTACTGTGTGATTTCCCATTACTGTGCCAAAAAACTGCCCATCATAGTGCCACCTGTCAGTGCCACATATTGTCAGTGCCACCTGTCAGTGCCACCTGTCAGTGCCACATATCAGTGCCACCTGTCAGTGCCATCAAGTGTCACATATCATCAAAGTGTCATAAAGTGCCACCTGACCTGTCAGTGCCACGTGTCAGTGCCTCCTGACCTGTCATCGGTGCCACGTGTCAGTGCCACCTGACCTGTCATCAGTACCATGTGCCAGTGCCACACATCGGTGCTACCTGTCAGTGCCATCAAGTGTCATCAGTGCCACGTCATAAAGTTCCACCTGACCTGTCGTCAGTGCCACCTGACCTGTCATTAGTGCCACGTGTCAGTGCCACCTGATCTGTAATCAGTGCCACGTATCAGTGCCACCTGTCAGTGCCACGTATCAGTACCACCTGTCAGTGCCACATATCATCAGTGCCACTATCAGTGCCATCAAGTGTCACGTCATCAAAGTGTCATCAGTGCTATGTGTCATAAAGTGCCACCTGACCTGTCATCAGTGCCACGTGTCGGTGCCTCCTGACCTGTCATCAGTGACACGTGTCAGTGCCACCTGACCTGTCATCAGTGCCACATGTCAGTGCCACACATCAGTGCCACCTGTTAGTGCTATCAAGTGTCATCAGTGCCACATTTCATAACGTTCCACCTGACCTGTCATCAGTCCCACCTGACCTGTCATTAGTGCCACGTGTCAGTGCCACCTGTCAGTGCCACACATCATCAGTGCCACCTGTCAGTGTCATCAAGTGTCATCAGTGCCAATTAGTGCTGCAACAATGGCAAAGAGATCATTTTCTGCTGAGGAGGCCTACAATATTCTTGCGGCCGATGAGAGCAACAGAGAGCTCTCTCCTGCAGGTTCCTCTGAGTCTGAGCCTGAGTCTGATATGGCCTATGAACCCGCCTCAAGTAGCAAATCAGAGCTGGACTCAGACGAGGAATATTGTCCGCCCGCCAGACGAAGGCGCGTTGGTGAGGAGGTTATACCATCCACCAGCACCACTGTGCCATCCACCCGCACCCCAGTGCCATCCATCAGCACCACTGTGCTATCCCCCAGCACCCCAGTGCCATCCACCAGCACCCCAGTGCCATCCACCAGCACCGCTGTACCTCAGCCCCAAAGGGTTAGATCCCATGCTGGCTTTTCCTACTCACTCCAGCACCCCTTGTGGCTTCCTCCCAATTCAGGAGAAGCTAGGATTCCCCCTTTTACTGCCGAACCAGGAGTCCAGGTGGACACAGAAAACTTTTCACCCATTAATTTTTTTGATTTAGTTTTTACGGAGGACATGCTGCGATCCATTGTGGCCCAGGGCAACCTATATGCACACCAATTTATCCAGGCTAATCCAAACTCCTATTATTCCCGTCCCTATGAATGGAGAGATGTAACGTGGCAGAATTCAAAACTTTTTTGGGCCTCACGTTCTGCATGGGACTTAATAACAAAAATGAACTCCGCTCCTACTGGTCCACCCGCCCCATCTACCACATGCTGGTCTTCTCATCCATAATGCCCAGGACAAGATTTTCCATGATCATGAGATTTCTAAATTTTAACGACAATACCCAGTGCCCCCCCCCCCCCCGAAATGCCCCAAATTATGACCGGCTTTATAAGATTCGCCCAATTCTAAATTATTTTACAGATATATTCCCCCAATTATTTACCCCGGACCAGCATATATGTATTGACGAATCTCTGGTGAAATTTTGCGGCAGGCTGGGAATAAAACAATATATACCCAGCAAAAGGGCCCGCTATGGAGTGAAGGTCTACAAATTGTGCGACCGAACCACGGGGTACGTTTACGCCTTCAGAGTCTACGAAGGGAAGGACTCCCATCTGAATTACCCCAATTGCCCAGATTATTTAGGTACAAGAAGTAAAATTGTTTGGCAACTAATCTACCCCCTCCTGGACAAAGGCTACCACCTGTATGTGGATAATTTTTGCACCAGCTTACCCTTGTTCCGGAACCTCTACAGGAAAAGTACACCAGCTTGTGGCACAGCCAGAAAAAAATCAGGTGGGCTTTCCTCAAAGACTCGTCAACATGAGGCTTGGAAAAGGAGAGACGGCGAGTCTACGGAATGAGGAAATTCTGGCTGTGAAGTGGAGGGACCGAAGAGATGTGTACATGTTAACATCTATACACAACAATTCACTGGTAGAGATCCCAAGAAGAAATGGCCCACTACAGAAACCCATTTGTATCCATGATTACAACCTGTATATGGGAGGAGTCGATCTAAATGATCAAATGTTGGAACCCTATTTACCTACCAGACGAACATACCACTGGTATAAAAAAGTTGCCCTCTATTTTTTTCATTTGGCCATATATAATACGTATATCATATATCGCAATTCCACCATAAACCCCAAACCATTCCTTGGCTACCAGGAGGATATCATCACCACACTTTTATACCCCAACAGCCCACCAGAAAATATTAGAACCAATGTGTGTAGTATACTCTCCGAGCGCCATTTCCCTGATAAAATCCCTCCCAGACCAACAGGCCAAAGACGCCAGAAAAGATGCCGGAGGTGCTCTAGTAGTGGAGTTAGAAGAGTCACCGCTTATCATTGTGCCCAGTGCCCTTCCCAACCAGGTCTATGCATAGGTGACTGCTTCTGGCATTATCATACCCTAGTCAATTATTGATTCCCCAGTTTCTTTTTCAAGTTCGCACCCCTTATGCCACTGCCTGCTCTGGAACTGACCCTGGCTTGTTATTCGACCATGCTTCTGCCTACCTAATTTATGCTTCTAAAATGCCTGGAGGTGCTAGTTCAATGTTGAGCCTCTGTATGTGTCCAGGCTGAGTAAAAGTCTCACACATGTGGTATCGCCATACTCAGGAGGAGGAGCAGAATGTATTTTGGGGTGTCATTTTTGCCATGTACATGCTATGTGTTGGAAATACCTTATAAATGGACAACTTTGTAGAAAAAAAATGTTTACTCAGGAGGAGTAGTAGAATGTGTTTTGGGGTGTCATTTGAGGTATACATATGCCATGTGAGAGAATAACCTGTTACAATGACACTTTTGTTAAAAAAATAAATAAATAAATCTTAATTTTGCAAAGAATTGTGGGAAAAAATGACAACTTCATAAAACTCACCATGCCACTTAAAAAGGGGTCATTTGGGGGGTAAGTGTACTTTGCTGGCTTTTTAGGGTCTCATGAAATGAGATAGGCAGTCAGTACATCAGGTGTGATCAATTTTCAGTGATTTGCACCATAGGTTGTAGACTCTCTAAGGCTGGGTTCACACTAGTCCGATTCTCGGACTGACATGAGGAGCACAAGTCGCGTTACGTCACAAAAACAATGATTCACTATGAGAGCCGTCTTAACTGCTCCGACTTGTGTTTTTCAAAGTCGGACCGACTTTGAAAAAGGTTCCTGTACTACTTTTGTCCGACTTTGATCCTACTTCAGCCCATTGAAAGGCATTGAAGTTGGATCAAAGTCGGATCAGTGTCTTCACTTACCTGACTTTGGCATGCGACTTGTGCTCCGGGGATCATGAAGGGGAACTCCACGCCATATTTTTTTTTTAAAAAACTGGCATGGAGTCCCCCTCCAGGAGCATACCAGGCCCTTGGTCTGGTACAGATTTTAAGGGGAACCCCATGCTGAAAAAACGGCGTGGGGTCCCCCCCAGAATCCATACCAGACCCTTATCCGCACGCAGCCTGGCAGGCCAGGAAAGGGCGTGGGGACGAGCGAACTCTTGTCACAGCTCTGCCCCAGGATGTGACATGATATGGGGTGGGGCCTCCGGGTGATGTCATCTGGTGGCCACGCCCCATGCCAATATAAGGCACAGCACACAGCGGAGAGGGCATTTGTGAAGGAGATCGCGTTGTGTCTACATGGCAAGAAGAAGAAGAGAGAGGGAAGAGGACAGCGGAGAAGACCGGCAAAATAGCAGAAGACGCCGCAGAGAAGGAGAAGAAAGAAGACCGTTCAGAAGATGGAAGACCCCGCAAAAGAGCAGGAGAAAGGAGAAACCGGAGAGGGGAGAAGACGCCGCAGCGGATTTAATAAAATATTTTAAAAAGCTGTGTAGTGTGTTTTTTGTACACTTTTTTTTCAGGTAAATGGGTAGGGGTACGATGTACCCCATACTCATTTACATAGGGTGGTGGGGCCAGCATCTGGGGGCCCCCTTGTTAAAGGGGGCTTCCAGATTCCGATAAGTCCCCGCCCGCAGACCCCGACAACCACCGGCCAGGGTTGTCGGGAAGAGGCCCTTGTCCTCATCAACATGGGGACAAGGTGCTTTGGGGTGGGGGGCGCAGAGCCCCCCCTGCCCCAAAGCACCCATACTCCCCATGTTGAGGGCATGTGGCCTGGTATGGTCCAGGAGGGGGGGCGCTCACTCATCCCCACCCCCTTTCCTGGCCTGCTGGGCTGCATGCTCGGATAAGGGTCTGGTATGGATTTTGTGGGAACCCCACGCTGTTTTTTCAGCGTGGGGGTTCCCCTTAAAATCCATACCAGACCAAAGGGCCTGGTATGCTCCTGGAGGGGGACCCCATGCCAGTTTTTTTTTTAATTTGGTGTGGAGTTCCCCTTCATGATCCCTTGAGCACAAGGTGCCTGGCATTGTCGGGATCAAAGTCGGATCCCTGTTCACAGACAAACGGTCTGACTTTGACCCTATGTAGGACCGTAAATCACACAGCAAAGTAGGATCAAAGTCGGACCGTTTTTTTGTCGGATAGTGGGAACCCAGCCTAACTTTCACAAAGACCAAATAATATACACTAATTTGGGTTATTTTTACCAACGATATGTAACTTTATAAATTTTGGTCAGAATTTATGAAGATGAATTACTAATTTGCAAAATTTTATAACAAAAATGATGAAAAATGTGTTTTTTTTCAAAATTTTTGGTCTTTTTTTAATTGTATTTTGGGGTGTCATTTTTGCCATGTGCATGCTATGTGTTGAAAATACCTTATAAATGGACAACTTTATATAAAAAAAATGTGTTTTTATTTTTTTCCTACATTTTCCAAAAACTTCTGGAAAAAAATGAACCGTTCAAAAGACTCATCATGCCTCATAGATTATACGTTGGGGTGTTAGCTTTCCAAAATGGGGTCATTTTGTGGGCGTTTCCATTGTCCTGGTGCTCCAGGGCCTTCAGAATTGTAATAGGTGGTCGAGAAATGAGATGTGTAATTTATGCTTCTAAAATGCCTGGAGGTGCTAGTTCAATGTTGGGCCTCTGTATGTGTCCAGGCTGTGTAAAAGTCTCACACATATGGTATTGCCATACTCAGGAGGAGTAGCAGAATATATTTTGGGGTGTCATTTTTGCCATGTACATGCAATGTGTTGGAAATACCTTATAAATGGACAACTTTATGTAAAAAAAATGCGTTTTCATTTTTTTCCTACATTTTCCAAAAACTTCTGGAAAAAAATGAACCGTTCAAAAGACTCATCATGCCTCATAGATTATACGTTGGGGTGTTAGCTTTCCAAAATGGGTTCATTTTGTGGGCATTTCCATTGTCCTGGTGCTTCAGGGCCTTCAGAATTGTAATAGGTGGTCGAGAAATGAGATGTGTAATTTATGCTTCTAAAACGCCTGGAGGTGCTAGTTCAATGTTGGGCCTCTGTATGTGTCCAGGCTGTGTAAAAGTCACACACATGTGGTATCGCCATACTCAGGAGGAGTAGCAGAATGTATTTTGGGGTGTCATTTTTGCCATGTACATGCGATGTGTTGGAAATACCTTATAAATGCACAACTTTATGTAAAAAAAATGCATTTTCATTTTTTCCTACATATTCCAAAAACTTCTGGAAAAAATGAACCATTCAAAAGACTCATCATGCCTCATAGATTATACATGGGGTGTTAGCTTTCCAAAATGTTCATTTTGCAAAGAATTGTGGGAAAAAATGACAACTTCATAAAACTCACCATGCCACTTACTAGATACCTTGGAATGTCTACTTTCCAAAAAGGGGTAATTTGGGGGGTATCTCATGAAATGAGATAGGCCATCAGTACATCAGGTGTGATCAATTTTCAGTGATTTGCACCATAGGTTGTAGACTCTCTAACTTTCACAAAGACCAAATAATATACACTAGTTTGGGTTATTTTTACCAATGATATGTAACATTATAAATTTTGACCAAAATTTATGAAGATAAATTACTAATTTGCAAAATTTTATAACAAAAATGACGAAAATTTGTTTTTTTTCAAAATTTTCGGTCTTTTTTTAATTATAGCGCAAAACATAAAAATCCCAGTGGTGATTAAATACCACCAAAAGAAAGCTCTATTTGTGTGAAAAAAAGGACTCACATTTCATATGGGTGCAGTGTTGCATGACTGAGTAATTGTCATTCAAAGTGTGAGCGCATTGAAAGCTGAAAATTGGTCTGGGCAGGAGGGGGGTTTAAGTGGCTAGTAAGGAAGTGATTACATAGTTTATTTTTAATTTTTGAACAAAGATTGACTTTAAAATGCAACTTCACTTTTTTGAAAAAATATATAGCAAAAAAACAACAACATATACAATTACAGTCAAATATACAAGGCATGTCGTAATGTACAGGGTGGGCCATTTATATGGATACACCTTAATAAAATGGGAATGGTTGGTGATATTAACTTCCTGTTTGTGGTACATTAGTATATGTGAGGGGGGAAACTTTTCAAGATGGGTGGTGACCATGACAGCCATTTTGAAGTCGGCCATTTTGAATCCAACTTTTGTTTTTTCAATAGGTAGAGGGTCATGTGACACATCAAACTTATTGGGAATTTCACAAGAAAAACAATGGTATACTTGGTTTTAACGTAACTTTATTCTTTCATGAGTTATTTACAAGTTTCTGACCACTTATAAAATGTGTTCAATGTGCTGCCTTCTCCCACTCTTCACACACTGATAGCAACACCGCAGGAGAAATGCTAGCACAGGCTTCCAGTATCCGTAGTTTCAGGTGCTACACATCTCGCTTCTTCACAGCATATGGTTTTTTTATGCTTTTTATGGTCAGTAAAAACCAATACCAGGTGAGCCGCTCCTTCCAGGAGGTACCGCCATTCCTCCAAAGCCGACTTGATGGCCAGTAATTCCCTATCACCGACATCATAGTTCCAGCAAGATGGTGCACCACCACATTATTGGTGTCAGGTCCGAGCATTCCTAGATGAACAGTTTCCTGGAAAGTGGATTGGTCGTCGTGGGCCAGTTGAATGGCCCCCAAGATCTCCCGATCTGACCTCCTTAGACTTTTATCTTTGGGGTCATCTGAAGGCAATTGTCTATGCTGTGAAGATACGAGATGTGCAGCACCTGAAACTACGGATACTGGAAGCCTGTGCTAGCATTTCTCCTGCGGTGTTGCTATAAGTGTGTGAAGAGTGGGAGCAGAGGGTTGCATTGACAATCCAACACAATGGGCAGCACATTGAACACATTTTATAAGTGGTCAGAAACTTTTAAATAACTCATGAAAGAATAAAGTTACGTTAAAACCAAGCCGACTTCAAAATGGCCGCCATGGTCACCAGCCATCTTGAAAAGTTTCCCCCCCTCACATATACTAATGTGCCACAAACAGGTAGTTAATATCACCAACCATTCCCATTTTATTAAGGTGCATCCATATAAATGGCCCACCCTGTATGTTATACATGACTCAGGGCTTTACCTAAATTATGTCTAAATGGCCCATTCCTGTTCCAACATGACTGCACACCAGTGCACAAAGAAAAGGCCATAAAGACATGGATGAGGGAGGTTGGCATGGAGGAACTTGACTGGCCTGCACAGAGTCCTGACCTCAACCCGATAGAACACCTTTTGGCTGAATTAGAGCAGAGACTGCAAGCCAGGCCTTCTCATCCAACATCAGTGCCTGACCTCACAAATGCACTTCTGGAAGAATCGACAAACATTCCCATAGACACATTCCTAAACCTTATTCCTAAACTTCGTGCTGGCAGCATAGAAGCCTCCGACTTCATTCCCCCCACCCTCCACTGTGACTTTGGTGGGGTCCACTCGCTCAGTACTTTATTGCTACTCAGCGGCTCTGGGAAACCCTCATGACTCGCTCACCTGGGGTGGTTTCAGTGTCACCTCCCACCCCCCTTACTTCAGCCTCCGAAGATACGACGGTCGTGCTTCAAATCCTTATTCCAAATCCTTACACAGATACCCTTACAAACAGCTAAGAAGGTCTTCACGTAAACACTCCAGTCCGTGACTACAACCTACTCTTCCGGACCGAACGTCAGAGACGAGATTAAGTCGGTTTTCCACAAGATAGCCCAACTCCAGTCCTGAGACACGTCCGGTCAGTTCAAGGAGGTACGGTTGGAGGGAGTAGGTACAGAAATACCGGAAAAGAAACACGTGACCACACGTC
>BLSH010355930.1:255860-268930 GCA_018402905.1 Glandirana rugosa | reverse complement strand
GCTATACAGTTGTGCTCATAAGTTTAGATACCCTGGCAGAATTTATGATTTCTTGGCTATTTTTCAGAGAATATGAATGATAACACAAAAACATTGTTTCACCCATGGTTAGTATTTGGCCTGAAGCCATTTATTATCAATCAACTGTGTTTACTCTTTTTAAATCATCATGACAACAGAAACTACCAAATTACCCTAATTAAAAGTTTACATACCCTGGTGATTTTGGCCTGATGACATGCATACACGTTGACACAAAGGGGTTTGATTGGCTATTAAAGGTAACCATCCTCATCTGTGATCTGTTTGCTTGTAATTAGTGTGTGTGTGTATAAAAGGTCAATGAGTTTCTGGACTCCTGACAGACCTTTGCATCTTTCATCCAGTGCTGCACTGAGGTTTCTGGATTCTGAGTCATCGGGAAAGCAAAAGAATTGTCAAAGGATCTGCGGGAAAAGGTAGTTGAACTGTATAAAACAGGAAAGGGATATAAAAAGATTCCCAAGGAATTCAGAATGTCAACCAGCAGTGTTCAAATGCTAAGAAGTGGAAAATGAGGGGTTCTGTTGAAACCAAACCACGATCAGGTAGACCAACTCACACTGTATACTTGCCAAAGATTTTGCTCGACATGATTCAGAATTTGCCACAGTGTACTGCCTCCTAACTCCCCCACCACTGCTACTGATCCAATCAACCCCCCATCATTGCCACTTATCACACCCCCTCTCCCTCAATATTGCCACTGATCCCAGGAGTCCTAGGATTCCTAGGAGTTTTATGTCTATTGATGGGTCCCCTCACCTCCCCAGTCCATGGTGTGCAGGTAGTGAGGCGATGCTGTAACCTTTAGCAACCGATCAGTGAGCAGTAATGGTGTGCACTAACCTCTTGCAACCAATCATTAAGCGGTAAGGATATGCAGTAACCTCTAAGAACCAATCAGTGAGCATTAATAATGTGCAGTAACCTCTAGCAACCAATTAATGAGTGGTAAAGATGTCCAGTAACCTCTAGCAACCAATGAGTGAGCAGTATTGTAATACTGTAAGTGTAAGTGAGATATTGTAATATTGTAAGTGAGATGTACAGTAATCTCTACCAACCAATCAACAAGCAGAAGTCAAGTGCTGTAACCTCTAGCAGCCAGTCAGTGAGCGGTAATGATACACTGTAACCTCTGGCAACCAACTGGAATTGCTGCCTGGTCTGATTCAGTAAACTGATTTTTTTGATTCTAGCTGCTATTTATTGTATATCACAGAGCAGATGGTGATCTAAATTGCATGGGGGGGGGGGGCAGGAAAATGTTTGCCCAGGGTCCAGTCAATATTAAAAATGGCCCAGGTAAATTTGTGATCATAGCCTCCCTTACAAACCAATACATAATCAGGTAAACATTCCACCAGCTGCCTTGGAAGTAAGTTCTCAAAATTATTAGATAGGACCCGAGGGTCACAACTTCAGTGGATGTTCCTATAGAAGCATGAATCCATGTTTTGTATCCTTATCCATCCAGTGGTTAGAGAAAGTATAAATCCATAGTTCTCATGCAGGGGAACATGCTCCTTAGATGTGCATAACCATGCATCACCATGGGTCAGTGAGAAAAGGTGGGCACCAGATGCTCCTGACCGGTTTTGCTGGGCACAGGCCGGCTGCTTCAGAGGCAAAGGGATTTTTTTTTACAACAAAAGTGGAGTAAGGCCACATCAACACTGCTGATTAGGGCTGGTTCAAATTGTAGTGGCAGTCCCTTCTGCGGCTCTGAGTGTCTCTCAGACGGTAGGTGTGACCGCCAGCACTGAGCACTATAATAACAGGTCACCAGCGGCTGCAGCTATTTACTACTCCCTCCACAGTCAGCAATTGCCTGCAGCGATCTCTGCTGGACACTCACCATAGGGAATCGATTTATGTGCAGAGAGGTGAATGGCTGCCGGAGACATGTCATTCAAAAAAGGATAATAAGCTGCATAGCATGAGGGGGTATGAAAATATTGATTTCTGCAGACTGGATTCCTGCTTTGGGTATTACAAACAACAATTCTGGTCTGAAAACTGCAGTAACCCAGAACAAGCAATCAGTCTTTATCTTTTATAAGTTCATACAGTAAATGCAGATTGGTTGCTCTAGGTTACCAAATGTTGCACATTGACCTTTATTAAACAATTAAGCAAACTGAGCTTATTGAAAGAACATCTCCCAAAATGTTATATTATATTGTGATTCCCCAGAGATTCTTAAATTGCCTCTAAGACCCTAGTAATGACAGATGTCCCTTGTCAGCAAGGCTGTAATAAACTAGGGTTTTACCAAGATTATGAGTTATGGGACCACTGACACTACAGGCTTAGATTAAAAGCACTATTATTAACAAAGCAGCATTCATTTTATATAGCAGTTGCAGTAAATTAATTTCTCATTTCATTGATTGAAATAGACAGCATCACAACATGTAGTAATGCAAAAGATTTCCCAATGCCCAATGCAATTAGCAGAGACATGTGAAAGGTGTGCTGTGCTCCTTCTTGTGGGTTTCAGAGACCTATGGAGGAAGTAACATCCTACAAGATGTTCCAGCTTGATGGAATTACGATGTTATGACAACAAGGTACCTTGTAAAGTCAGTCAAAGGCTAAAATGAATTGCTGGAGACCTATAAATGTAATTTAAACAACAGATTGGAGAACCAGCCCTGTTACGGGTCCTATGCTGTCTTATTATCACTATCTTTACTGAATGATAATTGTGCTTTGCTTTAATATAATATCACATTCAGTTAAAGTTTGCATTGAAAAATATAAATTATTTATATTGGCACAATATACAGTAATTTATCACTGATACTGATTTTAAACTAAAAAAACCCACACCTACAGAAACAGAATTTGGCAGACATTTTATTCCTCCTGGAACTGAGGCCTACTACACAATCAAAATTAGAACATCTTACGCAAAAGAAAGAAAAAAAATAATAATAAATGGATCAAATGGCTATATATATATATATGTATATATACCCACTTTCATGAAATATATTGCATGTTGGTAACTGTATGGGGTTACAGTGACCCAACACCTTTCAAACGCAATATGCTGTAAAGCAGTGATTCTCAACTCCTGTCCTCAGGACCCAATAACAGGCCAGATTTTAAGTATTTCCTTGGGGAGATGCAGACTAGAATACTGCAACCACTGAGCAGAAAATGATATCACCTGTGATGTATTTCAGTTATCATGCAAACCAGGCCTGTTAGTGGGTCCTGAGGAGTTGAGAACCACTGCAGTAAAGGAATAAGCCTGTGGGCAGGGAGTAAGCCAAGAAGTACCCAATCCTAGAGAGACCACACACAAGGGGGTTGATTTACTAACACTGGAAAGTGCAAAATCTGGTGACGCCCTGCATAGAAATCAGCTTCCAGGTTTTATTGTCAAAGCTTAATTGAACAAGCTGAAGTTAGAAGCTGATTGGCTATCATGAACAACTGCACCAGATTTTGCACTTTCATAGTCTTTAAATAGGAAGTAAACCCTGATGGGTTTTACTTCCTTTTTAGTTACCCGCAAAGTAAAAGCATTGCATACTAGCACATTATGGGACACTTACCTGCAAATGAAGCCTGCGCTGTCCCCCCTGGAGGCCGCACCCATGTCTGCCCCTCTTCCTTCCGGTGACTGGCCAGAGTCGCGTGACGCATGCACGCGGGAGTCACCAGTCACGGCACTAGCTGGTGAAGAACAGGCATGGAGGGACGTTTCTTCACAGCACATGTGCTGATGCGCAGTACAAGGTAAGTATCTCCTAAACGGCGCACATTTAGAAGATATTTACAGTACCTATAGGTAAGTCTTATTATAGGCTTACCTATAGGTACAACTTAGGTTTACAACCACTTTAACGTTGTAATGTATGTATCTTGTATATTCAGTATAGGTTAGCGATAATGAATGAAGACAGTTTCTATAGGCACTGTTAACGGACAATAAAGCAGGTGGTATGAAGCACTATTGGTAATTGGGCAGTGTCACTAGGCCTTGGTTTGTTTTACTGGAGGATGGCTTCTGCAAAGGGGGATGGGTGTTTGCGGTATCCTTAACAGCATTCTCTGCTGCTAAGGGGAGCTCAACTTCACTGGTCTAGACACTGAAATGTTTTCTGTGCACAGGCGATATCCCTGAGCTGACCCTACTCAAATAGGAACCACTCCCTCACCTATCGCTCGCTCCAGGTGCACCTGAATGACATAGATGCCCAAATTTATAAGGCAACACACCAATAAGGGTGCCAGAGGTCACCAGAAGCTGCAACATCCAATCAGACAGCTGAAACCTCTGTGACACCGACAATACAATTCCCACTGAAAACTCCACTCCAACTGTATTGTGGCACAGTGCCACCTACTGGATGAAGGAAAACCTGCACCTGCCTACAAGCCTTATACTTACCTCTCTGAAGACAGCATATTGAATATTCATAGTTACATAGTTGGTAAGGTTGAATAAAGATACTAGTCCACCTAGTTCAAGATGCCCATCTAAGACATGTCCCACAGACACCACTGATTGTGGGAGGGAGTTCCACATCCTTACCACTCTAACAGTGAAGAACCCCCTACGCAGTTAAAGGTGGAACCTTTTCTCCTCCAGTTTCAATGTGTGACCATATGTCTTCTTAAGCTCCCTGAGACTGAATAGGTTCCTCCATATGCTGGAATCACCATTGAGGTATTTGTATATCGCTATCATCCTCTCAAGCGTTTCTTCTCCAAGGTGAATATGTTTAATTTTTGTAGTCGCTTCTAGCAACTGAGGTCATCCAGTCTTGAAATGGGGTTAATGGAAAGAACTGCAGTAGTCAGCAGAGGTCATACCATCTGACACACCAGAAATGGTTGAATTGTAGCTCTTCAAGAGAATGAAAATTTAATGCATCACCCACTAGAGAGGCAAGTTTAAAACATCTTCTTTTACAGCATATTGCTGTTGGAAGGTGTTTCCCTGACAGAATAGTTTAAACAAAAAAGCAGCAGCCATACGTTTGTTTACATTTTTTATGAGAGCTCTCAGCTTCTTATTAGATGTATCCACTTCTATGTGGAATGGTGGCACCCCTTGCTCCCTCATGAAACTTCTGGGAGACTGGGATGTCCAAAAATATTTTTGGGTTGGAGAGCAGTTGAAGAATTTTCATTCCCAAATCACTTCTGCAGTGTCTGAATCAGAAAGCACTCTGCTCAGAGCACTGGGCCCTGTTCAAAACGCTCAAATCCTATCTGTCGGTGGGACCCAATAGATATGCATCTTAAAATGTCAAAGGTCCCCACACATGGGGAAAACTAATCCTATAAAACAATTTATTTACCTGATTAACTGTAGTTTCATTTTAACTTTGTTTTCTGTTTCTTTTGCTAAAGTATGTATCCTTAAAGGGGTTGTAAAGCCTTGCGGTTTTTCACCTTAATGCATTCTATTCATTAAAGTGAATAACCTTTTCTTTTGCAGCAGCCCCCCAGACCCCCCGTTTAGTTACCTGAGCTTGATCGTTCCCACGCCAGGGACAAGCCTAGCAGTTCAAGCTGCGGGCTCCGGTCCTCATTGGATAGATTGATAGCAAGGGAGGCAATGGCTCCCGCTGCTGTCAATCAAGTCCTGTGATGCAGGAGCTGGGGGCAGGGCTGAGTCCTGCTCTCTGTGTCAAGAGAGCGCACCCGCACAAGTGACCCCAGGGAAAGCACTTCCCTGATGGGGCACTCGAGAAGAGGAGGAGCCTAGGAGCACAGCTGGGGGACCCCAGAAGAGGAGGTTCAGGCCACTCTGTGCAAAACCGCTGCACAGAGGAAGGTAATTATGACATGTTTGTTATTTTTGTAAAAAAAAAAAAAAATCAAGCCTTCAGTATCACTATAAATTCAAGTGACAGAAAGGAATAGTGAAAATGCAAAGCCAGAGTCAGGCAGCCATTGCATCAAAAACTAAAGGGTGGGCCTTGTAATATAATATCAATGGGCAATACTCGTGCTATGTTAAAGATATGTGCTGGGCACCTAATCCATTCATGTCTTCATAGGATGCTGGCATGGAAGCATAGGTGTATATAAATCTTTTGACCAAAAGTTGAAAATTCCATGCCAAGAGATTTCAGAAAACTGAAACTTCTGGTTGATTGGTTGACCACGTCCAAAAAGTGTTGGCCTCACAGAACAGAACGAGATAGGGAAATTTCTCATATCTTCACATATGAAGGAGTGGGTTCCAAATATGAGTTCCCATATGTCAGGCAAGCTTGTAGGAGTTTAAACAAACCTTTTCAGCCACATGTACCAAAGGTCTGACAGATGTAGTAGGGAAGGCAACTTGAAGAATTTCAGATAATTTCTGTATCTAGCTTAGAATTCAAGTGTTATTTACTAACTAAAGCATACAAGAAACATTAATGGGCAACTCTTATTGTTATCACTTGGATTTAGATAATCATCGGGCTCTGCGGGAGTTAATACGAGTGCTGGTACTGTCAGAGGTACTTGTTAAGTCTATGACCACCCTTTCTACTCTTCTCCTCCATTCATAGAAGCTGCATTTAGCTTTCATTAATGATAAGTGATCTATGAATGGAAAACAGGTAGATGGATGAAAGGTCCCCTTCCTCCACTAATATTATAGTGCTATCTACTCATGGAAGCTTCTAAGAATGGAGCAAGGGGGCAGAATTGAAGGCATAGTCAGCATTCTTGACAAGTGCAGCGCCAGGTCAGCGCCTGTACTGACTCCTACAGCATAGGAAGATTTTGGCTGGGGGTTATGGGGGGGAGGGGGGGGGGTTACTTCAGATTTTAACTAGGGCAACCAGCACAAGCCACACTTCTCAGTAAATGTAAGTACTGTCTCTTGTGCTGTTTTTTTTTTCAAAATGTTACCTAAACTTAGGCTTTAAATACTGTTCCTTTATGATTCTGTTCATGTTTCAAACAATACAGGGATCAACATCAATATATAAAGGTGAAACCCATTAAGCCAACTTTGCATTTTCATAAGAATATAAAAGATCTTGTGCTGTTAACACCCACATAACATACATAACTGTCACAGAATAATTGACAGCATCACAGCCAGGCACTACATTCAACAAAGATGAGAAAAGCTATTCGTAAATTACACTTACGGAAGTTCAGGGCTTTCTTCTCAGACACTGTGATATTTAAACATAAAAAGGTTTTTATAAGTGTACTTTTTTTAACAGAATTCTATAAAAACAGTAGCATGTAACTAAAGTGTATGCCCTTAAACTATGCTGTCTGACACATTTAACATTAATGCATTAAAAACTGTTTGTAGCACGTCACTATAGATTTATCAGACAGCTATTTCAGCCAGTTAGGGCATAAGAATACAGCTATTGCTTTAAAACACATTTAAGGAAGTCTTCAGAACATAGATTAAATTGCACGCACAATATAGAGAACAGACTCTAACAGACTTTCACGTGAACCTGTGTTTTGCCTATGGATACCAAAGCAACAATTCCACCTGGCTGCCTTCCACAGCAGTGCTCACTCACCTTCCTTTGCCCTCCTGTCACTCTGCTTGGCCACTGCACTCCTCCTCCAGACTTGCTGCCAGTGCCTCCACCTGCTTTCACCTGTAGATGGGGGCTGCACTGATAACTGAATAGAGTGGGCTCTTTTGCAAGTAGGTTGTTGCTTTTAATGAAGTTCTTCCTTAAGTACTTGCAAAAATGACTGCATGTAGAGTAACGAAGCTGAGAACTCCACATCTCCCTATGCAAGGTTAACAAGGAAAGCATTTTATCCCTAGCTCTCATCAAATATATCAGGCATAATTTGTACATGTGAACTGACCCTGGAAACCCTGATTTTTGTACCACCCTTAGAGATGTGATAACTTTAGTCCTGGCTTTAAAGGGGATATGTACACAAAACCTTGTTGTTGAAAGGTTATTCTTTCTGGTGATAAAATGTCCATATGAGTGGTGGTGGTATTCCATGGACACAAACATATTACCTGGTTTCATCAATTGGGGAAGACACTAAAGGATTAAGGATTATTACATGTTGACACTCTTGTGTATTTTGCTTTTTTGGAAGTAAACATAGAAATCAACACTACTGGAACACAGTTTGCATTTTTTTCACAGATTAAAAGACATTTGCATGATGGGAGATTGTAACTCTGATGGTCACATATACGCCTATACATTTGTCACAACCTAAACATATAGGTGGACATTTTTTATTATTTTGTTTTTACACTTCTGAAGAGAGTGACTGTTTAGATGGATGTAAACCCTAACAATAAACTTCTATTATTTGCTCCCTTTTATTCCATTATACTATTAATAATGTTTGTTCTATCTGTTCAAGAAGCAAACAAATGCCTGTTGATCTTTTCAGAAATCCAGTGACCTTTTAACTTCCTGTGGACTAATTTAGTGAGCTTGTAACTTTCTGTGGACTAATTTAGTGAGCTTGTAACTTCCTGTGCACTAATCTTGTGAGCTTGTAACTAAATGTCTCTTCTGCATGAAAATCCCAAGCAGTGTTATCAGTCCTGTCCAGTTCACATCTGAAGTACAGAACACCTTCTGGCAGGTCCTACCATGTACATAAGGTTGCAATGGAAGAGGCAACACAACTTTTTTTCAAGCAGGTAATATAAGAGTAACCAGAAGCTACGACAACACAATATTCTTCTTCCTTTCCACTTTTGAACAACGGTGCACATAAACTGGCTAACAAAATGCAGAGTTTACATACAGCGGATTGTTCAAGGCATCCTTAAGTTCCTGAGGTGTGACTACTCTTTATGTGAAGGATGCTTCCTGAGCTCAGCTGTTTCATGGTCTAATTTCAGATGTCGGGGCACAATGTGTTTGGCCAGTGACCTCCCCTCTGCCACAAACCCCTTCACAACCAAATCCTGTGCTGTCCTTCCTTGCCTGGAAACTTTTCCTGACTCTTATCCCTAACTTTTCCTAACAGCTAGGTTCATGTACCTGACTGACCTCCTACACTACAGGCTAGATCCAATAATGCAGAAAGTGATATATATATATATATATATATATATATATATATATATATATTCCATCTGTGTTTAGATGGCTGCTGAAATCTCAAGAGAATTCTGTATCCAATTAGACACCCAAGATGACCCCCAGAGTCCAAATCAGAGGACAAATTAGTCCTATGTCAGGCTCCACACAGTGCCAGTAGTAAAAGCAATCCCATTATTACTCTATGTTCCATTGCTGGCTAACCAGGAGGGGACTGAGAGATCTGAGACTGAGTTTACTCCTCACTTCCCATTCTGCTGGGTACAGCTGCAGCTGCACCAATCACCTGCCCACAACCTTCACCTTATATTATAGAGATGAGGAGAGGGGGAAGTGTTCTGTAGTCCAGGAAACCGTCCAACCCTTTTAGTTGGAGTTTCTGTGGGGGAAAACTTCAGGACATTCATGGACAGTATTTCGGATCTGTTGTCATACCAGTGATGCCATCAGAAAGAGAGATGTGCCACATTCAGACTTTCTGTATGTGGGAAACACAAACAATCCTTGATTGTGTGTTTAGGAACACCACTCCTGCGTTGCAAACAGGTTAACAAAATGGGTTCCTAGATCTCTAAGGTTACCAGATTACAAACAGTGAATAGGGAGGACTGGTACACTATAGCTACAAGCAGATGCCTAGAGCATAAAGTCTGTGTTCCTTATATGTATATCACATGTTAAAGCAAATATCTTGATTAAAATGTTTGTTAAATAAAATATGTAGCAAAGAACCACCTGCAAAAGAAGAGACTTTACTTTTACTTGTCCTAATGCCCACCCCTTCAATCTTCACTCTCTTGCACAGCAATGGCCACTTCATGTCCTATACACTTGTGGGTGTGTCTGAAGCTTTGTCCCCTGATGCATGCTGTGGTTTCTTCTGCCTGCACTAAGTCTATAGAGAACTCTGGGGGTTATGTACTAAAACTGGAGTGCAAAATCTGGTGCAACTATTTTATGTTCGAAGCTTAATTGAACAACCTGAAGTTAGAAGATGATTGGCTACCATGCACAGCTACACCATATACCCACAGTATTGATGTAGGGGTCTGCATAAGGAATAAAAGCACATAGTAGGGGAAATGTGTTGGATGTGAAGACTTTTTAGGTGGCTGTAGCTCTTGAATCATGTGAAGACTGGAGGGATGAGCAATGGGGCAGATGAGCATAAAGACTCTTTTTTTTTGAAGGTGGAGCTTTTTTACATTTTTTTAAATCTAGCAACAAAGTCTCTTTAAAGGAAACATGCTTAAAGAAGACTTCTATTATTTACCTTATATTGTAAATATACCAGTTTCTTGTCTTTCTTGTAGAATTGGTAGAATCAATACTTTGAGAGTCACTGACTGAAACCAGCAGGCAGTTTAGTTGTTCAGACTTCATGCTGAGTTCACTTGCTGCATTCCTGTTCTGGGTAACTGACTTAGAGAGTATTAAAATCGGAGACAGCTAGGCAGCTAGAATTTTCATAATGAGGTTAGCAATGGCAGCCCCCGTATTTCTCTTAGATTTATTTAATCTTCAATTTTGTGTGCCTTTCAGAAAATAACTGTGTACAGTTGTGTAAAATGTACAGACCGTGAGTACCACAGCTCTCTGGATCTTAAAGTAGAGCTAAAGGAAATCATTATTACGCAGTTAAAATACATAAATGTTTGCTGTTTTACACAACAAAGACTTTGTAATTTACCAACCACACACCGCTACTATTCAGAATTGTCACTTTGCTCACTCAGCTTTACTGCTTTCTAGGTTAGCTCCCAGCTCACTGGACTAAGGTTGTGATAATGATTTACTATCTAATGAGCAGTCTGGAGGAGAAATGACACAGAAAGCTGAATTATTGAACCAGGAGGTTATATTGCTTTATCAGGATCTAGGTATCACCTGTCTGGCTGAGCAGTGGAGAAAATAAATATAAATCACAAGACTCTGTACAGAATTACAAATCCTTTGGCAGGTAAAACTGAAAACATATATGTATTTCAACTTCATCTTTAACTGTTTACCCTGAATTTTGCTTCAGTGTTACAGCTTTATATATAATGAAGAATCATATAAAAAAATAACAATTTCTAAACATTTGCTGTAAATTCATTTTATACATTTATATACTGTAGCCAACAAACTCCCCAGTACTTTACAGAACTTATTAGCGAATTTACGGCATTTCAGATTCAGTGCCTATCCCAATAGACTTTGCAATCGAATGTCCTTATCACAGTCACTTACACAAACACAAAATAGGGCCACTCTGAGCAGAAGCCAATTAACTTGTCAGTATATTTTTTGACTTTTGGGAAATAAAAATTAGAGCTTGGATGAAGTCCTCAAACCTATGCAACTTCTATGGAACTAACATGGAACCAGTGAAACAGTTGAATATATGTACCCAGGGGGTTTTATATACAGTACGTTAATATTGGTTTGTTTTGAGTTTTTCAACTGTAGTGGTTCGCTATTTCACAGTAAATCGGACTTAAGCTGGCCATACATGGCTCTATTTTTTTCATTTAACCAATGTGTTGATTGAAAAAACTGCCCGGATTCCCCCATCCTGGAACCGTCCCTGCTGTGCTATTGCATTCTGGCAGGGGGAAGGCTTATAAATAATTTATGCCTTACTTCATAAATAATAAGTGGATAAGTGCTCATATAAATCACACGCAGTTATATTCCACTAAATGATTACCAATAAACAATTGGGTGCTTATATAAATCAAGTGCAATTATGCTTCGTCCATCCACCAGGTGAGAAACAAAGTGCTCTAGAGAGGTATTCCAGCTTCTCTCTTCAACACAAACTGTGCTCCACCACCACTCGTGCTGTAGGCAATACACACTCACCAGATACAGGAATTAACTAGGCCTTTTGATAAATATTCAATCTTCTACCAATAATAGAGGTACTTCAAATCTCCCTATTGCAAACCATGGTTAAAAGGGAAGACAAACCAAAGATTCCATAGTGTAATCCATTTTAATAGAATAAAAAAGTCAAGGTAAAAACAACAAATATACACTTCCTGATGACATGTGGTATACACGAAATGCATTGATGCCGCACCCGCTTCCGTGTGACCTCACTTCCTGCCTGATTGGTTCCGTGCCCTGGAATGGCATTCCCTCTCAAACTGTCCATGCTGGTGCTGGCTCACAGCACAGCGAAATGTGAGTGTATATTTTTTGTTTTTACCTTGACTTTTTTATTCTATTAAAATGGATTACACTATGGAATCTTTGGTTTGTCTTCCCTTTTAACCATGGTCCGGGAGCATACTTGATTTGGAATTTGAAGTACCTCTATTTTTGGTGGAATGGAGACACACTAACCATAAGGAGGATTATTAGAATGGTCCTATAAGGAGGATTGATTATTTATCAAAATGCCTAGTTAATTCCTGTATCTGGTGAGTGTGTATTGCCTACAGCATGAGTGGTGGTGGAGCACAGTTTGTGTTGAAGAGAGAAGCTGGAATACCTCTCTAGAGCACTTTGTTTCTCACCTGGTGGATGGACTTAATTTCTCTATTATAATTTTTGGATTGGTTTAGGTCCTAACTTATGGGCCCTATTGAAGCATACTTTCACATGATTTATCTCGTTCAAAGGTTTTTATTCATGAGAGTAGACAAGTACATACAAACAGGTGTAGACATTATTATACAGGCGAAGAAGCAACCAAAAGACACGGGCAGTGCTGGGACCAGTATTTAGTACACTTTCATACGAAGTTATCCCGGGTATTCAATCCTGGATTTGGTTAGGTTTTTAATATTATCTCTTTAATTCAGGTAGGTGGTCCACTCTTTGTTTCACGAGATCTCTCCATAAGGTCGAAGAGAGAAGTTGTGTTTGACACGAGGTGGTGGTGAGTACGACATCCGTTATGTGTGAGTGGTCTATGTCCTTAATTGATCCGTAAAACTATTTATTAGTTAGGAGGAATATCCTGGTAAGATTATTAGGAGGAATACCAATCACACAGAGGTAAGG
>BLSH010355930.1:221769-248658 GCA_018402905.1 Glandirana rugosa | reverse complement strand
AGTGTCATCTGTGCCACGTCATAAAGTACCACCTGACCTGTCATCAGTGCCACTTGACCTGTCATGTGCCACGTGTTAGTACCACCTGATCTGTCATCAGTGCCACGTATCAGTGCCACCTGTCAGTGCCACGTATCAGTACCACCTGTCAGCGCCACATATCAGTGCCATCAAGTGTCACGTCATCAAAGTGTCATCAGTGCTACGTGTCATAAAGTGCCACCTGATCTGTCATCAGTGCCACGTGTCAGTGCCACCTGACCTGTTATCAGTGCCACGTGTCAGTGCCACACATCAGTGCCACCTGTCAGTGCCATCAAGTGTCATCAGTGCCTCATTTCATAACGTTCCACCTGACCGGTCATCAGTCCCACCTGACCTGTCATTAGTGCCACGTGTTTTACTGCCACCTGACCTGTCATCAGAGCCACGTGTCAGTGCCACCTGTCAGTGCCACACATCATCAGTGCCACCTATCAGTGTCATCAAGTGTCATCAGTGCCAATTAGAGCTGCAACAATGGCAAAGAGATCATTTTCTGCCGAGGAAGCCTACAATATTCTTGCGGCCGATGAGAGCAACGGGGAGCTCTCTCCTGCAGGTTCCTCTGAGTCTGAGCCTGAGTCTGATTCTGATAGGGCCTATGAACCCGTCTCAAGTAGCGAATCAGAGCTGGACTCAGAAGAGGAATATTGTCCGCCCGCCAGACGAAGGCTCGTTGGTGAGGAGGCAATACCATCCACCAGCACCACTGTGCCATCCATCCGCACCCCAGTGCCATCCACCAGCACCGCTGTGCTATCCTCCAGCACCCCAGTGCCATCCACCAGCACCCCAGTGCCATCCACCAGCACCGCTGTACTTCAGTCCCAAAGGGTGAGATCCCATGCCGGCCTTCCCTACTCACTCCAGCACCCCTTGTGGCTTCCTCCCAATTCAGGAGAAGCTAGTATTCCCCCTTTTACTGCCCAACCAGGAGTCCAGGGGGACACACAAAATTTTTTGCCCATTCATTTTTTCGAATTGGTTTTTACTGCGGACATGCTGAGATCTATTGTTGCCCAGTGCAACCTATATGCACACCAATTTATCGAGGCAAATCCAAACTCTTATTATTCCCGTCCCTTTGAGTGGAGAGATGTAACGGTGGCAGAATTCAAAACTTTTTTGGGCCTCACGTTCTGCATGGGACTGAATAACAAAAATGAAATCCGCTCCTACTGGTCCACCCGCCCCATCTACCACATGCTGGTCTTCTCATCCATAATGCCCAGGACAAGATTTTTCATGATCATGAGATTTTTACATTTTAACGACAATACTCAGTGCCCCCCCGAAATTCCCCAAATTATGACCGGCTCTATAAGATTCACCCAATTCTAAATTATTTTACTGAAATATTTCCCCAATTATTTACCCCGGACCAGCATATATGTGTTGACGAATCCCTGGTAAAATTTTCCGGCAGGCTGGGAATAAAACAATTTATACCCAGCAAAAGGGCCCGCTATGGAGTGAAGGTCTACAAATTATTGCGACCGAACCACGGGGTACGTTTACGCCTTCAGAGTATACGAAGGGAAGGACTCCCATCTGAATCCCCCCAATTGCCCAGAATATTTAGGCACAAGCGGCAAAATTGTTTGGCAACTTATCTACACCCTCCTGGACAAAGGCTACCACCTGTATGTGGATATTTTTTACACTAGCTTACCCCTGTTCCGGAACCTCTACAGGAAAGGTACACCAGCTTGTGGCACAGCCAGAAAAAATTGGGTGGGCTTTCCTCAAAGACTAGTGAACATGAGGCTTGGAAAAGGAGAGACGGCGAGTCTACGGAATGAGGAAATTCTGGCTGTGAAGTGGAGGGACCGAAGAGATGTGTACATATTAACATCTATACACAACAATTCACTGGTAGAGATCCCCAGAAGAAATGGCCCAATACAGAAACCCATTTGTATCCATGATTACAACCTGTATATGGGAGGAGTCGATCTAAATGATCAAATGTTGGAACCCTATTTACCAAACAGAAGAACATACCACTGGTATAAAAAAGTTGTCCTCTATTTTTTTCATTTGGCCATATACAATACCCATGTCATATATCGAAATTCCACAGTAAACCCCAAACCGTTCCTTGCCTACCAGGAGGATATAATCACCACACTTTTATATCCCAATGGCCCACCGGAAAATATTAGAACTGATGTCTGTAGTAGACTGTCTGAGCGCCATTTCCCCGATAAAATCCCTCCCAGACTAACAGGCCAAAGACGCCAGAAAAGATGCCGGGTGTGCTCTAATAGTGGAGTTAGAAGAGACATCGCTTATCATTGTGCCCAGTGCCCTTCCCAACCAGGTCTATGTATAGGTGACTGCTTCTGGCGTTATCATACCCTAGCCAATTATTGATTCCCCAGTTTCTTTTTCAAGTTTGCACCCCTTATGCCACTGCCTGCTCTGGAACTGACCCTGGCTTGTTATTGGACCATCCTTCTGCCTACCAATTTTGTACATACTTCTGCCTGATCTGGAACTGACCCTGGACTGTTATTCGACCACGCTTCTGCCTACCGATTTTGTACATACTTCTGCCTGATCTGGAACTGACCTTGGACTGTTTGACCACGTTTTTTGCCTGCCTCTTGGACTGATCTAGAACCCTGCAACTGGAGTAGTGGGATTTACAACACAGGGGTCTCACATATGTGAGGGGCTCCAGAATGTTTTTTCTGGAAGAAGAAAACATTGTTTTTGTTTTCTCTCTCCCAGATTAGGGTCTGGAGACTCGGAGGCTTCAAAGAGACTGGGTGGGAGAAGCCTCTACCCCTATCCCCATTCTGTACTGACCGAGGCCCTACTTCTGCCTGCTGCCTGTAGGACTTATTGCCATCATGCCTCTGCCTGTCGGATGAACGGACCACACCTTTGCTGCTACCTGGACTATGAACCATGTTTCTGCCTGCAACTAGGACCAATATTATGGCACTGTTGACAATATCTCTGTCTGCACTGACCTTGGGCTGTATGTGGACAATATCCTTGCCTGCTGCCTGCACTGACTATAGTATTCATGCCTGTTGCCTGGACAATTATGTTCGCTGTTCTATTACCAGAACCAATATTTTGGCATTGTTGACAACATCTCTGCCTGCACTGATCCTGGACTGTATATGGACAATATCCCTGCCTGTACTATGGACAGTTTTCCTGCCTGTTGCCTGGACAATTGTGTTCGATGTAGGTGACCAAGTCCCTGCCTGCTGCCTGGACCAGTGCTATCCTCCTGTGGACAGCTGCAATACTAAAGCCACAGGTAATGTTTTGTTTACCCTTTACTCAGCAAAATGTATTTTTGGGTGTAATTCTTGGTATTTGTAATGCTATGTGTCTTTAGAACACCTGACGGTCTTCTTTGCATTTTGGGCCTCTGTATGTGTCCAGGCTGTGTAAAAGTCTCACACATGTGGTATCGCCATATTCAGGAGGAGTAGCAGAATGTATTTTGGGGTGTCATTTTTGCCATGTACATGCGATGTGTTGGAAATACCTTACAAATGGACAACTTTATGTAAAAAAAAGCGTTTTCATTTTTTTCCCACATTTTCCAAAAACTTCTGGCAAAAATGAACTGTTCAAAAGACTCATCATGCCTCATAGATTATACGTTGGGGTGTTAGCTTTCCAAAATGGGGTAATTTTGTGGGCATTTCCATTGTCCTGGTGCTTCAGGGCCTTCAGAATTGTAATAGGTGGTCGAGAAATGAGATGTGTAATTTATGCTTCTAAAACGCCTGGAGGTGCTAGTTCAATGTTGGGCCTCTGTATGTGTCCAGGCTGTGTAAAAGTCTCACACATGTGGTATCGCCATATTCAGGAGGAGTAGCAGAATGTATTTTGGGGTGTCATTTTTGCCATGTACATGCGATGTGTTGGAAATACCTTATAAATGGACAACTTTATGTAAAAAAAATGCGTTTTCATTTTTTTCCTTCATTTTCCAAAAACTTCTGGAAAAAATTGAACCATTCAAAAGACTCATTATGCCTCATAGATTATACGTTGGGGTGTTAGCTTTACAAAATGGGGTCATTTTGTGGGCGTTTCCATTGTCCTGGTGCTCCAGGGCTTTCAGAATTGTAATAGGTGGTCGAAAAATGAGATGTGTAATTTATGCTTCGAAAAAGCCTGAAGGTGCTAGTTCAATGTTGGGCCTCTGTATGTGTCCAGGCTGTAAAAATGTCCCACACATGTGGTATCACCATACTCAGGAGAAGTAGTAGAATGTGTTTTGGGGTGTCATTTGAGGTATGCATATGCCATGTGAGAGAATAACCTGTTACAATGACAATTTTGTAAAAAAAAAAAATCTTCATTTTGCAAAAAATTGTGGGAAAAAATGACAACTTCATAAAACTCACCATGCCACTTACTAGATACCTTGGAATGTCTACTTTCCAAAAAGGGGTCATTTGGGGGGTATTTGTACTTTGCTGGCTTTTTAGGGTCTCATGAAATGAGATAGGCCGTCAGTACATCAGGTGTGATCAATTTTCAGTGATTTGCACCATAGGTTGTAGACTCTCTAACTTTCACAAAGACCAAATAATATACACTAATTTGGGTTATTTTTACCAATGATATGTAACATTATAAATTTTGACCAAAATTTATGAAGATAAATTACTAATTTGCAAAATGTTATAACAAAAATGACGAAAAATGCATTTTTTTTCAAAATTTTCGGTCTTTTATTAATTATAGCGCAAAAAATAAAAAACCCAGCAGTGATTAAATACCACCAAAAGAAATCTCTGTTTGTGTGGAAAAAAAGAACGCAAATTTCATATGGGTACAACGTTGCATGACTGAGTAATTGTCATTCAAAGTGTGAGCGCACTGAAAGCTGAAAATTGGTCTGGGCAGGAGGGGGGTTTAACTGCCCAGTAAGGAAGTGGTTAAATAAATATTATGTGTCTACAGTAATATTCACTGTGACCTAACTTTAATACTTACTAAAATTGCAAAACAGATTGTGGGGATCCCCCACGTAAATGGACGTTTTACAGGCACACCATGAGATAACCACTGAAGATAAGTAAAAATATGCTTTTTATTACAACATTTGATTAAAAAAGCCAAATGCTTTCACAAATTAAAAACCAGAAATGGATACATCTATAACAGCATAAATTAGGGTCTCCCAATTAGGCCAGTTATCACCATATATTCTTAGAAACAATACCAACTACCAAAAAACAACCATGGTGTGTGAATAGGTCGACGCGTTTCGCTTCAACTCAAGCTTCTTCAAGACCTTTTCACAGCATGGGTATGGGTTGTTAGGGTAGCTTGATAGAGAAAAAAGAATACATATCAATATTCATACAATTTGCAGTTATTACATATTATACATTTAGTGCATCCATCTTAATACTGTATGTTATTGACCACAGTGCTTACATTTGGCTAACCGTGACCCGGGAGAGCATTCATGGGGGCGGACACAGGAGAGATGTTCGTCAGTCCCCCGGTATGAAGGCAGTGCAGGGTTGGGGGGGTTTATCCTATAATTGTATATAGATGTAAGTATATCAAGTTATGGAATCTTGTGTCCTATATTGATTATATATAATTAAACCAGTGTCTAATTACCCTTTGTAAAGAGACCTTCCATAAGACCGAAGGTAGGATGAACGTGCCCCAATCTATGTGTAGTGATATTGGATTCCGTCTACAGACAAAAACCATGTGGACAGTTTGAATTAGTCAATCCATAAATTAATAGTCACAGCTACATAGTGAGCATGAGCTTGTGCTTACCCTATTCGGACACTGCCAAACCAAAATGATGGCGAGGGGGGGAGGAGAGGAGAGAGGGAGAAACAAAGAAAGTCCAGGTGGAATATATAGGATCTCCCTCCAGCGGATACAGCATAAGACGTAGAATCTATAGAAAAAAAAATATATAATGATAGTATAGGTATATGTTGTCACAAATCCTGTGACCAATCAGTACAATAGGGCCATCTCTATATTAAAAGTATAACTGAGTGTACCTTCAAATAACACACAAAGGTCCTGAGGACAATCTCCCCACGGCTTGTATTAAACCAAAACGGGGTAGGCCACAAAGGTGTATCCTAAAAGGAGGGGAAGGCATAGAGAAACTGAGTATCTCATGTTAGTCTTGTATCTCCGATACCGCAGTATAGCTTGCAAATTACCTCTCTCTGCGTCTCCTCTGTTCGTCTCCCCCGCCACCCCGAACATCGCTTGGCATGGGGCTGATATACTCCCCCACCGCGTCACGTGTGTGCGCCGCCCAATGGAAGAGCGGCGCACACAGCGCACCATAGGACATGGCGCGATCATGTAGTTGCTATTTTGGGATGGTGGAATGCTCAGGAAAGCCCCCCTTTATTTACTTACTAAAATTAATTTCAATGCTCAAAAAGCATAGAAATGTACATGTAGGGAACACCTAAAATGTACTCTACAATTCACTTTCAGTTAATGCTTGATAGGTATGAGCCTCAAATTTAGCTCCATATTTGCTTCTTAGTACCTAAATATGAGAAACTTTGAAAAAGTGAAGTCCCAGGCAAGTACAAGACTGCAGCATAAGCAACTTTAAAACAGGTATAATTTTTCGTAATTTTCATAAGCATTCTAGCATGAAAATACATTTCTTCAAGAGAAAAAAAAACTATGTATTTTATTAGTTTTTAAATAGAACAGTCAAATCATTTTAACTGGTAGGTTATAAAAAAATATAATGAATGAATGCCCTAGACAGCAGATAAACAAGAAAATAGAACCTCATGAGCAAATACCACTTGTCTGTTTACACATATTACATGAAACAATAATGAGAAATGTGTCGACGAACTAGAACATCTTGAGAAATGAGCACTCCTTAATCTGTGTTTTTCAAGAAAGTGCAGTCTTTTCTTTTAAATAAAATGCAAAAAGTACAAGACTCATTAGTCAAAAGTATTATCTTGGCACGGCAGGCATATAAAACAGGACATATTTACAATGGCAAAGTGTGACTGTCTAGGATCCTTATCTGTTCAAGGAAGGAAAGACATTATTTTTCTAATCATGTAGTTATGGTGTTAATGCACTATTTAGGCTGTAAGAGCACGTCATTGGTAAATTGCTATGTTATGAGGATGATGCATTAATTAATTGATCAATTACTAATTAAACTAAAAGCAACAGGTAAACTCCACCAGATTTCAACAAAGTCTTGCCTTTGTTGTTCAAGAAGCAGCAACCCATCTTCTGTGTCGTAGAGAAACACAGCAGGAAGTAAGGGGAGAGTCTTCAAAGTGAAGGGATATTCCCTTTTAGACAGCTGTAACCAGAATTGGTTCACCTATTGGAAGATTTTTACTCACGTCCTGTTTCATTGACAATTTGAAAAATTGGAATTTCCTAAAACAGCCTGTACCAGGCACAATGGTCACCAGAGCTAATAGTGAGGATGGATCTCCCAGAGGGCTAACAAACAACAATAAAAAAAAGACAGAATTTCTAACCATAGGACATGCTATCCAATACAAAAAACATTTTGGCTTTACATACATTTTAAAGTTTGATAAAGCTCTGGGTCCAGTTAGTATTTTTGTTAGTGTCATAAGGGAGCTTTATGGTATGGCTGATGTACAATTAACTGACATTTTTTTGTAATGTTAAAAAATACATATTAGTTTTGGATCTGGAAAAGTACAGGCTGAGACATTTACATTTTTATATTGTTTAAAGAATTTTTTGGGACATTCGATCTTGAAAGCATCCCTTCTATTCATATACACAGCAATAGACCTACCTCAGCAGCATTTGTTTTCTGCCTGTGTCATGTGGCCAAGTAAAGCTTTACAGCCATTTTAACCAATCTCTAAGCTCCTCATCACAACTAATATTATATGTACCCCTAGAAGTATACTAAAGGAGAAGTTGGGAACCACAGGTCAGTGAGTTAAAAAAAAAAGAAGAAGAAATGTTAATTTAAAAAGTACATAACTTACTTGCCGAAAGCAGCATGGCTTTACTGAGTGCAGATCATGTCAAAGTAATCTGGCTGAACTCTTTGACTATGTTACAAAAGTTTTTGACCAGGGTGGGGATGTGGTCATAGCATATCTTAATTTTAGCAAGTTGTTTGCTACAATTTCACGTAATAATCCCATAAACAGTTGTAAGAGCTGGGTGGTTAGTGGATATGCATTTAGCTAAAGGATTGATATCAGAGTGTAGTTGTACATTCAGAAAAGATACCATCCATTACTTATGTACCACAAGGCTTTGTACTTTGGTCTGTTCTCCTTAATACGCTTGTAAGTCATAGGCATGCGCACGGGGTGTGCCAAGTGTGCCAGGGGCAGCTTCAGGGGGGTGCTTGGGTTAACCCCCATCTCTGTGACCATCTTTTTCACCGAGCCAGCAAGGTCTGCCTTTGACTTTCTACCCCAGCTGTATCTCCATGGGTTGAGGAGGTGGTGGATGGGCCGGGGGTGTGGCCCGAACTCTCCTTCATACACACTCACAGGTGACTGCTCTGGCTGATCGAGAAGCTGAAACTGGGAAGGAGGCAGAGCAGAGATGGCAGCCTGGGAGTCTTCTACTTCCTGCCACGTGGTAAGGGGCTGATAGGGACCAGTTTACCTTTATCACTGGGGGAATTCCCTCCATGCTCCATCTGTGCTGCTACAAGTCCCTACACTGCACACAAGGGACTGGAGAACTGCTCCCAGTCTTTTTGTGTTTATATTGCAAAAAATAAAAAAAACTCAGTTGGGATCAAATACCACCAAAATAAAGACCTATTTGTGTTTAAAAAACGATAAAAATATCATTTGGGCACAGTATTGCATGACCATGCAATTGCCAGTTGAAGCAGTGCAGTGTTGAATAGCAAAAAATGGCCTAGTCATGAAGGGGGTAAAACCTTCCAGAGCTCAAGTGGTATAAGCCCTCGTTCACACTGAACGCGGCTTTGAATTTGTGAGACTTCATCTGAAATTGCATGATTTCAAAGCCACATTTCAGTGTGACTTTGGCTGTGACTTGAAAGACATCTGTGCGGTTTCACACCCGGAGTCACGAAAAGTAGTGCAGGAACTACTTTTGCAAATCTGTGCAGTGCCACAAAGTTGGCGTTTTACCAACTGGAACATTGCCTTTGCTGGCAAAAGACTGTGACTTGTCATACGATTTGACAGGTCACTCCAATGTGAACGAGGCCAAAGAAAGTTTTAAGCACTTGCTTACTGGGCACTTCTGCCCAGACCAATTTTCAGCTTTCAGTGCTGTCACATTTTGAATTACAATTCTGCAGTTGTGCAATGTTGTACCCAAACAAAATATTTATCATTTTTTCCCCACAGATAGAGCTTTCTTTTGGGGGTATTTGATTACCTCTGCGTTTTTTATTTTTTTGCGCTATAAACAAAAAAAGGAGCGACAATTTTGAAAAAAAGAACTTTTTTTTTTACTTTTTGCTATAATAAATATCTAAAAAATATATAAAAATACTAATTTATTCATTAGTTTAGGCCGATATATATTCTTCCTCATATTTTTGGTAAAAAAAATTCCAATGAACATATATTGATTGGGTTGCGCAAAAGTTTTCGCATCTACAAACTATGGGAATAGGTATATGCCATTTTTATTATTATTTTTTTTTTACTGGTAATGGCGGCGTGAGATTTTTCATGGGACTGCAATATTGTGGCGGGTATGTCGGACACTTTTGACACTTTTTTGACATTTATACAACGATCAGGGCTAAAATTAGCCACTGATTATTGTATAAATGTCATTGTCAGGGAAGGGGTTAACCTGCAGGGGGCCGTAAAGGGGTTAACTGTGTTCCCTCAGTGTGTTCTAACTGTGTGGGTGCTGGGCTGGCAGGGACATAACAGATCTAACTGGTCCTGAGTACAGGGATCAGTAGATCTCTGTTATGCCCCCTGGCAGAATGGGGAACCGCCATGTTTACATTGGCAGTTCCCCGTTCTTCCTCTCTTTTAGGCGATCGCGGGTCACCGGTGGACAACTAGTCCACCCTACCCACGAGTGCGGTCACGCAGTGTGGGGCGGGCATGAGAGCTCCCGCACGCAAACTGCAGCTGCGCAAATCACCGCTTACAGATGCCGATTCGCACAGCGGAGCCACTTTGCCGCCGTCTTTCTACGTGGGGTGGTCAGCCAGTGGTTAATGTTAATAAATAAAGCCACTAAGAAAAGAAATAGGGTGCTCATTTCTGATTATGTCAAATAAAGCAACCACTGTGGGAACGTAATGAGGTTACTTTGCTTAAGGCAATATGACTGAACCTCAGTAAAAAATGTGGCTACAACTAGAATGAAACATCAATAACCTACTTAGGAATTCAGCTCATATACCCAGCAAATAAACTTTACAACACAAACTTTCCGAAATTACTGGAGCAAACCAACAAAGACTTACAGAACATCCACAAAGTCCAATTAGCATGGGTTGGTAAGATAGCAGCCTTCAAAATACAAATTTTGCCCAAAATACTATATCACTTCCGAGCACTGCATATATTAATACCCCCTAGATTCTTTACGCAATTAAATTCCAAATTGGCAAAATGTATCTGGTCAGGAAAAAAAACAAGAGTTGCCTTTTCAATTTTAACCACTCCTAATGAATATGGAGGAATGAACCTACCAAATATCACAAATTATTACTATGCATCCCTATTGGACCAAATGAAATACTGGATCCCCCCCTCAAATGAGAAACTATGGTCACACATAGAAAAAGAACTAATGACTGGTCATGACCTGCTTGTACTCTTCCTGGCCAAATATCTACTACCAAAAAAAAAATAATCATACCAAACCTAATCTCCATTAAAGCTACATTGATAGCATGGAAACACATTTTATCAAAATCAAAAAACATGCAACAGCATATCAAAATACCTATACCAATAAGAATCATAACCTACTGCAGAATAAGATTTCCTGCGGATAAATGGACTATCCAAGGATACCAAATGTATGACAGCCTCCAAGAAACTGTACGAATACAAGTGGAGAACAAAATACGCAACAATAACCGATTAAGAGATATTAACTTGGATAACACTAAAATTCCCACAGAAATATGGAAATATCTAACAGAACACTCTGGAAACAAAAAAGGAATACCCCTGTTTTACAAACTCCTTTCCTCCTCTGATTCAAACAGTAAAAAACACAATATGCTTAAATGGGAAAAAGATCTCTCAAACATACTCGTGGGATCAGTGTAAAAAAGCAACAACCACCACAAGCATAGCATCATCTTGCACTGATCACTGGGATAATGCATATAAAATCCTAAACAGATGGTATCTGACTCCCTGCAGATTAGCAAAAATGTTCCCATCCACATCTCCCATATGCTGGAGATGCAAAGAAACAACTGGAAATTTACAACATACATTATGGGTCTGTAAAAACCTAACAAGCTTCTTGTGCACTGTATCCTCCTTCATAGCAGAAATCACCGGCATTTTAAGAGACTTAACACCAGCAATGGCATTACTTGGAATCAATGCAGACTCCTACCCAATAAGCCATAGAACAATAGTGAAACATACTTTGATAGCAGCACGGATGACCATCACAAGCATGTGGAAATCATCAGACGCACCTAACTTATCAGATGTTATCAATAGACTGAATATACAAGCCCAATATGAACTTTTGCTGGCATGCAAAAAATTCTCCATAGAAAAGTATAAAAGAAACTGGAAAGATTGGATTAACCACACAAGAGCATCTGCATACCTAAAAATCTGTGACTTTTGAAAACCCTCCCAGACTGAAAGTATATGATTAGTGTAGTACCCGCCCTTATCCTTAAATATATCCGAGGGAACATACCTCGTCCACAGTTTGAGCCCATTTGGGGTAGACAGGGTGTGGCCTTCAACCAGAAGATCTCTAGATTTAAATATCTCTGTAACATGTTCTCTTGATTTGTTTATGTATGTCAAAGAATATGCCTTGTTTATTAAGTTTATGGAGATATGTAAGACAGGAAAATGGAAACTATATAATATCCTATTTGTTAATTGCTTATTATAACTAATAAAAATGAAAAGTTAAAAAAAGGCAATATGACTGTTCTCTTTGCAAGGGAAGTTGAACTCTGCAAAGACATTTTCCCCAGTGCTTAGTGAATGAGATGAATCTCTGTTGCTGCCCATCATTCAATTACATGCAAGCAAAAATGCTGTTTTTTTTATTTTTTATTTTCCATGCACCTAAAAGTATATGACAATCAACCTCAATATGTATAACCTCAAGGTAAAAAAAGGAAAGGTTGACTGGAACCTGTACATATTTTCAGGGTGTAAACCAGGTTCAAGCAGGCAGTAGTTCATTAAGTTGTTGAAGAGTAGTAGTCTAACAAAAGAACAGTAGAAGCTTGGAACAGACTTCCAGCAGAGGTATTAAGTAAATCATCAGTAAGTGAATTTAAACATGCATGGGTTAAAATAAATAGAGGTTTAGCATTAGACATGGTTAAAATGTAAACAAATTTTAAATCAGACTCTATCATATTTTTCTGTGAACAAGCACGTGTTTTTATGTTTCTATAATCCTAAAATGTCATCTGGTTTACATATTAATAGTAATTTGTCCCCAAAAAGAATGTAGCAGTTCACTAATTAGACAGCAGGAGAGTGGCAGCTGGTGCTCTATTTTTTGGGGGCAGCAAACAAACCACCTGCCACACCCCCACCCTCCTGTTGCTCGCTCGTCTTTCCCCATCTAGGGGCACCGGCTCCTTCCTGCATCTCCTCCTCGGCAGCTTCCTCCTCGGTGGCTAATACAGTTGCTTCTCCTCTCGGCCAATCGGGTCTTAAGACCCGCTTCCTGATTTCCGGAGGAGAATAAGGAAGACAATAGCGATTATTAATTTGCTATTGTAACACAACTGGGTGGGCTCAGGGCGCAGTGCCCACCCTTTTTGGAAGACAATTAGAGCCGTAGGCTCCAACAATGTAACCGTGTATATAGTTTTCTTTCAGGAAAGTCCAGTCATTCTAAAATCAAATCTTAAAAGCAAATTCAATTTTGAAAAAATTTCGAACAGCATTCATTAAGGTACAGAATGTACTGAAACTTTTCCTATGAATGTTCATACAAGCATTCATTTGAAAATCTAATAGTGTATGACCAGTTTACTGGTTCTTTGAACCTTTTTAGCAGTTTTCCTAAGGTGCACATTTGCTTTTGGATTTTTACAAGCAAAATGCACAAAATGTAAATAGGAATATGTGCTACTGAGATGCTTTACAATGCTAAATGCTAGCTAGTGTACAGTTGTCAGACCACATTCTGCCCCCTCTCATACAGGCACATAAAACATATTAGGGGGATATTACTGCCAGTATATGTTTACTAGTGCCACATGCACAGTTCAGAACCTTGCTGGGTAACCCATTTTTCCCCGCTTCATTCTTTATACTGCAAAAGGTAGAATTCTTGTATTAGAGATCTGAAACTGGCACTCCATAAATATGGTGTCAGGTCACCTGGGGTCAGGTCACAGATATGCACCGCTGATGTGTGGAGAGCACCTGCTAAGGTTGCGAAGCACGCTGCCAAGGTTGTGGACTTATAGCTGACTGCTGTGACTAGAGATCAGGATGGTGCAGGGAAGTGGGACTGCTGGGACCCTGACACAGATTGCACAGGGAGCTAGAGCATAGGTTCCCCCAGGGCACAGAGTGTAAGAGCCAACAGGTGTTCACCAGAGCCTCTGTGGTGAGGATGGACTTGGCTACAACTGGATCCAGGTCACGGCCCCCAGGGTCTTCCAGCTCCTGCTCATGGCAGGCTACAGGTAACTGGAGAGGGAACAGCAGTGAAGGTCAAGGACACGTCAAGAACGGTACAAAACAATAAACAAAGAGCACAAGGCAGAAGCAAACACACAAGCTGAGCAAACAATTTTGATCGGCAACAAGGCTTACAGCACATGGTCTTATATAGTGTTTCCTTAATTGGAGACTGGGGTGGAGTTCACTGAGGAGGGATTACTTAGCACACAGGTGGTGATGTGCATGGCCTCTAGGCTGACACAACCAAGAGATAAGCAAACAGGCAGCACATGAATGTTACTATGGGTTCATGACATAGGGTTTTAAATTGTGGCATACCCTTTTTGTTACTGTTTAAGGAAAAAATAGCTTTTAAAATACAGTACAGACTGTGAATATGGTTTTATGGCTATACTCATAGTCATGGTTTCACAAGTATAGACCTTTTCAGGTTTTCGTAATTTGTGGCAGTATGGTTCCTAAAATAATTTGGGGAACTATGCAGGAAAGTATAGTACTATGTGGGCAATTATGATAATACACACAGGATTTTCTTTTGTTGAGTAAATTACCCTCCCAATGCCCAACTCCAGCCAAAACATTTTTTTCAGTTTTATATTGTGAAAAAACTAGTTAGAACCTGTATGTTTAAATGCTTTAGCAAAGTACAGAGTGCTGGTCTCATTTTATTTTTACAGGGGTGTACCTTAAAGTGTTCAGTAATACATCCATCTGTAATAGGGAGTACTATTACATTACATCTTCCAAATATCTGCATATGGATATAAAAACAAATAGGCTGGCATGTTACAATTTGCTCCATTGACAAGCTATGGGTATTTATTGAAATCTGCCCAACGACTGTAACAGCAACACTAGAGGCCTGACATATGCTACTACATTTCCATCAATCTAAGGTAGATCTCTGCTGTATAGACATACCAGTAAGAGCATATGAGTGGCTAATTCCGTATTTCTCAGTAAGAGATTGCTTGATATGTGGATACAATTTTGTGGACAGTATTAGAAAAAGCTCATTGTCTCAAGATATTTATAGAATTAAGCAGATCCAGCACTTCCACCTAACCACTAGCTGTAAGGACAAGATGGAGATGTATCTGCCATTATCTTCAAGATAAAACTAAGAAAAGAACATGTGGTATCTACTTTTTTTATTTCTCTCTGACCACTAACCCAGAGATGACTAAGGACTCTGATATGTTAAAATGGGAAAATTATCTTTTACACTCTTTTTCTCCTTGGTCCAATTGAGAAAGGCTATTTACTTAAGCTACAAGGCTTTGTCACATATTGATCATTGGGATATATATCAAAAACATTTCCATAGGTGGTATATGACCCCATATATATATGACCTCATGTATATTATCCAAGATATATACCAACACAGAACAGCTTTGCTGGAGACTTTGTAATAAAGTGGGTAATCTTGACCACATACTTTGTGATGTGCCCATATTCAACCATGTTGGAAGTCTGTAGCAGAGTTGATCTGTGATATAACAAATAATATTTCTCCTCTCACACCAGAACTGGCATTTCTGAATATTGGAATTGAGTCATACCCAATGTCCCATAGAATAGTAATAGCTTATATATTGTTTGCAGCCAGAATTGCTATTCCTAGCCATTGGAAATCTCCAACGCCTCCTGAGATGGATGAGGTCATAGCATGCTTAAATGGGAAGTATCACAATGAAAAACTATTAGCCTATAAAGATCTTAACATATCAACATTTCATAAACTCTGGAATTTCTGGTTGAATCATCCTAAATCTTCTGAATGCCTATAAGGCAGTTAACAAGCGCTCTCTTTAGGAGGTGGCATATATAAATTGATGAATAGGTAATGAATTTATTCAATGACTTAATGAATTTAAGTAAATTGATGAATAAGTAATTTCTACTTTTACTGTAAAAGGTACCAAGTTTACAGGAATTATTTTTATGTACTGGTTATTCTTTAGTTGGGGTTATTTTATGTCATACCTATTGTCATTTCTGTCTATGCTGACTGGTTGACAACCTGCCACAGTTTGTTCCCATTTGGTTTGATGGGTTGAGTCTGGCTCTTGACCACCAGACAACATGGTTTATTGTATGATATATAATGTACTCTTTCTGACAAAATGCACTTAATTTGGGCATAAGCACAATAACATCTATTAGTATAGTTATAATGTTGTGTGTTTTTTTGCCTAGGTGTTGCCACAATAATATAGCAACCAGATGAGCCATGAAAACACTGAAAGCTGTGTCATACAGAGAGTGTAGTTTGTTAAAATAGGCCTACAATTAATATGTATCTTCCCACAAAAACAAAACTGATATATTGCTACTTACCAGTCCTTAGATGTGATGGCTGCATAAGTTTGCTTTTTCAGGTTATTTCCCCTTTATTCTCACCCGATGATTCTGCCAGTAACAGAAGGGATGAAGTATTTGGATTGCGGGCTACCATGTGTTCAAATCAAGCTCTGGTTGTTCTGAGTTCAGCAGAAATAATGTGTGATATCACCATAATAATAATAATAATAATGCATTGCCTGATCTGAGCTTTGGTCAGCTGGCCTAGAGAGGTCAATAAAGGGGCTTTTGTATAAGTCAGCCCCCTCACTATAAAAGGGTGTATTCCCAGCAACCATATTGAAAATTCACTTTAGCTGTGATAGGGAAAGCTGGAAATGCTGCTGATACAGTGCATAGGAAGAAATTAGCGTAGGACTTGTGGTCACTGGCAGGTCTCCTAAAGTAGACATAAACTCTTGAATGTCCTGTAGGTAGCAAAATGCTGTGTATTTTGGATAATTTGAGAGTGGGGGGAAAGGGTTTTTACCCTTTTTCATCCTTAGTTACATCTTAATGCTGCTAATATGCTGCAGCCCTTTTATAGCCTAACCATGTCCACGTGCACTACAGTCATAACACACTGTTTGTGTTTTTCCCAGGGCACATTTTCTAATAGAGATGGGCTGAATATCCCCTGCTTTGTTTGCTTAAAATACAACAATAAAAATGAAAAGTTCCTTTAAATATAGCTTTTATTACTTTTTGACACTTTTTTGGTAAATGGGTAGGCACTTATTCACATGGGGGGCTGGGTTCTGGTGGCCCCCTTGTTAAAGGGGGCTTCCAGATTTGTATAAGCCCCCTGCCCGCATACCCCAACAACCACAGCCCATCATTGTGGGGAAGAGACCCTTGTCTCCATTAACATGGGGACAAGGTGCTTTGGAGTGGGGGGGGCGCAGAGCCGGGCATGGCTCAGAAGAGGGGCCACTCACTCCCCCCTTTTCTGACCTACCAGGCTGCATGCTTAGATAAGGGTCTGGCATGGATTTTTGGGGGAACTATTTTTTTTTTTTACTGGAAAATTTTTCTTTTTTAACCAGCTGTCAGCGGGGAAGTCCATTGACAGCTGATGACTCATCGGTTGTTAACGACACCGCAGCCATCTTCACCCCCGCTCCTTAGCAACCAGATTTTACTGCACCATGATTGGGCAAAGCTTTGCCCAATCAGGGCTCAGAATGCACTGCCCAGTATGCAGTGCATTGCAGGGCATTTGGCAGGGCAAACATCCACCGAACACCGTGCTAATTCAGGTGTTCCCAGCATGGGGAGAACAGCCAGTGTTTGGCCCAAACTCTTGTTTGGGCTGAATCATTCATCCAACTCTATTTTCTAATTGTTGCCATCTGCAATTGTTTTTTTTTTTGGACCTTCAATGAAATAGAGTGAGAAGCAAATGGCTAAAATATGTTTTAAGGAACAGAGGAGGAGCAAGAAAGGCAAGTCACTCCTAGCTGATATCGCTCTGATGTGCCTTTGAGAAGTACAAAAGGAGGAGGAGGTAAAGGGCACAGTGAATGGGAGAAGAAAAACGAGAAAGGCTTTTGCCAGTCACTTCTCTACTTCCTTCATATGCTGTGGCTGTAAAGCATGGCTATTCTGAGATAGAGAGGCAAGTATGCCCTAACTCTATATAGTGTGGCCCAGAACCTGCTTATCCCCTATTGCTTTCATGTGCAGAAACTCTGTCTCTCACTTTAACCATGCTCTCTGGTTCTCTGAAGACATACCTGTATGCCCTTACAGAATCACACACTGTGCCTGCCCCCTGGGGTGTGCGGCAGTGTGATCTGTGGTCTCTGTGTCTGGTTGGACCCAACAAATCACCAAACATGGTACCCGGCCACTGTGAGCGGCCCTAGTACCATGTGGTCGCTGTGACCAATCACAGCTATCACAGTTACAGTCGTAAAGAGGGTTGTCATTCATGATGCCTTGCTTTTTACTGTGTGATCTCTGTGATTGGTCAGAGCGATCACATGGTACCAGGGCCAATCGCAATGGCCTTGTGCCATGTGATAGCTGTGGCCAATTGCAGCATCACAGAAGTAAACAAAGGTTTCATGAATGAAACATTTGAACAGGGTTACTGATTGCTTATACAGTGATCATCACTATTAGGGATGGGCTGGCTGTTCGAGTTGAACGTAAGTTCGAGTTGAACAATGCCGTTTGCCTGTTCTGCAAACTTAGAACATTATGGGGCATTCGCTGGAACTTTAAGTGCCCAAATAATGCATTCCAATGGCGGGGGGAAATGCCACCCGCTGATTGGCCAAGGCATGCTTTGGCCAATCACAGAGCACAATGCTGTGAGAGATATGATTGGCCAAAGGCAGGGTGCCTTTAGCCAATCACTGCTCAGCAGCCTCAAGCCACGCTCCACACTATATAAAGCCACTCATACAACGGCTCTATGTAGTGTGTAAACGGTGTGGCTAGACAGTGAGCTTAGGTAGTGAATGACGTGCAGACAGTTCAGTGTAGCTAGTGTAGTGATTATTGTGAAAAACAGATAGATAGATAGATAGATAGATAGATAGATAGATAGATAGATAGATAGATAGATAGATAGATAAATAGATAGATAGGGCAATCTATATACAGTCAGTGCAGGCAGTGCAAGAATATATATATATATACCTTCCTAGTGCAAAATGCAATGCCTTTAGTGTATACTATATACAGCTAATTCAGTGTATAGTATATAGCGTCTGTTCAGGCAGTGAAAGAATATATATATATATATATATATATATATATATATACAGTCTAATATATATATATATATATATATATATACACACAGCGTATTGAGTGTACACTATATACCAGTGCCTTATAGTGCATTCGGGGGTGTACGTATGGTATATAGTACACTTGACGTGGTGTCTTAAAATATATACGGTTTTAACCCCTTAACCCCCGGAGCCCTTTTTTACATTTGTTGGTTACAAGTTAAAATCATTTTTTTTGCTAGAAAATTACTTAGAACCCCCAAACAGTATATATATATATTTTTCAAACACCCTAGAGAAAAATGGCGATTGTTGCAATACTTTTTGTCACACGGTATTTGCGCAGCGGTATTTCAAGCGCAATTTTTTGGGAAAAAAATCACTTTTTTGGGTTAAAAAATAAGACAACAGTAAAATTAGCCATATGTTTTTGTATATTGTGAAAGAGGATGTTACGCCGAGTAAATAGATACCATACATGTTATGGTTGAAAATTGCGCACACTCGCGGAATGGGGACAAACTCTAGTACTTAAAAATCTCCATAGACGACACTTTAAAAATTTTTAATGGTTACCAGGTTAGAGGTGCAGAGGAGGTCTTTTGCTAGCATTATTGCTCACACTCTGGCAATCGCGGCGATACCTCACGTGTGTGGTTTTCATATGTATGCGTTTTCTTTGCTGAACGAGCTCACGGGGACAGTGGCGCTTCAATTTTTTTATTTATTTATTTATTTTCTTTTTCTTTTTAACACTATTCCTTTAAAAAAAAAAATCTGATCACTTTTATTGCTATCACAAGGAATGTAAACATCCCTTGTGATAGTAATATGTGGTGACAGGTACTCTTTATGGAGGACCAGCACACAAAAGATCAGTTCTCATCAGTGAAGCTTGGGCTTTAGGCAATCAAGTGTTGCATCTCCCCCAGGTGCTCAGGCTCTTTGAATGTCCTCCATACATTCCAGTTCAGTTACCAAGATCAAGATAAAAAATAAGCTCCACTCCTTGGGATCAGATGATAAAGTATTTATTCCATTGTGGCAAATGGCAATCAACAGCCAGTGCGTTTCCGCGACAACAGTGCACCTTGTTCACAGTCTACTTCACAGTGAAATTACAAACATATAAATACATTTTACAAACTCTCAACGTTTGGTGTGTTTCCTCCCATATTTAATTTAATAATTGTTCATAGTCATCTGTTTGGGAGTTCAAACACATCCAAGCTGTGAGTTCATTCATTCATGTGTCTTAAACACAACAATCACAATCTAAACAATCCATATGAAAAAATACTAAATGTTCACATAAAAAAGAAGTTGAAAGATACAAAATGCTGTACACACATTGATATGTTACATTTTTACAAAAACAAAGGTCACATGCCTGATGAAGGGGTCCTGCGCGGCTCCGAAACTTTGCTTTTTGTTGTAACGATGTGATCATTCATTAAAGATTGGACTCGTTTGAAGATCCTGGTGTGCTGTTGACACTACCTGTTTCTATGACATGCGGTTCCAGCCGTTGGTCACTTCAGCACCCACACTACAAGTAAGCCCATTTTAAAAGCAGGAATGTGTGCATTGGGAATCTTATAACTACATTTTTACAAAAGTCACTACTAGTGGGGGAGGACATTTAAAGGATACTTGTTCAAAGTATCTTTCTATATTGGCTCTTTGAAGTTTTCATATATTTAAATATACCAAAAAGAGGATGCTCAATATAAATAATTCCACAAAGTAAATCAGTTTCTGTGGAAAGGGAAAAAAGGCAAGATGTGCATACTGCAACCTAACAAACACGAGGGAAGCTGGAGGGGTGGGCCTAACGAAATTGAAAGACTACCACACGGCTGCAATTTTAGCACAACTTAAAGCCTGGTTCCAACAACACACAGACAACAAATGGTTGGATTTGGAAAACAACCAAATTCAAGGCCACAATACCTATTACTTCTTATTAGCAAGTAATCTCTCAACCATCAGGAGTAAAACTTGGTCTCCTACCATTAAAGCCTCAGTTGAGGCTTGGCATGCTTTAAGTACATCACCTTCACTAATTACTACATCCACAACACTATCTTTGCCTCTACATTGCTTGCCCTTACTTACCCCAAATATTGAGATCAAGCAATGGATACAACTAGGAATAAGAGAAGTGGACGACATAAAGAAAGGACCAGCTATCAAAACTTTTAGATCACTACAGATAGAATTTGGATTACCTAAATCAGAATACTATACATATCTAAGGATAACACATTTTCTCCAATTCAACACTAACACTTCCTTGTCCCTCCCATGGCAGGTAGCCCAATACTACAAAACATCTGGGACTAAAATGAAGGGTATATCTCTGATGTACAAAACAATAGATTATAAAACCCATTTTAACAAAACCCAACACATCCTAGCCTGGGAAAAAGATCTACACCTGGAGTTCACAGTTGAACAATGGCAACAGGCAATAAAAATAACCTATAAAGCGCCAACTTATGGGAGCTATACCAAAAGATTCTAATGAGGTGATACTTAACCCCATTTAGCATCTCTAAATTTGACCCACAGTCTTGTTGGAGAAACTGTGGAGAGGTAGGAACATTACTACACACACTATGGACCTGCCCTGTGCTAAAACCTCTATGGTCAACTATTTTTCCTCAGCATGCTGGCACCTCCATGGGTCGTAGAGCTCTTCGTCACTTAGGAAGACCGCCCATAAAGGATGGCTGTCTCCCAGGAGGCGAAGAGTTGTCAAGGGTTGGGTTGACCGTAACATTAAAGTCTCCACATAACAAGACATTACCAAGTCGCATCTGCGAGATCTTCTTGAATATTCTCCTTAGAAACTCAGCTGATGCGAGTTGGGAACATAGACTGGGACCAAAGTTAAAGGAAGATTGTTAATAACACACAGTAGAATAATGTACCGTCCTTCTGGATCAATTAGGGATTCTTTCAGCTCAAAGGAAACTGAGTCTCGAATGGCCAATAGTACTCCTCTTTTCTTCGCTTGCATGGATGCTGTGAAAATATGAAGGTATCTAGGGTGCGAGCATTTCGGGCTGTTGTCTTTGTGAAATTGAGCTTCTTGCACCGCTAGGACATCAGCATTTTGTTGCAGCACTGTTTGCCAAAGCGATCTGCGTTTAGCAGGATGATTGAGTCCTCTGGCATTGACAGACAGGAATTTAAGTCCCATGTTGATGTTTCCTGGTGATATAGAATTTCTCTGATATGTCTGGGTAATTGTGGTATAGCTTCTGATAGTTACACCTGGGAAACTTGGGTAGGCATGGTGGCTTCGGAACTGTGTTGTTCAGAGAGTCGGAAGTCATGGTTTCGATCATGGTCCCGTGGTCGGGGTTTAGTTGAGTAAGTTTGCACCGGTTATGCGGAGAGGTTTGGAAGAAAGGATTAGATGAGGCCAAGGTGGCATTTTTTCAAACTTAGAAACGTATGAACAGAGGCTGCACTTGGTGTCCGAGCTACTGCCTTAAAAACTAAGTCCAACGTGGACTAAAGCAGGCTGAACTGCCTAATCTGTTGAGGGACTGGGTACGTTGTCCGGTACCCTCCGACGTCCAGGGGTTGTCTCGTTATGTAAGGGGAATGACCCCTCAGAGGTGCTTCAGGTTTTCTTTTTGGTGGGCTTGCGGCGGGAGACTTGCCAATCATTTTGGATGTGAGTTGGTGTTGCTGGGTTTACATGATGATGAGGCGGGACCTGGTCCAGTGGAAGGACTTTCCTGGATCTTAGGAGCCTTATGCCTTCTTCTAGGGACATGATACGGGGGTTGGAGCTGTCCTGTGATATTTCAAGTTTCGCCGGGTATTTCCAACGGTAAGTAATTTTGTTGTTTCTGAGAGTCTTCGTGATGGATGCTAGGTTTCTGCATTTTTGTAAGGTGTATTGGGAGAAGTCTGGTAGTACTTGAAGGTTCGCAGCTTGTTCTGGTAGGTTGTCGCTGCGTCTAAACGCCTCTAGGATCTTTTCTTTTACTTGGAAAAAGTGTATGCGTAGAAGTACGTCACGGGGAACTTCTGCAGGCAGGTATGATGGTTTGGGGACTCTGTCAATTGTGAGGTCCGCCCAGGTGAGTGATGGTATTACTGCTTTAAATAGATCACGGACAAAATGGGGAAGTTGGTCAGATTGGACAGATTCGGCAATTCCCCGTATTTTCAGGTTATTTCTCCTTGAGCAATCCTCGAGGTCCGCCAGTTTTGCTTGTAGACCCTCTATGGTTTCTTGATGAGAGGAGTGGGAGTCTACCAGTGCATTGAATAAGGGTTGTAAATTCGCTCATTTTACCTTCAACTTGATCCACTCTGACTCCCAGTTCTTGGACTTCTCCTTTACATTGTTGTATGCAGGCCATAATGTCGGTCTGTAGGGCTACCCTTAGTGACATAAGCATGTCCTTTAGGGTGACGTCTGAGACTGGTTGACCCGTAGTGGGGAATTGTGCGAATGAGTCTGGTGGTTCCGCCCGTGACGGGTGGTCGTTTTGGGTTGCTTGCACCTCCATCGGGAGTGCTAAGGGGTCTGCCTCTGTGGAGTCTCTGTGAGGTTTGGACTTAGCAGGGCTTCTGAAAGTAGGTGAGGCAAGAGCTGTGTGGGCTGGATCATTTTCTTTGTCTGGAACGAAGGCTGCTCCGAAGTTTGTACTTTCTTCGTTCGTGGAAACGAAGAGGGGTTCCCTAGAGACCATAGAACAATAATTTCTCATCTTTTATTAACTACAAGACTAGTGTTGGTCCACCATTGGAGACTAAGTGCGGCTCCTTCCATTAGTGAAATTATTACAACCACCCGCACACATGCCACATATGAAGAATCATACGCCTCCTCCCAGGGGAACCACATATCTTGTGAGAATGAGTGGAAAAAATGGCATAACTGGTATGAAGGGTACATGAAAACCTAACTCCCTGAGTAAGAGTGAGTTGACGCTGAAGGCAATTTCCAGGCGATTGTTTATCTTGTTTTGATTTTTGATATGTTATATGTTTATCATTATTGGTAACGTTTAGCCACTTGAGATATGATAACTTAAACTAAGCTATTCTGCCATGTTGCGTGATCCTGATCCACGATGTTGGAGTCGGTAGGGCCGGGCCTCCACCCTCTAAGGCACAGAGAGATCCCAGAAGGGGTGGCTGATGGGGGTTGGACGCTTGGTCGATCGCTCTAGCGCCGAGGAGAGGGATATAACAATGCTTTATACAATATTGAGGAAACTCTATGTTGAACTTTGCAAGGAATGTATTCAACAAGACACTATGGCCTTTTATATTGTGTATGCATTATTTTGTATGCTTATGAGAAAACCAATAAAGAAATATTGAAATTTAAAATTTAAATAATTCCACAAATAGAGAAATACCATCTCAAGTCCAATGGAGATAGACCCAAAACTAATATAAATCAGAGTATAAAAATTTAGATGTTAATTTGATGGTAAGGGAGTGTAATAAATAGTAGGAGGGATAGAGGTTAAACTTAAAGCACTGCATATCATGGAAGGTCCATTTATTTCAGGAACAAATCAACGTCATATCTATAATTCATTCCTTTGGGCACCCTTGTCTGCAAACTATAGATCCACCAGACCTCCCTTTGCAGGAGCTTTTGATGCAAATCCCCCCCCCCCCCCGTGGTGATGGTCGGACCCTCTCTACACCATAGAAACAAAATTATACCATTTTGCCCAGTGTTCATATTTGAAATGCCTGGAAATGTTGGACAATCCTTTATCTGTGGTGTAGGAGGCTCTGTGAAAGTGCTCACTGACCCTTGTCCTTAGTGGTCTTGTGGTGCAGCCCACATATTGCAGGCTGCAACTCTTGCACTCTATGACATACACCACATTATCCGAGCCGCAGTTGATATAATTCTTAATATTAAATACTTTATTATTTGCATATGATTTAACAACCTGCGACTTTTTGTGCCTCCCACAAAAACGACATGTCGGTGTGCCGCATGGATATGAGCCCTTAATTGGCAGCCAGGTGTGACTGGGCTGTTTGGATAGAAACAAACTGGGAGACAACATGTCACCCAGTGTTTCAGCTCGCCTTGCAGAAAACCGTACCCCAGTCTGCACAATCCTCTCTAGATCCCTATCCATGCAGAGCACCTCCATGCATTTTTGAATAATATTCTTAATCAAGTGGAATTCCTTGGAGTATGTCGTTATAAAAAAGAAAGAGTTTCTGTCTGTCCTTTTATTTATTTTGCTCTTTGCCGATTTAGTTAGGTCTACTCTATTTCTTTCCTTTGCCATATTTTGTGCTCTCAGAATATCCCTGCTACTATAGTTGCGTGCTTGGAGACTAGAAGAAATGTTCTGACATTCCCGGGTAAAGCTTTCCTCCGTAGAACAATTGCGTCTGGCTCTGGTGATCTCCCCAACGGGGACCGACCGCACCGTGTGCGCGGGATGGCAGCTAGTGGCCAAAAGAATTGCCAAATATGGGAGGAGACACACCAAACTTTGAGAGTTTGTAAAACGTATTTATATGTTTGAGATTTCACTGTGAAGTAGGGGGTGAACAAGGCGCACTGTTGTCGCCAAAATGCGTTAGCTCTTGATTGCCGTTTGCCACGATGGAATAAATACTTTATCATCTGATCCCAAGGAGTGCCGGCTTATTTTTTATCTTACTCTTTATGGAGGGATGGGGGTCTAAAAGAACCCCCATCCCTCCTTTACACTTCACAGTATTCAGATCATCAAAAACAGTGATTCTGAATACTGTCATTTTTTTAAAACCGGCGCCGTTAGCCGCCGAGTACACCGGAAGTAACGTTGTAACGTTGCTTCCGGAAATGTACTAAGGAGTTCCTGATTGAAGCCGTATCCGGCTTCCACAGGGACTCCACACAGCCGGCAGACATGCCAGATCGGAGCTCCACTCTCCCAGTGGGACAGGAGGCCGGAAAAGAGTGGCAGGTGGGGAGATGTCCCCTCCCACTGCCTTGGATAACGGCCGAGCTGCTCCCCACCCAGATCAGCTGTTATCAATGGATAGCCGGCCGTCTGCTCTAAGAAAATGGTATGTGGGTTTAGCCTGTAGCTGCAGACTATCCCCCGATACTTCCACTTAAAGCAGCCACCGCTTATAAACAGGGATTTGCGTTAAGTGTGAAGACCGAGCCTCTTTTTGGAGTTTGGAGGTTATCAGTTAAAAACATTTTTTTTGCTATAAAATTACTTAGAACCCCCAAACATTATATTTTTTTTTTTTCTAAGACCCTAGAGAATAAAATGGCGGCCATTGCAAAACTTTATGTCACACCGTATTTGCGCAGCGGTCTTAAAAGCGCGATTTTTTTTGAAAAAATTCAGTTTTTTGAGTTAAAAAATAAGACAACAGTAAAGTTAGGTCAATTTTTTTCCATATTGTGAAAGATAATGTTACGCCGAGGAAAATGATTCCCAACATGTCATGCTTCAAAATTGCGTCCGCTCGCGGAATGGCGACAAACTTTGCAACATAAAAATCTCCATTGGCGACGTTTAAAAAATTCTACAGGTTAAGCCGCATTGTAATAGAAAGTGTTATACCTTTTTTTAACTGGATTGAAATGACAACAGAATAAAAAATTGAGTTTTTTGACTTAAAAAAGTTTTTTTTAGCGCGAAAATTCTGGCGACGCGTTTATGCCACACTGTATTTCAAAACGTTACCGGCGGTAAAATAAGAGATCCCAGAATCTTTTTTTTTTTTATATTACAAACCCCCAAGATTCATTAAAATATCGTTTTTTTTACAAAAATTGACTATTGGAGGTTTGAGGTTTTTCTCCGAGCCAGAAGTGTGAATTGCGTTTAGGGACAAATATTCGCCACCGACGAAATTCACCTTCATAGCCCCCTATCAGACGTCGA
>BLSH010355930.1:196802-219365 GCA_018402905.1 Glandirana rugosa | reverse complement strand
AATGGCCAGCAATGAGTCCTGATCTCAATCCAATTGAAAATCTTTGGGGGAGCTGAAAACTGCCATTGGAGAAAGGAACCCTGCAAATGTTCAAGAGCTTGAGCATATTGCAAAGGAAGTGTGGGAGAAAATGCCACCCGAGAAGTGCAAGAAGCTTATCGATGGATATAAGAAACGTTTGGAGGCTGTCATCGCTGCCAAAGGGTGTGCAACCAAATATTAAGGAGGGGTGCCAATATTAGTGCACATGCTGGTTTTCTGTTTTTTCTTTATAATTACAATATCTATGTTGAAATAACAATTGTCTTTGTTAAATTACTTTGGACCTCCAATTAAAAGATCCTGCTGATATAAATTTGGTACATTTCCATTTATTTCTGAAGACATTCACTCAGTTATGCAAAACATGAAGGGGTGCCAATAATGGTGAGCAGGACTGTATATATATATATATATATATATGATTCATCAGTTTTGGTCTATAAATATTGTACATATTTTTGGGAAAAAAAATCGCAATCGGCATATATTGATTGGTTTGCGCAACAGTTATTGCGTCTACAAACTATGGAAATTGATTTATGGCATTTTTATTATTATTTTAATTTTTTACAAGTAATGTCGGCTATCTGCGATTTTTATTGGGACTGCGATATTGCAGACATGTCGGACATTTTTGACACTTTTTTGGGACCAATGACATTTATACAGCGATCAGAAATTTAAATAGCCACTGATTACTGTATAAATGTCATTGGCAGTGAAGTGGTTAACACTAAGGGGGCAGTGAAGGGGTTAACAGTGTTCCCTGTATGTGTTCTAACGGGGGCTGGGCTGGCAGGGACATAGCAGATCTAACTGATCCCAGCGACAGGGATCAGTAGATCTGTTATGTCCTCCCTCACAGAATGGAGAACCGCCTTGTTTACATTGGCGGTTCCCTGTTCTGCCGCTCTAACAGGGGATCGCGGGTCTCCAATGCACATCGAGTCCGGCCGACCCGCAGGCATGCACACACAGCGTGTGGCGGCCATGATGGCGTGCTGTCGCTGGCTGTGAGTGCGCGCAAAGGGGCGGATGCTCATGGACGTCCCCCCTGCAATTCAGATCTGCGCTGTAGCCGTCTTTCGGCTATAGCACAGGTCTGAACTGGTTAAAGGAATATTTCATTTTTATTGTTTCACTTTAAGCATTATTAAAATCACTGCTCCTGAAAAAACAATCAATTTAAAAACTTTTTTTTTCATTGATACATGTGCCCTAGGGCAGGACCCGGGTCCCCATACACTTTTTATGGCAATAACTTGCATATAAGCCTTTAAAATGAACATGAAAAATCAAAAGTGCTCGAGTCCCATTGATTTTAACGGTGTTCACGTGCTCGCACAAATGTTTTGCCTGTTCTCAAGTTCTGGTGAGAACTGAACCGGAGGGTGTTCGGTCCATCCCTAATCACTATAATAAGCAATCAGAGTGTAAAAAAAATCCCTGATAACCCCTTCCGAGTAGTACAGTGTCAGTATGGTGACACTGCACTGCTCTGGTGACAAGATGCAAAATAAATGGTTAAAAAGTGTAAAAATAAAAATTGTAAGAAAAGATTTAATTTTTTGTACATACTGTCACCAGAGCAAGTACAATATCATTATGGTGACATTGTTCTTACAGTAGGTCAATGCCACCAGTAATTTTCTCTGATCAATGTGACAGCAGTACATTGTCACCAGGCGAGTGCTGTCAGTCAGTATCCCTAATCACTGCAACACCACTCACAATGTCCCTAATCACCGCCACCCACTCATAATGTCCCTAATCACCACAGTCCACTCACAGTGTCCCCAATCACCACAGTCCACTCACAGTATCCCTAATCCTCGCAGTCCACTCATTGTCCCCATTTACCACCACCCACTCACATTGTCCCTAATCACTGCAGTCCACTCACAGTGTCCCTAACCACTACAGTCCACTCACAGTGTCCCTAATTACTGCCACCCACTCCCCACTCACAGTGTCTCTAATCATCATAAGTCCACTTAGTGTCTCTAATCACCACAGTCCACTCAAGGTGTCCCTAATCATTGCCGCACCAGTCAGTGTTTGTAATCACCACCACCCAATCACAGTGTTCCTAATCACCATCACACCACTCATATTGTCGCTGATCCCCGCCACACCAGTTACTGTGTCCCTGATCACCATCACACCAGTCATATTGCCTCTGATCACCGCCAGAGCAATCATATTGTCCCTGATCACCACCACACCAGTGCAGTGTTGTCTCTGCCTGCTGCCTGTACTAACCCTGGCCTGTTTATTGACCATGTTTCTGCCTGCTAGCTTTACCGATCCTTTTCCTGTTTGCTGACTGTGTCTCTACCTGACCCATCTGTACATTCCACTGACTACATTCCTGTGAGACACCAGGCCAGTGAACTAGGCTTGCTTGGCCCTTAGGAACTAGGACTGCTATAGGTGACACTACGCTATATTCTCTGAACACTCATATAAAGGCAACCATTACAGTGTAGTTTTTGACACAATTGGTTGATTTGTCTGATGCACAAGATAAAATACCTAGTTTCCTGTACATGTCTGGTGCATAATCAGTCCAAACTGTGGAAAAGACTCACATGTGGTATCTACATTCTCAGGAGGAGTAGCAGAATGTGTTTTGGAGTATGCTTCTAAGTATGTCCCTGTTGTGTGTGAGAAATACCTTATTAAATTGCCAACTTTAGGTAAAAAAATAATTTTCATTTTCTTTCTGCATTTTCCAAAAACTTGTGGCAATGAAATGAAGTTTTCAAAAGACTTATCATTCCTTTTAAAAAATATCTTGGCGTGTTTACTCTCCAAAATGTTGTCATTTTGTGTGTGTTTCCACTGCACTGATGCTCCAGGGCCTCCAAAAATGTGTTAGGTATTCAGGAAATTATATGCATAATGTATGCCTCTAGAATGTCTAAAGGTGATCATTTTGGCCCCTCTAAATATCTAGGCTGTGAAAAAGTCTCACGTATGTGATATCAACATACTTGGGAGGAGTAGCAGAATGTGTTTTGGAATTTAATCCTAAGTATGCCTATGATGTGTGTTAGAAATATCGTATTAATGGATAGAGTTGAGCAAACCCAAACTCTAAAGTTCGGGTCCGTACCAAACTTTTGGGTGTCCGGGACCTGGACCTGGACTTTTCAAAAAAAGTCTAGGTTCGGGTCTGGGATTCTGGTATTTTACTACACGTGTTAAAAAGCTGCTAAGGGCAGCCAATCAACAAGTGTTTCACTGGTTTTCCCTAGAAGCCATCACAGCCATGCCTACTAATGGCATGGCTGTGATTGGCCAGTGCACCATGTGACCCAGCCTCTATATGGGGCTGGAGTCACCGTGCTGCATGTCATATGCTCTCAGGATAGTTTAGGGAGAGGATGCTGCTGGCTCTGTGAGGGACAGATTGCAGATATTATAGAACATCTCATCCTGCATTACTGAATGATCTGATTGTGGACTAGGGAGAGATACTAGTACTGGTGCTTTGAGGGAGAGAGAGATACTAGTACTGGTGCTTTGAGGGACAGATTGCACACCTCATCCTGCTGCACAGAACGATCTGACTGGACTAGGTAGAGTCTGTTGCTTTAAGGGAAAGATTATTCTTTTAAAATCATCATCAAGTTGTACAGGGAAAGGTTCCAGCTGTTGCTTTAAGGGAAAGATTACTGTTCTAAAATCATCATCAAGTTGTACAGGAAAAGGTTCCAGCTGTTGCTTTAAGGGAAAGATTAGTGTTCTAAAATCATCATAAAAGTGTGTGTGAAAACCCCCATATCATCCGCAGAGAAGCCATATTAGTGTTTTAAAATCATCTTCAAATTGTGTGGAAAACCCTTATATCAGCCGCAGAGAAGCCATATTAGTGTTTTAAAATCATCTTCACATTGTGTGGAAAATCCTTATATCAGCCGCAGAGAAGCCATATTAGTGTTTTAAAATCATCTTCAAATTGTGTGGCCACTTTCACCGCTTCCTCAACCTCCAACTCCACATCCACCTCCATTTTTGATTTTTTTATGTGATTTTAGGTTAAAAATTATTTTAAGTTATTTCCCTATCCCCATTTCTTTGTAGGGCAATTGGCCTACTCTTACCCCCATTTTCCTTCCTTTTGCAAACCTCTAGAACTTTCCAGGACTTTGTTACAGCCATTTTTGTGCCTAAAAGTTCGGGTCCCCATTGATTTCAATGGGGTTCGGGGTCCGTGTCAAAGTTCGGGTCTAGTCTGGAACCGAACCCGGACTTTGTCCCGAAGTTCGGCCGAACCAGCAACACCCGAACTTCCAGAGGTTCGATCAACTCTATTAATGGACAACTGTGTGTAATAAAATACATTTTCATTTTCTTTCCTGCATTTTCCAAAAACTTCTGACAAAAACATGACATTTTCATAAACCTCACTATGCCTTTCAGAAAATACCTTGGAGTGTTTCCCTTCCAAGATTGGGCTATTTTGTGGGTGTTTCCACTGTTCTGGTGCTCCAGGGCCTCCAAAATGTGTTAGGCAGTCAGGAAATTAAATGCTTAACTTATGCATAATGTATGGTCCTTGAAAGCCCAACGTGGTTCTTTGGAGTTTGGGCCCCTCTAAGCATTTAGACTGTGAAAAAGTCTCAAACATGTAGTATTCCAAAACCTGGGAGGCATAGCAGAATGTGTTTTGGGGAGTCATTGGTTGATTTGTATGATACACAAGATTAAATGTCTGGTGTCCGGAACATGTCCGGCACATAATCAGTCCAGATAGTGAAAAAGTCTCACACAAGTTTAACCTGTTAAAAAAACACACATTTTATTTAATGTCTTAATTTTCCCAAAAATCATTGTAGTGCATTGTGAGTATATCACAACAATTGTGACAAAAAAAATTACAACTTCAAAAAACTCATCATGCATCTTAATAAATACCTTGGACTATCTACTTTCCAAAAAGGGGTCATTTGGGGAGTATTTGTACTGTCCTGGCACTTTAGGGCCTCAAGAAATTAGATAGGCAGATAGGCATTGGGACTGATCAATTTTGAAATATATATATACCATAGTTTATGGAGTCTATAACTTTCACACAGACTAAATAACCCACTGATTTGGATTATTTTTACCAAAAAAATGTAGCAGAATACATTTTGGCCTAAATTTCCGAAGAACGATGATATCAAAATTTTATAACAGAAACTAAGAAAAATTTGTTTTTTTCAAAATTTACAGTATTATTTTGTTTATATTGCAAAAAATAAAAAATCCAGTGGTGATTAAAGAGGAGGTCCAGCCTCCTTCAGAAAAATACTGCAGCTGCTGACTTTTAATATTAGGACACTTACCTATCCAGGGATCCCGCGATGTCAGCAGCCTAGTCAATTTTTCCTTCGGCTCTCAGGTGCTGCTTGTAAGGCAGGTTCCCTACTGCGCATGAATGAAGTGCACTGTGCTTTGTGACTGGCCCGGTGACGGAGGAAGGAGAGGAGGGCCAAACTTCTGGGTGATTTCACCGCGGTGAGATTACCCAGAAGTGGGAGGTGGTACCTGTCAAAAACAAGTACCCACCCAACGAAAGGTGCCAAATGTGGCATCAGAGGGGGGAATGAGGCAGATAAGTGGAGCTTCCACTTTTAGGTGGAGCTCTGCTTTAAATACTACTGGAAGAAAGCTCTATCTGTCTAAATAAATTATGAAAATGTAATTTGGATACACTGTTGCATGACTGGGTAATTTTCATTCAAAATGTATATATAACAAATATACCTTCCAAAAAGCATAAAGCTTAATTTGGGGAAGAATGGGCAGCCCATGATTGTAGGATTCTAATTTTTGATTCTGCCTGCCTTTCCTCTGGCTATAGTATTTTGCTACTTTGGGGCTGTCACATACCTAGTTAGTGAGCCTGACTTGCAGAGGAAGGCCTCTCATACAGTTCCGGCTCAGGGACCACTGATAGTAACTGTGAAAACACTGCGATGTATGAATGGCTATGATTAGTCCAGTAGTCTTCTTCTGGAGGCAGACAGGCTCAAACAGTATTTGGCCAATGACAGTCTGTGGATGCGCAGCAGAAAGCAGGAGCCAGAAGATGGTTTGCTGGACTAAAGGAGCTGTAGCAGGCTGGATGCAGAATCAGACAAGCCGGGTCTGTAACGAGCAATTGATCAGGCATAGACAGAAGACAGAAGAAAGGTCAGGTCATGTCAGCAAAGGTGAACAGATCAGACAAGAGTGGAAGGCAAAGGCAATGGCAAAGGCAGGATCTGGGGACAAGCAGTTAGCAGAAAAGGATGGTCAGGAGCAAGCCGGGTCAAGATCAGAGATTAGGCACAGGAATCAGGAACACACTCACAGAATTCTGTAGACCAAACAGCAATGAGCCAGTCTTGGTGACAGGCGTTCATCTGACTAAGCCCGCATGCGTGTGCATGTACATGTGCATACTTCTGTAAACATCTACTCACTAGGGATGGGTCCCCAGTTCGAGTTGAACGCATGTTCGACTCAAACATCGGGGGTTCGCCTGTTCGGCACATCCAGGACATTATGGAGCATTCACAGGAACTTCGAGTGCCCCATAATGCATTCCAATGGCGGGGAAATGCTGCCCGCTGATTGACCAAAGCATGTACATGACCTGCATGCTTTGGCATATCACAGAGCGCTCTGCTGTGAGAGATATGATTGGCTAAAGGCAGGGTGCCTTTAGCCAATCATTGCTCAGCAGCCTCAATCCACGCCCCACACTATATAAAGCCGCTTGTATAGCGGCTCTATGAAGTGTGAGTATAATGGTGGATAGAGAGTGAGCTTAGCTAGCGGCGTGCAGGCAGTTTAGTGTAGCTAGCTGATTATTGTGCATTGTGAAAGATAGATAGATAGATAGATAGATAGATAGATAGATAGATAGATAGATAGATAGATAGATAGATAGATAGATAGATAGATAGATAGATAGATAGATAGGGCAATCTAAATACAGTCAGTTAGTGCAGGCAGTTTAGTGTAGAGTGAAATATATACTAAATATATAGATAGATAGGGCAATCTGTATACAGTTAGTTAGTGCAGGCAGTGCAAGAATATATATATATATATTTCTTTCTAGTGTATATATATAAATATGAAGTGGGGGTCCCCCACAAAATCCAAACCAGGCCCTTGGGGTCTGGTATGGATTTTAAGGGGAACCCCAGGCCAAAATTTAAAATAAAAATGGCGTGGGGGTCCCCCAAAGTCCATACCAGGCCCTTCAGGTCTGGTATGGATTTTAAGGGGAACCCTGTGCCAAATTAAAAAAATGGCGTAGGGGTCCCCCCAAAATCAAAACCAGACCTTTATCTGAGCACGCAGCTCTGGCATGGCAGGAGGGGGTGGGGACGAGCGAGTGCCCCTCTCCAACCATATCAGGCCACATGCCCTCAACATGGGGAAGATGCTTTGAGGTCCTCCCAAAGCACCTTGTCCCCATGTTGATGGGGAGAAGGGCCTCATCCCCACAACCCTTGCCAGTGGTTGTGGGGGTCTGTGGGTGGGGGGCTTATCGGAATCTGGAAGCCCCCTTTAATAAAGGGGCCCCCAGATCCTGACCCCCCCATGTGAATAGGTATGGGGTACATTTTACCCCTACCCATTCACCAAAAAGTGTAAAGTGTTAAAAAACCAAGAGGCAGTTTTTGACAAGTCCTTTATTGTGTAAAATAGCTCTTCTTCTTTCTTCTTTCTTCCTCCATCTTCTCCTGCCCCGGTCCTTCTTCTGGTCTTCTGTTCCTTCTTTTGGTCTTCTTCCTTCCTCTCTTCGTCTTCAATCTTTACCTTCTTCTTCCTTCTTCTTTCACCGCCCCCGCTCTCGCTGCCACAGCTGTGCCGTCCAGAGGCGGTTCCCAGAATGGGTGGTCTTCGGTTTGACATTCTTTTATAAGAAGGGGCTGGGCCACTCGGTGATATAAATAGGTGACCCGTCTCCTCTGACAACGAATGATGTTAGAAGGGGAGGGTCACCCATTTACATCATCAGGTGGCCTCAGAAGTGACAGAAATGTCAAACTGAAAACCGCCCATTCTGGGAGACGCCTCTGGACTGCACAGCTGTGGCAGCGAAAGCGGGGGCGGTGGAAGAAGATGAGGATTGAAGATGAAGACAGGAAGGAAGAAGACCGAAAGAAGAAGCAGAAGACCAGAAGAAGGACTGGGGCAGGAAAAGATGGAGGAACAAAGAAGAGCTATTTTACACAATAAAAGACTTGTCAAAAACTGCCTCTTGTGTTTTGTACCACTTTACTCCTTTTTTGGTAATTGGGTAAGGGTACAAAGTACCCCATACCTATTCACATGGGGGGTCGGGATCTGGGGGCCCCCTTATTAAAGGGGGCTTCCAGATTCCAATAAACCCCCCGCAGACTCCCACAATCACCAGCAAGGGCTGTGGGGATGAGGCCCTTCTCCTTCCATCAACATGGGGACAAGGTGCTTTGGGGGATCTCAAAGCATCCTCCCTATGTTGAGGGCATGTGGCCTGGTAAGGTTCGGAGGAGGGCTGCGTTCTCCGATAAGGGTCTGGTTTGGATTTGGGGGGGACCCCATGCCATTTTTTTAAAAAAAATGTTGGTGCAGTGTTCCCCTTAAAACCCATACCAGACCTGAAGGGCCTTGTTTGGAATATTGGGGGGGGCCCACCTCATTTTTAAAAAAAAATGGCACGGGGTTCCCCTTAAAATCCATACCAGACCTGAAGGGCCTGGTGCGGACTTTGGGGGGACCCCTACATAATTGTTTTTTATATTTGGCGGGGTTCCCCTTAAAATACATACCAGACCTGAAGGGTCTGTTACGGACTTTGGGGGGGAACCCTATGCAATTTTTTTTTAATTTTGGAGCGGGGTTCCCCTTAAAACCTATGTGCCTGGAAACTCCACCTGTACTATGGAAAGGCCTTCCCTGACAGGGGCATCTCAGGCCAGGACATTTCAACAATATTACATAGAAGGGAAGGGGTTGCAGTGCACAGAGCTTCGACAAAATGGGGCCCAGACCACCATCTTTGAGGGTAGTTACAGTGTGGCTTTATTTTGCAGCTCCAGCTGCCATTTTGAGCCGCACTGTCCAGCCACTGTACATTATTTGTGGCTATTATCTTTCAAAAATAAACTCTGATGTTTAACCTCCCTGGCGGTATTATTATGTCAGATTTTTGCATCTCAAAGCGGTATATTTTTTCACATAGAAATTTGGCGTTTTATATTGTAGGCCTGTAATTCTTAGGAATAACTCTCTTAAGACAAGAGTCTAGTAGAAATCCCAGGTATGATAAAGTTTGAAATAACGAAATCATAAATTATAATATATATGAAAAGAATTATAATAATATAATAAATACAGGCGGTCCCCTAGTTACAAACATCCAACTTACAAACGACTCCTACTTACAAAAGGAGGGAGTCAACAGGAAGTGAGAGGAAATCTCCCCCTAGGAAGGGAAATTCACTCCTGTAAAAGTTATTATGGGAAAAAGGAGTCTCCACTGATTCTTTATCACCAATCCTTGTTTCCACAACAACCCAAAATGTTCAAAATCCGATTATCATTGGGACAGGAAGTGAGATGAAATCTTCTGAACAGAAACATAGACAGCAAAGCAAACATTACAGGGGTGTTAACCCTTCCCTATGCTATCCAAAAAGCTTAAAAATTGTTATATTGGCTGAAGCTACACTTAAAAAATGTACCTGTTCTGACTTACAAACAAATTCAACTTAAGAACAAACCTACAGTCCCTATCTTGTTTGTAACCTGGGGACCGCCTGTAACTATAAATAATTATCAAAAATAAAAACATAATAATAAAAAAAAAATATTCAATAATGTAATCTAGTCAAAAACACTGAAATTTGCTAATTTGCAGAATTGTCGCTGTCGTCACTTTCAGTGTCTGATGATAAATTTCCCCAAAAATCAGTATCACTCAATTCTGCAAATGATTCTTATTTTCTATCTGTGTTTTCTAGCTGATCAAAAACCGCTTTTGACGTACAGGGTTTTTTTTTATGCCATGGACGTTATCAAGTTTCCAGGCAGAAAGAATGGCATATATAATATAAAAGTGCATGCAGGGCACTGGACAAAGCACTAGGGACAAAAGGGATGTGAAATGATTTCATACAGTAAAGTAATTTTACAGATTACAGTGTACTGTATATTTACTGTGTTTCATTTTTGAATTTCCCACCAGGCTCCACCCCCATGCGACGCGACGCTCGCAGGGAACGGAGCTCAGCACACAGAATCATCGGGCAGAGGACACAGCCCACGGACACAGTGGGGGGACATCACTGGATCCAGGGGACAAGGTAAGTAACCGAGCCTTGAATCCAGCGATGTGATCCCGAGTGTGGCTTGGGGTTACTGCTATTTGCAGTGAAGACATACCCCGAGCCACACTCGGGAATACCATCAAGGAGGTTAAAACCTACCATGTCTCTCCCACTTATATGATGTTTACATACTATACATACAAGATTTTTGCTCGTTGTCTCTCAAATAATAAACACTATTTTTTTTTCAACATACAGTAGAACCTGCATCATCTCTCCTTCTTTTATTGCAGCATAACTGAGGTGCTTACATACTGTCCTCATACTTAATAAATATCTGTGTCTTTTGCCTTTCTGATAATACACTAACATTTTTAATGCATGATAAAGACAGCCTTGTCTTTTTCTATTTACTCCCTGTTCAAGTGCTTGCACACTGTCCTTATGCTAGTTTATTTACCCAAACACATAACACTTTCAACAGCACTTGCAGCCATATCCTTTATTTCTGTTGATACTAATGGGAAGAGAAAAGAAAAAAAGTAATCACAACATATATTATGAATTTAGTTGTGCTGCTTAGTACCATGTAGGTGTACACTATTGCCCTCAAAGGTCTTTATTTAAATGTAGCTCTGACTCAAAATCAGGCCAACAAGCAGTAACTCCAGGCATCTCCATTCCATATTACCATGTTTTCCAGATTCTTGCTTCTTTGTTGCATATTTATCTTCTATCCTAATTTCTAAAAGCTTTTTTTGCATTTTATCATCTTATTCATGCTATAACTTTCCTTTTGCTCATATCCTATAAATAAATAGTGATGATTAGTTAGTGCACATTAACACGCATGTGATATGCTCAGAATAAAACTTTATGAAACTGGATTGTTGTAGTCTAATGTTACTTTTACAGAAATGAATACATGTATATAGTCAAAGCATGTTGTAAAACTTTCCTTAAACTCTGCTGAATTGAAATGAACTGATAACATTATATTGTCAAAATTAGTCTGCATTAAAACAGCAAAGGTCCCTATTCCCATAAATCACCCATCATATGTCATTTCAGCTGGTTCACATGACAGTTGGTTAGAATGACAGCAGATATGTAATTTCAGGACCTTATTGTTAGAAGAAATGTCAGTCAGAAATCCCAGAACTTTTCTGTTGCTTGGAACAATCTGAAGGGAGCATGTCCACATTGAGTGCTGGTTTCACATGTAAATTTCCAAGTGACATACACCTTGTTTTGATAAATCTTTCCTACATTGTTAATGCTTTTATATGCTTACCAAGTCTGTTGCAAATGCATGAAAATACAGATTAACTGTATACAATGCTTACCAGTCAACAGAAAACACCTATTTGCATTTTAATAACTTTGTAACCATCTGGTAAATTAATCCATTAATCTTGGTTTGTTTATTAGCAAGAAGTGACACTTGGAGTTCAGTAGCATGTAAACCATTTAAGATAATGTTCTCAAGTCCTCCTTAACATCAATTTCTTCTCAAAAGGGGAGATTAAAAGGGGGACTACCTTTTTATATGGAATATTACTGTCATTTGTTCCTTGCAAAACTGAATTCATTTTAAAAAATACTGAAGGATGTGAGCATAAATAATTGTATTTTATAACTGAAAACTGTAAAACAAATTTCTATGACAGCAAGCAACTATCATTGAATCAATTCATTTTAGTTTCTATTACAAAACAGAGATCAAATTCGTAGCAAAGTACACACTGACTGAGTAGTTGTTATTTACTAACAGTGACTTTACATTGATATACAGTATGTGACATACCCAATCATAACACACTATAACTACATCTACTGTATTTCTGAATGCCATCATTGAATAGCCCCTGTGAAATGCAAAAGGTAGCATATGGAGAGCAATGCTTGAAAACAAGAACTCAGAGGTGTTGATTGTGTGCTTAAAGTATATTTCGTGTGGCATCCCTTCCCCATCTCTGAAAATCTGGGTATGCTGCAAATCTCAACTTTCCCCTGTAGTTAAGAGCTCAGCTCCACATTCCCTAAGCCCTTCACCTCACTACTGGCCCATAGAGCCACTTATCATAGGGCCAATAGGAAGAGATGGGAGGGGATGAAAATGAGCCATAGAAGCTGGTCTAAACAGAAAAAAGGAGTGCAATGGGTGCAGCATTTGAGCTGAGCATGATGAATTTATTCATGGGCAGAGAGCTTTTTGTTCTGACACAAAGTAGTGTAGGGCGCCCCCATAGTGTTAGGTGCTTTATTTTGTAGATTTTTGTTAGGAGAGGCAAAATCTAGTCAGGTCTGACAGAGTGCAGGCCTGAATGTTTTGATCTGAGCTGGGGAGTGGCTCAGGGAGGGCTGGAGATTGCAGGAAGGAACACCCCTTGGATACTCCTCCCCTTGCAGACAGAAGGTTCTGGAAAAAGGAGATGGATGAGGAGGTGTCACTTTCTGTTGTATGTTAAGGAGCCCTGACCAATCCCCAATCTGGATTGGCAGGGGGTAGTCCTCGTTAAATAGAGTAATCTGCCCAGCAGGGAGGAGGAGCGTATCGGGTGGAAGAGGAATATGTAGTAGTGGTGCTGAGGAGGCCTCATCCAGGAAGGGAGCCCCCAGTCTCGGGGGGGTGACCTTGAGGCCTGGTAGCTCGGATGCAGCCAGGAAGAGGAGTGGGTTCATGGAGCAGCACAAGGGAGCAGGAGAGCAGCAGAGAAGCCACATCGAGTATTCTTTAAAGGATCCCCCAGTGTCGGTGAGTGACAGACTCTGGGAGTTGTATGAGAAGGCTGGAGCAAGCTGGGGAGATAGTGGACAGTCTGTGGAGGTCGGAGGAGCCAGTCAGAGAAAGGAGTGTCACTGGACAGCAAGGCAGGCCGGAGCGGCTAGGAAGAAGATGGCCTGGAGTCCTTGGAGCACCTGGTGGAGTGGCCATCTCCAAGTGAGTGGTCAGATGAGGAGCCAGAGACAGGGAGTTCCCAGGTCCTTTTCTTCTCAGATGGGGATGAGACGGAGCCCCCTCAGAATGCCAAACCTGCCACAGGAACCCTCAGTGCCAGCCATCAAACCTTTTATAACAGGCCTTCCACCACCCAGACCAGAGCAGCCACCTACAGGCAGATGGTGGTGAAGTCCCCTGCAAAACGCAAGTTCTACCAGGGAGGGGAAAATTCACCAGCCTGCCAAGGTTCTCCCGGTACCAGCGGGAGGTGCAACGCTGCGTTACTTTGGAGTGGGACCTGGACTACCCCTGTGTCCCATCCCACATCATGGACATCGTTGAAAGCTCTAGGGAGGAGTGGGAGGATGAGAGGATGTGGGACTACTTGCATGTACCAAAACCTTTGCGGGAACCTGATAGGAGCTGCTGGGAAAGGTTTGTGGACTTAAAGAAGGAGTGGAGCCTTGGGCATGCTATCAGCGTGCTATCAGGAGGGACTTTTTGGTGTTGATTAGGCCCAACCAGCCTGCAAAAAGTTTTTCCATTTCCATCCGGGAGGAAGGGGGAGGCCAGAAGAGGTTGCCCGACCCCCATTACTACATCTAACCAGACTGTTGGAGTTACAGTGGGTGTAGGAACACTTCAATTGACTGTTAGGCGCAGCAGAGTGTTAATTTCCTCCTGATGGCAGGGCAAACCAGCCAGCAGCCCTGTGCTCAGTGGAAGAGACTACCTATTGAAGGACACTGGGGTGAAGTTTGCCTTGTTTATCCCCTTTTTTAAATCTGTTGCCCAGGGAGGGGCCCCTCCCATCAGTAACTTTAAATAGGAACTCTACTTTAAAAACTTTTCCCTTTTTTTGCTCCTGCAGTGGGATGATAACCCCTCACTGACAGGGCAGGCAGGTAAAGGAGAAGACTGTTTATGTTAAATGTTGATATATTGGGAAGCGTATAACCCCCCTCCTTGTAGATCAGTTCTTTGTAGTTAATTTAGTTAGTTGTTTCCCTTCTCTTAGGATTCCGGGATGCAATGGCTGAGCTCCTATGTCTGACGAGGGTCAAGCTAACTATATCTTCTTGCAAAATTTTGCGGACAGAGTGTTTTTCTCTCAGAGAAAGTGCTCTGGTCCAGGAATGCATATTTATTATGTATGTGGCTAGTGCAGGGACCTGCAGCTAGGATGTAATATACTGTACAGTGTAAATAGTTAAAGAGATGGCATTAACCTCCCTGGCGGTATGACTGAGTCTGGAATTTATTGCTGAAAGCAGTACAATTATTTTGCATGAAAATTTGGCGTCTTATATTGCAGGCCTGTGATTCTTAGCAATAACTCACTTAAATCTGTCCAAACAATAGTCTAGTAGACATCCCGGGTATGAAAAAGTTTGAAAAATGAAATCATAAATTATAATATAATAAATAACTAAAAATAATTATCAAAAATAATAATATAATAGTAATAAAATTTATTCAATAATGTAATCAAACCAAAAACGCAGAAATTTGCTAATTTGCAGAATTGTCGCTGTCGTCACTTTCAGTTTCTGATGATAAATTTCCCCAAAAATCAGTATCACTCAATTCTGCAAATGATTCTTATTTACTATCGGTGTTTTCTAGCTGATCAAAAACCACTTTTGACGTAAAGGGACACTTTTTGGTTGCTATGGACATTCTCATGTTTCCAGGCAGAAAGAATGACATTTATTATATAAAAGTGCATGCAGGGCTCTGGGCAAACCACTAGGGACAAAGGGGATGTGTAATGACTTCATACAGTAATGTAATCTGTAAGATTACAGTGTACTGTATGTATAGTGTGTGTTTCACTTTTTGAATTTCCCGCCGGTCTCCGTCCCCGTGCGACGCAACGCTCGCGGGGAACGGAGCCCGGCACACAGGAGTCATCTGCCGGCGGACAGACACGCTGACACCGCGGGAGGACATCGCTGGATCCAGGGGACAAGGTGAGTAACATTGCCTGGATCCAGCGATGGAAGCCCGAGTGTGGCTCGGGGTTACCGCTTTTGGTACTGAAAATCCACCCCGAGCCACACTCGGGAATACCGCCAGGGAGGTTAATGTATATTTTTGTACATAATTTATTTGTACAGTTCCCCTTATCCAAAGCATAAAACAATACCCATATAACCTGCTATTATTGTCATCTAGAATCCTGCTTATATACGGCAGTGTTTCCTATTCATTTCACACTTGGTGTGCCTAGACCGCCCCCTTCTGTTATCCAGGACATACTACAAAGGTATATATATATATATAATCTATTATGTTTGTCATCATGTCCAGTCTGCTCCTATTGTGCCCTTCTGCTATATGGAAGCATGAACATATGTTACAGATGTTTACACACAGCCATATTGGCTATTCTAAGTTTCTAGTCTTGGATGGACACTAGTCCAAGTACACTAGATTTACTCTTACAAAAATTCTTCTCATGTCCCAGACAGGTAGAATTTGGCCACACATAGCTTATCTATCCCCTGTGTCTGCCCCCCTGATTAATATGGATTTGCGGGAACACTTGGCAGTCATGTAAGCTCTACACACATCATTATACTTAATATTAATTGATTGTTTTGGTTTATTGTAATCTACTATATAAGTATGATTTGTAACTTTATTTATCTACAGTCGCTTGGGAAAAGGTCCAGATGAAGCCTCTCAGCGAAATGCGTCGACCTTAAACGACTGTACTGCACAAAATATTCTTTGGGTATCTTGTATCATTATGAATTCCATTATGTTGGTTATCCCAAGAGACTGTTTTTATATACTCTTAAAGTCCACATTTATCTCCTTCCATGTGTGGCCTCCACATATGAAGGGTTTTTTGTATTTATTCCCCTTATCCAAGTTTATTCCCCTTTCCCCTCCCACTTTTGACTTTGGGATGCCCTTACTCTTGGGCCCAGGAGCTATATATGTAAATTTTTAGCTGGGGTCCAGCTGATGTTTAGGAGGAGGGTGCAGGCCTGAATGTTTTGATCTGAGCTGGGGAGTGGCTCAGGGAGGGCTGTAGATTGCAGGAAGGAACACCCCTTGGATACTTCTCCTCTTGTGGACAGAAGGTTCTAGAAAAAGGGGATGTATGAGGAGGCATCACCTTCTGTTGTATGTTAAGGAGCCCTGACCAATCCCCAATCTGCCTCCTTAACCACTTCCCGACCGCCGTATGCAGAATGACGGCCGGGAAGTGCTTCAGTTATCCTGACTGGGCGTCATATGACGTCCTCAGGATAACATGCCGGCGCGCGCCTGGGGAGGCACGCATTGCGGCGATCGGTGGTGTGGGGGGTCAGTCTGACCCCCGCATTACCGATCTCGGTAAAGCGCTTCCATCTGAAGCACTTTACCATGTGATCAGCCGTGATCACAGGGCATCACAGGGCAGCCATTTATCGGCTTTTCCTCTACTTGGGTTTGCAGACCTGAGTAGAGGAGAGCCGATCGGCTGCTCTCCCGACAGGGGGGGTTTGTGCTGATGCTTTATCAGCACAGCCCCCACTCGGATCTCCACCCTAGACCACCAGGGAGCCTGCCCAGGGACCACCAGCAATGTGCCCACCCAGGACCCCCAGGGAGCTGACCAGGGACCACCAGGGAGACCACCCTAGACCACCAGGTAAGGGGCACAGTGCCCAATATGGATGGCATTCAGTGCCATCCTTCAGATGTCACCCTAAGACCACCAGGGAATGGACCCCTATCAGTACATCTGCCCACCAGTGCCCCTATCACTGCATACCAGTGCCCCTGTCAGTGCATACCAGTGCCACATATCAGTGCCCACCAGTGCCACCTGCCAGTGCCCATCTGTGCCACCTATCAGTGCCCAGTGCCACCTATGAGTGCCAATCAGTGCCATCTATGAGTGTCCAACAGTGTCGCTTATCAGTGTCTGTCAGTGCCTCATATCAGTGCCCGTCAGTGCTGCATATTAGTGCCACCTATCAGTGTCCGTCAGTGCTGCATATCAGTGCCGCCTAACAGTGCTCATTGCTGCATATAAGTGCCTCATCATCAGTGCCACCTCATCAATGCCAATCAGTACTGCCTCATCAGTGCCCATCAGTGTAGCTTCATCAGTACCCATCAGTGATGGAGAAAATTTACTTATTTACAAAGTTTTGGGAGAAAAATGTTTTCAAAAATGTCGGTCTTTTCTTTATTTGTAGCACAAAAAATAAAAACCACAGGGGTGATCAAATACCACCAAAAGAAAGCTCTATTTGTGGGAACAAAATTATAAAAACTTTGTTTGGGTACAGCATTGCATGACCGTGCAATTGTCATTCAAACACAACAACACTGAAAGCTGAAAATTGGTCTGGTAGGAAAGTGTTCTAAGTGCATAGTATTGAAGTGGTTAAATAGAGTGATCTGCCCAGCAGGGAGGAGGAGAGTGTCGGGTGGAAAAGGGAGATGTAGCAGAGGTGCTGCGGAGGCCTCACCCGGGAAGGGAGTCCCCAGTCTGGGGGAGGGGACCTTTATGCCTTTTGGCTCCGGTGCAGCCAGGAAGAGGGGTTGGTTCCTGGAGCCGCACAAGGGAGCAGGAGAGCAGCAGAGAGCCTACATAGAGGACTCTTTAAAGGATCCACCAGTTTCGGTGAGTGACAGACCCTGGGAGCTGGACGAGAAGGCTGGTGCAGGCTGGGGGAGATAGTGGACAGTTTGTGGAGGTTGGAGTAGCTAGTCAGGGAAAGGAGTGTCACTGGACAGCAAGGCAGGCTGGAGCGGCCTGGAAGAGGATGGGCTGGAAGTTATAGTCCATCAAAACCCCGCTACACAGCTACACAACTGAGGGCCCAAGGCCCTTGCCTGTAATGGGTGGTCCGGAGGTCCTGCTGGCAAAGGTGCAGGCCTCAGCATGTGCTAGCTGGGGTGGAGGAAGAGGTGTCTTGGAGGACTGATAAATTTCCTTTCAGGCCAGGAAACTAAGCAGCGAGCTGGAATTAAGTAAGGAGAGGAACGGTCAGCAAGTGTTCTGCTGGAGGAGGAAGGAGTTGTATATACTGCAGTGTATGTAGACGGTCCTGTGACCTAATCCTTTGGGCATCCCACAGTTATCCCTTCTCCATATCCAAGTTTATCCCCTAAAATAAAACAACAAAACAAAGTGCTGGCCTGTTCCATGACTCCGGATGTGTGAAAAATGGTGTGATTGAGGGCAGCGGGCGGTGAACCACAACTACCAGCCACTCCAAAGGGAGAACATAGCTACAATAGTAAAGCTATATAGGAGAGGTGATTGCATTTATATGAGTATTTATGTTAGGATGACCTAAACCTAAAATTTATTATATACCCATAAGTAATGGACATCACCTTAAAGGGTTAGTTCACCTTTACAGAAAATCTGTAAAGGTGACCCAACACCAGACCCCCCTATCCATCCCACCCAGTCCCCACTGTACCTACCTCCGGTGATCCTGTACTGTCAAGGCTCCTGCTCCACTGGTCTATTGATTTGAAATCCCCACTGCTTACTATCCTCTCTGTCCTGTGCTGCAAGAATGCACCAGGCACATTCCAATTGGTTAGTGCCATCCATATGACAGTGCTGACCAATTACAATCCTTCTGGTTCATACTCTGTGAGAAGAGAGAGAAGAGCAAAGAGCTGCTGCAGATGGGCACAGGGCTGGAACAAGACCAGGCTCAGGTAAGCATTAAAGGGTGAAGGAGAAGACAGAGAATGCATTGGGGTAAAAAAAAAACCTTTTAGCCTTTAGAACCACTTTAAGTAGTTGGCTATTTGCCCAAAAGGACATATACTTAGAATCTGTAAAGGTGACCTAACACCAGACCCCCTAGCCAACTCATCCAGTCCCCGCTGTAACTACCTCCCACGATCCTGTGCTGTCAAGGCTCCCGCTCCACTAGTCTATGGATTTGAATTTCCCACTGCTTTCTCTCCTCTCTGTCCAGTGCTGCAAGAATGCACCAGGCACATTCCAATTGGTTAGCGCCATCCATGTAACAGCACTGACCAATTACAATCCTTCTGGTTCATACTCTGTGAGAAGAGAGAGAAGAAAGAAGAGCGAAGAGCTGCTGCAGATAGGTACAGGGCTGGATTAAGACCGGAATCAGGTAAGCATTTAAGGGTGAGCAGGAGGACAGACTCATGAAGGTTTTTTTTAACCTTAATGTAGAGAATGCATTGGTGTAAAAAAAACTTTTTGCCTTTAGAACCACTTTAAGTAGTTGGCTAATCGCCCAAAAGTACAGATACTTAGAATCAGATGGAATTATTTAGATGCTGAAGTACAATAAACAAAATATTGAAACAATGTTTTTTTCAAAAAAGTTATAAAGAACAGATATTGATGAGAGAAAATATGCAGATGAAACAGATAGGGACAAATTAATAATGGTTGATAAAAGTGTGAGAAAAATAACTACATAGAATATCCTTTTATTACACCTTTTGCTGTACAATCTAGACAAATATAAGACGTTTTGCAGAAACATTGAAATATACATGATTACCCAGAGCTAAGGAAGAACTCCAACTTTGTAGGTAAACATTATAAATACTTTGGTAAGTACCCTCTAAAGTCTGCCTTATAGATCATCCCCCCCTCCCTCCCAGGTCATCATCCTGTATGTAACTGAAATGTAAATATTCGTTTCTCCCACTGTGGAATACCCTTTTTCTGGCTGTATGACAGTAAGCATAGCCGAGCCACTTTGTATCTGAAGTCCTGTCTTTTCCACTCCCCTTTATAGTCCTTAACAAAAGAGAGGTGAGGTCATCACACTTGTAATGCTGAGCAGAAATAAATGATTAAAATTATCATACAATCCTGCCAGTCACCCATACCTTCTAAGCCCTGCCCTCCCTAGCCCTGCAAGTGGGCTGTGGGTGGTTTAGCAGTCTACAGTAATGCTTAGAACTTGTATATGGAATAAATCACTCACCCTACAAGGGTTAATGAATTCAAAATCAGCGCTATTGGTATGCCAGACAAAACAAACTACTCAACTAATGGTGCCGGTGTTCCCAGTGCACTTGCAACCTGCCTCAGCTGCTGCTATTGAAATTAGGTACCAAAATACCAACACATACTACAGTATACACATGTTATACTACAATATAGATAGCAGCACTAAATAAGTCACCATAAGTGAAATTGCCCTCACAACACAAAGCCGGGAAGTATGTTAAGGAGCCCTGACCAATCCCCAACCTGGATTGGCAGGGGGCAGGCCTCCTTAAATACTGTGATCTGCCCAGCTTGAGGGAGGAGAATGTCAGGTGGAAGAGTAGAGATGTAGCAGAGGTTGCTGAGGACTCACCCAGGAGGAAGCCCCCAGTCTGGGGTGACCTTGAGGCCTGGTGGCTCAGGTGCAGCCAGGGATGGAGAGAGATCCTGAAGTAGCACAAGGGAGCAGGAGAGCAACAGAGAGGCTACAGGTAAGGCTCTTTAAAGGATCCACCAGTGACAGACCCTGGGAGCTGGAGAAGAGGAATGAAGCAGGTTGGGAGGAGACAGTGGACGGTCTGTGGAAGGTGAAGGAGCCAGTCAGGGGAGCAGTGTCACTGGACAGTGAGGTAGGCTGGAGTGGCCTGAAAGAGGATGGGTTGGGAGCAGCAGTCCATCAAGATCCGGCTAGCACAATTGTACTTAGCTACACTCTGAGGGCCGGTGGCCCTTGCCTGTAATGGGCGGTCCAGGGGTCCCGCTCACAAGGAAGTGCAGGCCTCACTACGTGCTGGCAGGGGTGGAGGAAGATGCAAAAGAGGCTTGATAAATTTCCCTTCAGGCCTAACAGTAAGGAAGCAAGTGTTGTGCAGGAGAGGAGTGAAGAAGTGTAATGGTCAGCAAGTATTAGTGCTGGAGAAAGAAGGAGAGTAACAGTCAGCAAGCGTCAGTGCTGGAAGAAGAAGGAGTGTATATACGGTGGTGTATATAACATGGTCCTGTTTCTTGATCTTTGGGCATACAATAGTCATCCCTACCCTATCCAAGTTTAACCCCTCAATAAAACAACAAAAACAAAGTACTGCCCTGTTCAGTGACTACAGGTGAATGGAAAAGTGTGTGATTGAGGGCAGAGAGACAGGTGAACCACAACTACCAGCCACCCCTAAGGGGGCCAGTGGCTACATTATCATTCAATCATGTGCAAGCAAAAATGCTGTTTTTTATTTTCCTTGCATGTCCCCCTCGGATCTACAAGATGGCACTTACAAATGCACTTCCAAGTGCACTCGCAGTGTGGATTTGCCTTTAGTAAATAAACCTCCCCTTATCCTCTTCCAGCTCCTGTGCCCACCAGCCCAGCCAACAATGTCATCCTATCAGCAGGGCAGGGGGTGGGAGGAGCTCTCCTTTCCGATTTGCAGCTCTTCCCACCTCCTGCCTGCTGATAGGATGTGATTGTTGGCTGGACGGAGGAGCCAGGAGAGGACACACGGACATGGCTGCATAATGGGACGTGTACGGCAACCGTGGTCTGTCATGGCTCTGTGCGGACCGTGGTTTCCCCTCATCTCCTTCTGTGCGGCCCAGTCAGCAACAAGTAACGGTCTGCTGCTCGAGGGTTGGGGACCCCTGAGTTAGAGGGCTGAGACAAACCTTTTAAAACCTTGACAGGGGTGCTTACAATTAGAGTTGAGCAAACCCAGACTGTAAAGTTTGGGTCCGTACCGAACTTTGGGGTGTCCGGGACCCGAACCCGGACATTTCAAAAAAGTTTGGGTTCGAGTTTGAGGTTCTGGTATTTGATTCCACATGTTGAATAGCTGCCAAGGGCAGCCAATCAACAAGTGTTTCACTGGTTTGCCCTTAGAAGCCATCACAGCCATGCCTACTAATGGCATGGCTGTGATTGGCCAGTGCATCATGTGACATAGCCTCTATATGGGGCTGGAGTCACCGTGCTGCATGTCATATGCTCTCAGGATAGTTTAGGGAAAGGATGCTGCTGGCTCTGTGAGAGACAGATTGCAGATATTATAGAACATCTCATCCTGCATTACTGAACGATCTGATTGTGGACTAGGTAGAGATACTAGTACTGCTGCTTTGAGGGACAGACCTCATCCTGCTGCACAGAACGATCTGACTGGACTAGGTAGAGTCTGTTGCTTTAAGGGAAAGATTATTGTTCTAAAATCATCTCCAAGTTCTATAGGGAAAGGTTTACGTCGTGCCACTGAGGTCGGGGTATATCTCCGATACAGTGTACTACGTGACCGGTTAGTGTCGGTACGGTAATCATCCGTACCGACACTACC
>BLSH010355930.1:143703-176997 GCA_018402905.1 Glandirana rugosa | reverse complement strand
ATTATCTGAATATCTGTGAATGTCGCCTTTCCTGTACGTATCTGTATTTTGATATATTTACCCTTGATCGGTGTGATCACAGCTTCTTGGCCAAATATTCCCACATGCTTTCTTTTCTTTAGACAAATATGTTTGGATGTCAGCGTAAATGGTTATCCGCCGCAGTGCCACCCGGTGGTCTTTAGTAACAATTACAGCCACCTTTTTCATTATCTATCCAGTTGCTATATAAGGCCCCCGGAGACAGATGACCATAGCTTTGAAAAAGTCCGGATTGGCCCGGACGAAATGCGTCAGCATACGCGTCACCATTCTCCTCCCACCACCTGTCCGTCCGTCTCCGCCTCACACACGGAAGTGCGGGATTCTCTGCCTATGCAAACAGCTCCACGTGGAAGTCACCAGCTGATCCATAGGATCATATCCATCAACTCTGCCAAACAACCAGCATCTTTGGTAGTCCGGCAGTCTATCTGCACCCCCGAGCGGACCAACCCGACAGCAACCAGGAAGTTTGTCAGCTTTGTCCCCTCCATCAAGCCAACTACGGTAGCAGTCATGGACACCCGCACCGACTGACAAGGTCGTATCAACGCGGTGTCAACCAGGGGACTCTGTGACTCGGTTCTTCAATCAGGACCAGTCCTGTGTCCAGTCGGACCGCTTGGACGAAGCTGGGTGAGATCGTTCAATATTTTACTTAGCTGACTTCCACTCAACTGTATACTAGCATTGAATCAACATATGGCATAGCATTCAATACGGCTAGTCTAGCCTATGAGGCACCACATGTCTTTATACAGTCCTGACCTATGATAAGGTGAACAACCTTACTACAGTCCAAGGACAATTGTCCATCCCGGACTATATAATTTTGGGACTTTCTCATGTTCACATGGCCCTTGCTTCATGAATCCCGTTCTCTCCCCATGATCCCAATGTGTCAATGTATATCGACCTTGTGATTGAACAATTAGGATCCTGATAAATAACAGCCCTTTGTGCTGGATTCAGTCAAACCTAACCAACTTATCCAAGGTCTGATACACAGTGAGGTGGCAAAAGTACGAATGTTCATGGCCGGCCTGTGTGTGGGAGGTCGTTTGTTTTAATCACAGACAACGTTGTCTCTTTTTATCTCTCCAACTGTGGTGGTGTCAATTGTTCTTTTTGTTTATTTTTGAGCTAATTTTTCATGTCAGTTACCAATAAACCATGTTGCAATTTGGCTTCGTGACCCAGTATGAGTGCTTTCGGTGGTCTCACCTTTCTTTTTCATATCCCTGATTATATCCTTGAACTTGATGTTTTGGACCCTGCTGAGGTTTGGACTGTTTCTTAGAAGGTGATTTACCTTGATATCTTCTAGGGTTCGGGTATTGCCTAACCCTCTCAGGGGACCTATACGACACCCTTCTATTGACAGGTGGATGTTGGCGGGGTCCGGAATGGTTCTTAACTGGATTTTTTGATTGGGTGACTATGGTGTCAGAGACTGGAACTCTAACATCCATCTCCGTGTCATCTACTTCTGCTGCCAGTTTTTTTTGCCACTCAAAAACCAATCCAGAGCGATAATCGCTGACATCCCTATTACATTTTTTTCTCTTTTTATTTTTTTGTTCAACCTCCTCTTTTACTAGTATAGTTTTTAAATTTCTAGATCTTTGTTCATACTCTTCACTTTCCAGATACGGTGACAGCTGTTCTTTAACAGACTCAATTTCTGCATTCAGGCGGGCCAGTTTGCTATTTTTCCTCCCAATGAGGAACCTCAGGAAACTGATCCCCACTTCATTGAAGTATTTAAACCATTCGTCTATTTCTAAGTCGCCCTTTTGTGGGCTGACATCCCATCTGAGACTCCTAGGTACCCTGTAGTCCTGGGTGTATTGGTCTAAGAAGGCTATATCCCATATTGTGTGTATTTCAGATATTGTTAAATTTTTTAGTCTCATAAAGAGTCCTCCAAGGTCTCCCTCGGGCTCCTTATTGACCTGAAAAACACCTTCTATTTGAATGATGAGTTTGGATCTATATTCAAATACATCCTGAAATAAAAATGTGGAAAGAAGTACCTACACTCCTGCTTCTGGGGTGCCAAATGAAATAAAAAATGGGGTGGTAAAGATTTCCCCAAGTTTATTTGTAATTCTATATTAATTATCTATTCCTCTATTTGTTAAACTACAAAACCTCTGATAACAGTAACGATAATGGTATAATAATAAGGTTAGCTTATATATATAAATAATCAATCACTCTGCTTTAATAAAGCAAAGATTATATTTATTATAAGGAAAATAGAAATGCTAGCATAAAAACGCTAAGAAAATATCATAGTGCCTATAACATAAATAACATAAGGTGATACTTAGGCTGTCCTCAAGGTGGTGTTCTGGCTGGGCTCCAATGGAAGAGAGTCAAGAGGGGGTTCCTCTGCTTTTTAAACCCATTCATACATCATCCACACACACCAGCCCAATGCCAGCCTACTTGTGCATTCTGTCCAATGGTGACAGACTTCCTTTCCTTGAGTCTGTCCTTAGGACGCATGCCTGGATTGTCCACTAGAGGCAGTACATGTCCATGTATATCTCATATCTGATTCCCCCATCCTCCCAGGCCAGGTGTTCCTTTGAAGATCTGTAAGTCAGACAATCAATCACTTTAGCAGTTGACTATTGACATTTTTATGTACAGTCATTCAGGCCCCAAACTTTATTATACCATGTAGCCTACATTTCTGCTGTTACTCTCCTGCCCGAGGGCAGGACTCCAAGATGAAGGTTGATATGCACTGGTCATCTCCATAAAACTTGTTGAATGGCATTCCAGGTTCCTTCCAGTAGTGTGCAGACAAGACATGAATAGATTTCCTATTTCTTGCATTATGGAAAAACCATTTTGCTCTCCAACAAAATCCGCTTTGGGCCTGAAGGGCACATACCACCCTTCTTCAGAGACAGCTTCTGTGGCAAAGTCCATAAATGTCTTCACATGTTGTGCTTTATGTGCCACTTTGCCTGAAGGGCACACACCTCCCTTCATCTGGAACAGCTCCAATGGCACAGTCCATAAATGTCTTAACATGTTGAGCTTCCCAACATCTGCGGCTTCGCCTGAAGGGCACACACCTCCCTTCCTCTGGAACAGCTCCTATGGCACGATCCTTAAGTGTCTTAGCATGGGTTTCCCAACATGTGCCGCTTTGCCTCTGGGTGATACACCTACCACCATTCTTCAGCGACCACATCCATGGCACCATTCTGTGCTTTCTCCTTCCTGGTCTCTTCATGAGGGGGTGCAATATAGGCCAGGGGTGTCCATTCACTCACCATTCACCAACACACACTCCGAGCCACGTTTCAACCAGCTTCCAGATATACTAATCTAATACAGGTATGTCAAACTATACTATCACACAAATCAATCCGTTACCATATTATATACATGTACATTCTAATCACCGCCTTAAACATCCCACCCCCAACCTCCTATAACACTTCATTGTGTATACGGGGCGGGATTAGGCAGGCTTGCTCAATATGGCCTTTCCTACCGCAATTCTGGCATAAGTGCGGTGCGCTGTGACCCTGAATTGGCAGTAAAGCCTCCAACTTGTGCAGAGACATCACAGTCAATTCGCCCCACAACTTGTGTAGATAAATGTGAAACTTTTATATAAACATCGGATCACACATGTTTATACTTGAAACAGCAAAAAAACCCCACAAAATTCCCTCCCTGTGCCTGGATTTCAGAGACCATGCCCAGGGCATACTATGCACCTCTAGCTACGGTTAGATTCAAGGAACACCCTAGTTCCATGACTAACATTACATTGGTATTCTTTAGGACAAAGAAACAAACTCGTCTATGTTCCAAATAATATCCAGATGCTTCCTTCCCAGCAATGATCTCTCCATCCAGAACACAGTGTGACACATCTTCCCAACATTCCCAGCGGCGTACTGACCTGGCCTACACATGAGGTCATGGTCATGCCTCTGACAGAGGGAAATATCAACCTGCCTCCAGCTTCCATCCACTCTGACCACAGGTGGGTAATTTAGCCATAAATACAACAAGGTATCATCCCTGGTCAGTAAGCCTAATGATACCACAGAATATACAGACCGAGTCTGCATTCCTGTATATGGGATCAACGAGGAAGCCAAACACCTTTCATAATCCAAACTAGCGCAGCCCAACCAGGCATTAGACCACCACTTTGGATTAATAAAAACGATGTGTTTCGGCAACATCTTCCTGAGCTGTGAAGCTAACTCATAAGGCCACTGTCCCTCATACAGAGACTGCACAATCAGCTTGATGTTGGTTGATAATTCCGCCTGCCCCTGCGTGCACGCCAAAGCCCATGATACATTCTTGCCTTGTACCACCACACTCTCTACCAACCTCTTAAAGTGGTAGATAAAATCTTGAGCCATTTTAACCTGGGTATTTACATTGCTTTGTTGAATGTTATTAAGGATGTCATTGATCTCTCTCTGAGTAACAAAGCCCTGTTTACTGTATGAGGCTATGGCTGAGAGTTTGTTCCTCAGGATACTGATATCCACTTCATTAATAACACCCATCCCTGCTCCTATTCCCCCCAATATAGTGCTGAACACATCCCTCCTCTTTCGATTGCTCCTCAGAAATAAGCGTCCCGAATGACCCTCACTCCGTGTCCGCACATCTCTGGGAGCAAGCCACTGGTACAATGACCTCATTTGATTCAGTGTGTATTCAGCACATATGGGGTAATATGTTCTTATCAACCACTGTGAGATGTTGAAGTGCCATGTGGTGAAGGCATACTGTACCCTGGTAGCCAGCAAATGGGAAGAGCTTAGAACCATTTGTAGCGGTTCCCCTCTTTCCAACAAAACATGTTTTTGTGAATTGACATGGCATCGCCTGTGCAGGGTTCCAATTGCTCAGGTGAGACATCAACCAGGTGTATTTCCCTTATGTCCGGTTCTGGTGTCCCACATGTCCTGTAACCAATACCTTCTCTATAGGACTGCTAGAATTGAGACACCACCCCTACAAGGAAATTCTCACCCCGTTGATGTGTCATTTGGAGCTCTCCAGTCTCGCCAACAGACATCTAAGTGTCAGCCTCCTGGGTACCTACACCATGTTAATTCAGTTATGCCAATACACTTCACACATTAAAAACATTTTTCCTTCTTTCAATTCTTCACCAAAAACAAACATATTTTTCTTTTCTTGTTTTGCAGGATTGGATAGGTTATACTATTTCCCTAACCTCCAACCCATTGCACTTGCATACACAGTATTTCTATATTCATGAGAGATTCCGGGAAAATGTTCCATAAGTCTTGTTGATGGGAACAGTCTTTCAGATGCAGCGTTACCACTAAATTGTCCATAAGAAAAAGAAACCTTATATTGCAAATATTAATCGGAATCTTTGTTTGTCCCTTCTCCACTGACTGTTTGTCAGAACAACTTTGTGACATGGCATGGCACAGACAAACTGCCAGCCAGATGAACATCTTTCATCCATGTTCCAGAGACCTCTCCAATCTTTCGCTCCACCAGGACTCTGGAAGTGAAAAACAAGGGCAGAATCAAATTCTTATTCGCAATACCTATTTGCTTGCATTTTCTTACAGAACCTCCCTTGAAACCCAGGAATTCAGTTTTCCTGGCTTCTGCAACTCTGAACAGACTATTAAAACAGCCAATTACTTTTTTAGGCTGATCCCACTCTAAACTGGATTCCCATGATAAGAAAAAAACAAAAAATAAAAATGACTGCTGCTTTCCCACTGTTCTCATTTTAAACATAAAAAAAACATAAAAAACAAACAAACAGAATGTGTGTATCTGTTACCTAAAACCTACACACTAACTCCCCTTTCAGGTGGACAAAACCTAAACACTTTGGAATTTTTCCACCTGAATTAAAATAAAAGCAAAAGACCTAAAATACTCATTTACAGGCCACTGTAACTTTCTGCCAACTCCTGCCTCAAGCAAACTATTCAGTTGCTAATTTAGGGCCTATTCACTGACCCCCCTTTCAGGTGGACTAAACCTAACAATATAGCATTTTTCCACCTGAACAAAACAAAACTAAAAATCAAAGTAAATGAACAATAAATCAATAACGAAAAAATAAAAAATAAAAAAAATAAAACAAAAAATAAAACAAAAATAGTAAGGGGGAAAAAAAACAATTACGAAGGCGAGGGAGAGAAAAAAAATACTAATATTTTTAAGAATAATAAAAATCCAGAGGCTTACCCTTGAAAATACTTAAAAAAAATACATCAAGGTCCTCCATAACATTTCAAAAAATGTAAAGCCAAAACAAAAGACTCGCATCAAATCTTATTCCTCGCTAAGCAACATTAACCTTAAAATTCTTACCATCGCTGAAATTCGCTAATGGCTGTTAACACAGGATTTGTATCCCCCCAACCCCCCCCCCCCCATGCTATACCCATGTGAACATGCGGCTGCCTCCATTTTAAATTTATTCAGCTGCTCCAAATACACATGCCTTTCCTGTCTTAACTGACTATTTTCAGCTTGTAGTCTCAGCATCTGGGTTTTAAAGGGGACACGGGTTTGATAATTATGGCCTCTATGCCTCGGATTGCTACCCCACCTGGCGGAGTAAACTTCATAACGCCTCGGTGTAGTTTTAGGGTACTGAGATTTTCTCTGCATATTATTGTTATTAGACATCAAACAATATCTTGCAATGTGACCCCACTTTTTACAGGCGAAGCACTTGAGAGCTGGTCTCCCTGCATAGGCCTGTCTATAAGTATATGGCGATGGAGACCCACGTTTCTGCATATCATTGCTATGTTTGGAATCACCTGACATTACACTGTCATTGTCTGAGGAGTAATCGCTAACCATGGACTCATCTGAAGTCTCCACTGTCACATTGCTACTGTTCTCAAAAAGATCAGGTGTGTTTCACATTTCAGCACTTGAATCAATTTCAAGAGCAGTTACAGCACTTTTGTCTAAATACTCCTCCTCCACATTGCCAGCATTAATTCCAGCCATAGCAATATCATTTGCATCAACCAGAGCATCCGGTTTCCCTAATTGTTGTTCTTTCTGTGTTAAACATTGAGACTGCTCAGCATTGGAATATTTGTAAGATAATTATTTCATGGTCATCTGAGCTTCCTGTAGTTCAATTTTAAGTCTTGTTATCCTATGCTCATTCTCGGTTTCTCTTTGATCCAAATAGGCTAAACAACTTTCTCTGTGTTTACACTTTACCTGCAATTCACTAATTTTCTGTTCCAATATACACTTCTCATTAGTCCATTGAGTTTCTTTATGCTGAGCAATGTTTGTCATTCTCACTAGCATGCATAACACATTTGCCATTTTCACCTTTTTGGTTTTTTTATATGAGGCTTTTATTTTTAAATTCTCATTCTCACATTGTTTTAATAAATCATCAAATTGGTGGGTCAATGTATTTTCTGCCAAAGTCTTAAACTTAACAGATGCATGCTTTTCAATGAACATTCCGATGCTCTCCATTGATATGTTAATTACTTTCACACTGACAACCAGTTTGTCTCTTTCACAGCAACAGCTGATTACACACTGTTCACATACACAGATACACAAAAAAGTAGTTTAAGACTCACAGGGACAACTGTACCCCGACACCTCAGATTCCAGGTCCCTAATCCTTTCTTGGAGCCAGAAATCTTTTTCACTTTCCCGTGGGTACAAAAAATATAATCTATATTTCTCCCACCTTCTCCTCAAAGATGTATGGGCTTTCCTATAAATCTGCAGGGTACCTCAGTTAACCAAGGGTGATCAATGTATCAATGTGTCCATGTATATCTCATATCTGATTCCCCCATCTCCCAGGCCAGGTGTTGAAGATCTGTAAGTCAGGCAATCAATCACTTTAGCAGTTGACTATTGACATTTTTATGTACAGTCATTCAGGCCCCAAACTTTATTATACCATGTAGCCTACATTTCTGCTGTTACTCTCCTGCCCGAGGGCAGGACTCCAAGATGAAGGTTGATATGCACTGGTCATCTCCATAAAACTTGTTGAATGGCATTCCAGGTTCCTTCCAGTAGTGTGCAGACTAGATATGATTAGATTTCCTATTTCTTGCATTATGGAAAAAACATTTTGCCCTCCAACACATCCATACTACACATTCACTAAAAACCAAAGCTGCAAATACAATATTATCAGAAAACAAGTCAAATTAAAAGTGGTATTGAATAACAATTGTATTATATGTACTTTAGAGCAAATGTTTTAATTTTGCATTATCTATCTGTGTTGTTATCATACCGCCTGTTGCTGCTGCACCAGCACAATACTTCTTTTAATTTTACCAGATTTTGGGGGGTAGCTTTCCCATAGGTCCTTGTTTTGGTCACGGGCCAGATCAGGAAGGGGTCGGGGAGGGGGTTGTTTGGCGGTACATTTCAAGGTTATCCCATGGAGAGGGGCAGCAGCTAATCATGTCCATGCTCACTTTTCATAAGCTGATACCAGGTTGTAGATTCTCATCTGGTTCCCAGTTCTGATCATGGGCCAGAAGTAGGTAGGTGGTTGGTGAAGGGGCAGTTCAGGGGTACATTTCTCAGCTGTCCCTTCACCCAGTCTGGGCCACGGAGAAGGGCAGCAGTCGATCAGTACATGTGTCATTTCTCAAGCAGGACTGGGTTGTAGCTTTTTATCTTGTTCTCCCCATTTCTGGTCATCGGCCAAGTGCAGGAAAGTCGTTCAGGTACAGCAGCGGATAACTGCAGCTGGTAAGTTGTTAGAGCGTGGGAGGTAGGTTTTCCAGCATTCTTAGGTTTGTTGGGTTAGCACGTTTGTTCAGTTCTTCACTTAGGGATAGGACGACGCTATTAGGGTTGCCTTCAGGATCAGTTGTTGCTCAGGATAGTACGGTCTGTCATTTCACGTCATGCCACACCAGGTTGGGGAGGCATTAGGGGGAAGCACACTTGGTGTTCTGTCACTTGTCATGTCACAGGGAGTGGACCGGGTCGTTAGGTGCACAGGCTTGGAAGAGGGAAGCCTGCTCACCCTCCTCTTTCACATTCAGGGCATGTTTCACCACTCACTCACAGGGTTGCTGTGTCTCAGGGTATCAGGTTGAGCATGCAGGCTCATGTACCCGCTGTGCTTGGGGGTTGTTCCACTATTACACATTACCATGGCTGGGTTTGGGGCAGGGTTCATGCACCAGCGGGTGACGGTCATTTCTGTCATAAGATCCAGTTTCATCTAGTTCTGTTTGCTCATTTAGATCATGTCTCAGGCAGAAGACATCGGGGATTTCCCATCTGTGCCTCCTTCTCCGGCTAGAAGCTCGGTTCATGGGGGTTCTCCATCTCTCAGAACATGGACTGTTCCAAAACTGATGGCCGAACTACAGTGCAAGGGCATTACCTATCCAGCCTCGGCACGCAAGGTGGAACTCTTCAGATTGTTATTCCCCTCTGCTTCCGGTTCCGATGTGGAGCAGGTTACATTGCATTTAGTCACCTCGTCCCTTTACCAAATACATGCCATGTTGGACTTACTGGTGTCATCAGGGCTGGAGCTCAGGTCCAGAGTGGAGGCATTGGAGAACCGTTCCAATCCTGCTCCACAGGTGCCGGGGTGGCTGGGTACCCCCCCAGTGAGGTCATTAAAGCATCTCCTAACACCGTGCCAGTGCAGGCAGGTAATAATGCCAGCGCACCCATGGTCACACCAGCACATTTCGTGCTGGCTAATTTGAGGAAGGACATTTTGGAAGGCAAGGATGTTAATCTAGCTTCCCTCTTGATCGCGGACCACGACGTGGCAGAAAATAGGTCCTATGCCTGTGGGGACGTGCCGGTGGTGGTTAAGACCTGGGACCACAGACTTAGTCGCAAATTGACCATCCCCGAGTTTGTGCTGGCTTTCAGCACATACAGGGACATTATTTGCTCTGCTCAACCTAACAGGAGGGAGGAATTGGACCTATACTTATATTCCATGGTAGAATTAGGGCACAAATACGGTGGATCTGCGTTTTATTATTACCACCGGTCTTTTTCTGCCAAAGCAGTGGCCATTTTCTTGCAGCATCATGTCACCATTCTCTGGGGCAATGTGGATACCAAGTTATTTTGCAGACATTTCGCGGGGCTTAGAGCTCCCGTTTGCACGAACTGTCAATCCTCCACACATACCACTTTTTGGTGCCCTAACGTGGAGCCAGCGGTAGTTCCCGGCATTAGCAGGTCAGTTCCGAGTAATTCCACTGTCCCAGGCAGCATCGACCCTCGTGACAAATTGGGTCGCCCCATACGTTTTTTGGGCAAATCACAAGTATGCAATAATTTCAATCAAGGATCCTGCAATTACAATCAGTGCAGGCTACTGCATATTTGTTCAGACTGTTTCAGGGCCCACCCCAAGACTGCTTGTTTTCAGAAGCAATCTAAAGGGTCATGACTAGGCCAGGAGGATGTGCCGTCTTTATAGGTGCATTTAGCAGGTCATCCATCATCAGTAGTTAAGGCTTTTTTGATAGAAGGATTTTCGGCGGGCTTCCACACAGGGTTCATAGCCCTTCCCCAGACCACTTTCGAGTGCCATAATTTGTTATCGGCAACCACCAACTCGGAAGCAGTGGACATTCTGCTGCAAGTTGAAATTGCCAAGGGTTTCATCATTGGCACGTTTTCAGTCCCCCCTTTTGATACATGGAGAGTCAGTCTGATTGGTGTTGTGAGAGGCATGTATCAAAAGGGGGGACTGAAAACAGGCATGGCATCAAATGGCGTGAGTCTTACTACTTCGCAGCCAAGCTCACGTTTGGTTCCAAGAGCAGTCCTTGGTTGTTTGATGCCTTTGCACAGGCACTGTGCTGGATCCTTTTGCACAAAGAGGGTTGCCAGGAGGTCATCCATTATTTAGATGACTTTCTGTTGATTGAAAGTGACAGTCAAACTTCGGCAGATTTGCGGAACTTAATTGCACTTTTTTCAGCTCTCAATGTACCTCTTTCTGATAAGAAGGTGGATGGGCCTGCCAAGAAGTTGGTTTTCCTGGGTGTCAAGTTAGATACCAAGCTCATGCAGGCCAGTCTGCCGGCCGAGAAGCTGGAGAGGATCAGGAGCAGAATACATGCATTCACTGTTTCCCAAGTTTGTTCCAGAGTGGAGCTTCAGTCACTACTGGGTATGCTGAACTTCACAATGAGGATCATTCCTCAGGGCAGGTCTTTCGTGTCCAGGTTGCTTGCGCTCCTGCCCCTAACCACGGATTCCCTGCCAGCATCAAGCTGGATGCTGCCGCTCTAGCTGATCTTGGCATGTGGGATGATTTCTTGCAGCACTGGAATGGAGTGGCCATGTGCATTCCAGCAGCATCGAAGTTTTCTCCCAGGGTGGTGTCCGATGCTGCGGTCACCAAGGGTTATGCGGCCATTTTCAGCACCCAGTGGCTTCCAGGCCTTTGGCCGGAGGAGGTCAAGTCGATTCCAGGGTTTGATAGGTCATTCTCCCTATTCGAGATCTACCCAATTGTCACTGTGGCTCAGGCATGGGGTCACTTGTGGTCCGGGAGTACAGTTGTGTTTTATTCTGATAATCAGGCCTTAGCTGAATTCATCAACAAAGGCAGGTCCAGCTCCTTGACAGTCATGTCCTTTCTTCGCAGGCTAATTTGGCTCATACAAGGCATTGAGAACATAGCAGCTGACACCTTATCACATTTTAATCATGTCTTGTTTTTCCAGCAGGTTCCAGAGGCAGACATTCTGGCCACCCCATGCCCGGGTTACTCCCAGCTGAGGATGGATTAATCGCTTTACAGGCCGGCACCAGGAGACTGATCATGGTTTCTCTTTCAGAAAATAAGGCTTACCACACAGACTGGGAGGTTTTTCAGACCTTCTTGGCCCGGTATCCGAGGGCGGATTGGATACAATATTGAGTACCTTCTGGTTTTCGTTACTTTTTGCCACTTACAGTTACACTTGTCACATGCCATTATCAAAACATATCTAGCCAGGGTGCAACATTTCGCTGCGTTATTATTCCCAGACAAACTTTCTCTGTTCTCGGCACATCCCATCAGGGCAATTTCAAAAGGGATCCAGAAGATCAGTCCACCTGTGCTGGCCAGCAGGCTTCCCATTACAGGTACTTTATTCCGGGACATGCCGTTCATGCTTGACAACCATCCATTTGGAGCCAAGCACAGTCTGGTTCTCAAAGCAGCCATCTACTTGGCCTTCTATGGTTTTTTGAGGCCCAGTGAGTTTTCATTTGCTGGTGGGCAGTCCCGTTGTTTGTCCATCAAGCAGCTTACCAAACACCAAGGCAATTTTCAACTGGTCTTGGAGGCATGCAAAACGCAGCAGATGGGAGCCGGTACCGTGGTCAGATATTTTCAGACAGGTAATTCATGGTGTCCGTTCAAAGTTTTGGATGCTCTCTTGGCTCAGCTTCAGGGGGCACCAAGGGAGGGCCCCTTGTTACCTTTTCATGGCACGCACCTCATGTCAGCTCAGTTTACCAAGCATTTCCGCATATTGCTTGGCAGGTGTGGCGTGAATCCTAGACAGTACACGGGCCATTCATTCAGGATCGGAGCAGCGTCAGCTGCATCACGACAAGATGTACCGGTTCATATTATAAGAAAGTTGGGCAGGTGAGCCACATATTGAAATGTCCAGGGATTTTGCTTGTTTGGTGGAGTGATTGTATATTATTATAAATAAACTTCTTTGCTTGCATCCTAGCAGCGTTTTTTTTTTTTTTACTTTCAATGTTTTTTTTATTCATTTATATGAAGGAATAACAGAGCAAACATATTTTGCAATAATAGCAACATGCGTTTGGGTATCAACAATATATGCACATTTATCTGAATTACAGGTTGCTCTTAAGATCAGTTCCATATTATGGGATCAGGTGTTGACCATTACTTACCCAGACATGTACTAGAGATTAACTCCGATCCAAGAAAAAGAAAGAGAGAGAGAGAGAGAGAGGGAGAGGGGTGGAGGGGGGGGGGTGACACCCGGTAGCATGAATTGGGAGATATATGTTAAGGGTGATGACTCTAATCAATTATATATGTTCAGTTCTAAGTCCTGGGTGTTCAGGCATTCCAGTTAACATTGGGTTGAGAGATCCATTTGGACCAATGTTGGTTAAATTTTTCAGTTGTGAAATTCGCTTTGGCAAATAGGTATTCCATGTTTGCATGTTCATTTATGGTTCGGATTGTTGTGGCTATATCAGGGGGTGTTGATGATTTCCAGGCTCTTGAGATGCTAAGTCTTGCGGCTATGAAGATGTGTGTTATGACAGGTCGATAGTTTGAGGGACAAGAGATAATGCCCAGATCGAATAACACCATTTTAGGGTCTGGTTCAGTTGTGATTCCAGTAAGGGAGGAGAGTAGATTGAAAATGGCTCTCCAGTAGGGCGTCAGCTCGGGGCAGTGCCACCAGATATGTGAGGGCGTCCCAGTGTGTCCGCAGTTTCGCCAGCAGTGTGGGGATTGGTTAGGGTAAATATGCCAGCTTATCTGGTGTGAAATACCAGTTATGAAGCAGCTTCTGAACAGATTCCCAGTGAGATAAGCATTTGGAATATGTCAAAGAGGTTTTGATAGCTGCATTCCATTGGGAAGTGTCAGCTGTGAACTGCAGGGCTTTTTCCCATTTTCGCATTGTACAAGTTTTTCTTGAAGGTCGCCAGCATTGAGGAGGTGGTAGAAGGGAGTTAGTCCCAAACATGAGAGAGAGATGAGGGGGAGAATCCATCAGTGAGAGAATCTTTGAAGAGACGTTAGTGTCATAGTGCACTATGATCGATTGTAGAAGGTTGCGTATTTGCAAGTATTTGAAAAATGTGGAGCGTTTTAAGGAGTATCTTTTGGAAAGATCTTGGAAAGAGTGTAGGTTGGTGCCATCATAGAGGTGTTTAATGTTGTGGATTCCATTACTATCCCAGTCTGCTAGGGATAGATCGGGAATGATGAGTTCCAGAGATCGTAGTGGAAGATATTTGAGGGTTTGAAAGGATATGGTTGTGGTTTGTTGTAGTGTAGAAGTCCAAACTTTAATAGTGGCATTTACACTATCCAGGAAGTGTCACTTCGGCTGGTGTTTTATCCAGACTGCTCCCAGTAGATGCTTTAGGTTAGAGTTAGTAGCGGTGGCTTTAATTTGTGTCCAGGGGAGGCTTAGAGATGAGATCCACCATGGTCTAGCCTGAGAGAGTATAGTAGCCTTGTAATAAGCTTAAACGCTGGGAGCTCCCATGCCCTCCATTTTTGTTGATCTGCAGAGAATCTCTTTTCTGAGACGAGGTTTTTTATAGTTCCAGATAAATCTTTGTATTGTTGTTTGGATTTTTCTTAATTGCACAAGAGAGAATGGAACGGGTAACGTTCGAAATAAGTAAAGTACATGTGGTAAGAGAAACATTTTGGTTAGAGATATACGGCCTGCCCATGAGGCAACTCCAGAATTTAGAGAGTTACTGACCTTGGTCAAAGTGTTGATCAATGCATTGAAGGTAATAGTTTTCATTTTTGAGGATGGGGTCATTAATTGGATCCCTAAGTATGTCAATTTTCCTTGAGGGGCCCACGAGAAGAGGGAATTATCTGTAACTTTTTGTTTAAGATGTTGGTTTAGACAGATAGGAAGCATGTGTGATTTGGAGTGGTTCAATTTATATAGTGATATCTTGCTAAACCTGTCTAAGAGATAATTGAGGGGAGGGAATGACTTATCCGGGTTGGTTATGAGGATAAGGTTATGAGGATAAGGATATCGTCCGCATATAGTCCAATTTTATGCTGGGTTTGGTCTACTGTCAGGCCTGTGATGTCAGGGTGTGTTTTTATTTGTTCAGCTAAAGGTTCCATGATTAAGGAAAAGATTATGGGGGAAAGCGGGCATCCTTGACGGGTGCCATTTGATATGCAGAAAGGGGGGGACATAAATCCAGAGGTCCAAACTTTCGCCATTGGGTTGGTGTAGAGCAGGGATATGCATTTAGTGGACCTCCAGCTGTTGCAAAACTACAAGTCCCATCTCTGCCTCTGGGTGTCATGCTTGTGGCTGTCAGAGTCTTGCTATGCCTCATGGGACTTGTAGTTCTACAACATCTGGAGGTCCGCTAATTGCACATCCCTGGTGTAGAGTGTGGTGATAGCTGTTAAGATTCGCCCTGTAAAGGCAAATTTTTTGAGGACTGGTTGCATGTACAGCCAATGCACCCAGTCGAAGGCTTTTTCAGTGTCTAAAGATAGAAGGGTAGCCAGGGTATTATGGTGTTCAGCCCATTGTATAAAGTACAAGAAGCATTTAATACCATCTGAGGTTTGTCTACCATACACAAAACCCACTTGGTCAGGATGTACCAAGTGGGGTGTAATCTTTGCTAGCCTGAGGGAGATCATTTTGGCGTAAATTTTGGTGTCTGAATTTAGTAGGGATATGGGTAGGAAGTAAGCAGGGTTGTCTGTATTCCTCCCAGCTTTGGGGATTGTTACAATTAATGATTCGAGAAATTCAGAGGGGCAGTTGCCTTTGTCTGCAATTTGGTTGAGTACATTATTTAGATGGTTGTTAGGGTTTTTGTGAATGTTTTGTGATAGTCTTTGGAATATCCGTCTGGGCCTGGAGATTTGTGGGGTGGCAGGGAGTTAATGACCCTAGTTAGTTCCTCTTCTGTAAAGGGTGACGAAAGGGTGAGGAGTTGTTCCTCTGTTAGGGTAGGGAGGGTTACAGAATCTAGGAATGTGTTTATTCTGAGGGGTGCGGGCATGGCTCTTCTTTATTGTCTTTCAGGTTATATAAGGCTGAGTATTACTGATGGAATTGTTCTGCTACGTCTGATGGGTTGGAGACGGTTTTATTTTGTTTGATTTTAAGGAAGGGTATTTTTGCGTTGGCAGCTTTTCTTTTATGGTTGTGTATAATAGGTATAGCGCTCAGCCATCCAGGCTAGTTAATATAGTCAATGCAGTAACAAACATGCAGATGAGTATAGTCAACCATGGGAAAGTTCATATAAATCAATAATCCCTAAGAATGGTTGGATGGGGTCAGAGTCCCCAGGCAGAAATCTAGTAAGCTCAGTATATCAGTTCCCCATGAAAGGATAAATTGTTCTCCAGTCGTGTTAGGATGGAGGCTTACCAGAACTCAGGTTAAGTAGACCATCGGACCCTTCACCGGGTGCCAGGGTGTAGTTTGAAGACTGGATTGTGCATCACACGTTTCACCAGGGGTTGAGTGAAGTTTTTCTTGGATTCCTATGAAGGTGGCTCCTATGGACCCTGGATCTCCGGATGGTTGGGCGCCCTCCACTCTCTATTGAACGTCACACACTCCGGGTCGAAACAGTAGGTCTTACTTGAAAGACGTAGGTGTCCACGGAATCCTACCACTCGTCCGTAGTGGCGGTGGGTAAAAAAGGGGGTAGACCCACAATTCCCAAAATAGGCAGATTCGGAAGAGATGGAGAAAAACTCAAAATAGTGTAAAAACCTCTTAACACGAGGTATGTTTATTATAAATGAGGTTAAAAAACCGTCAAATGGGCATAAGGTTAAAAGTTTTAAAAGACACAAAAACGCAGCAAATCAGGGCAGCAGGTCCCCGACGCGTTTCGTATGAAAATACGTCATCTATAAAGGGTGACGAAAGGGTGAGGAGTTGTTCCTCTGTTAGGGTAGGGAGGGTTACAGAATCTAGGAATGTGTTTATTCTGAGGGGTGAGGGCATGGCTCTTCTTTATTGTCTTTCAGGTTATATAAGGCTGAGTATTACTGATGGAATTGTTCTGCTACGTCTGCTGGGTTGGAAATGGTTTTATTTTGTTTGATTTTAAGGAAGGGTATTTTTGCGTTGGCAGCTTTTCTTTTATACTGCTTAGCTAAGTACGCACCTGGTTTGTTTCCTGAGCTCTAGGTGGTAGCCTTAAGGCGTCTGATGTAAAAGTTGTAGTTTTTTGTAGGATAGAGCTGAGTTGGGTGCGGTAAGAAGAGATTTCCTCTATTAGATTGGGGGTGTGGGTGATTTTGTTTTGGAGTTCCAATTGTCTTATTTTTTCCGTTAGGGAGGATATTTGCTGTGTATGATTTTTCTTCTCGTGGGCTGAGAGATTGATTAATATGCCTCTGAAGAATGCCTTGTGGGCATTCCAGAGAAGAGTGAGGTCGATACCTGGAGTATTATTGGTTCGGAAGAAGAACTCTAGTTCCTCCTATATTTGTTGCTTGTATTGCGGGTTAGCTAGTAGGGAAGAGTTGATCCTCCAGGGCGAGAATTATGTTTTTTTCTTAGTCAATGCGAGGTCTATTGTGATGGGGGCATGGTCTGACCAAGTTATTACTCCAATGGTGGATTCTGTTACTTTTTGCAGTGTATATTTGTCTGAGAGGAAGAGGTCTATTCTGGAGTATGGGCAGGGGAATAGAGGAATAGAAGGTGTAGTCTCTCTCGTTATCGTGTGTGCAGCACCACATGTCAAAGAGGTCCTCTGAGGCGAGGAAGGAAGAGAGAGCAGATGCTTTCTTCCGGTAGGGATCAGTGGAATAAATGCTTTCCATGGTCTCATTAAAATCTCCACATATGATTATAGGGCCCGATTTGTATGGTTGGAGTTTACGGACGAGCTTTTGATAGAATATTGGAGAGGAATTTTGGGGTCATACAGATTAATAAGGGCAAGTGGTGCGTTGTTAAAAGAGGCGTTTAACATAAGAAAGCGTCCGTTAGGACCAGCTTCTATAGAATTGAGCTGGAAGAGAATGTGTCTTTTATTGCTATTATTATTATTATTATTATTATTATTATTATTATTATTGTATTGCTATACACCTCTTTTCTTGGAATTGGTATTGGCCTGGAAAATATGTGGGAATTTAGGGTGACTGCATTTGGGAAGTTTATTACTATCAAAATGGGTTTCCTGTATACATATGATGTCAGATTTAGAGGTTAGTGCCTCTTTCCAAAGGAGTGAACGCTTATATGGGCTGTTCAGTCCTTTGACATTAAGTGACATCATTTTCAGAGACATCATTACTGGGTGCGGGGTTTAGCTGACTTATAGGCAGCAGCATTTGTGTCGAGAGAGACTGAAACCTTCTTTCAGAATCAGCATGTTTACAATTAGTAGTTACATATATGAGTTTAATCCATGTTTCTAGGTTATCGGTTAATAGGGTGTCATCCCCAGGATGAGGGGGGGAGAAGGGGGAGAGTAAGGGGATGAGGGGAGGTAAAGGCAAAGTAAGCAGAGAAATGAGGAGGAGAGAGAGGAAGACAGAGGTTGCGTACCTAGTACGCCTCATTTGGGAGGAGAGGCATTGTCTTGCTATCAGCAAGGTAAAGTCAGGAAGCAGTGTTACTGTGGAGAAAATAAGTGACTAACATTAAATGCAAAACAAGGGGGTAACATTCAGTGTAACTATGCAAACAAGTATGAGCGTGAACCCGGGAGTCTCTTGTAGTGAGAATCACTTATTTGTTACGTTTCACCAATCGCTCTGCATCTGGGATGGCTTATTGCGGGTGGGGGCCCCGTCTGGTGGTATAGGTTGCAAACCCTAGTTATGGAGCTGTTTTATTCCTTGTTTGAGCTCGGTGATAACCGTGGTTTTCCCTAAATGGGTAACGGAGAGCCTTGTAGGGAATCCCCATGTATGGGATATTTTGTTGGAGCAAAACTTTAGTGATGGGAGCTAGCTCTTTTCGCTTTTGCGCTGTGGCAGCGGAGATATCAGAGTATATGGGAAGATGACTGTATGGTTCCGGAAGTGGAGAGGTGGTTCTGGATGCTTTTAAATTTTTTTCTTTTGTCTGGAAAAAATGAATTCTGAGCAGGACATCTCTAGGCTTGTCTATTGCGATGCGTGGGGGTTTGAATATTCTGTGTGCTCTATCTATGAGAAGTTCCTGCGCTGTCAGCGAGGGCACCAGTATGCTAAACAGGGTTAGTAAATACTGCATCAGATCTTGGGGAAGTGTGGACTCAGGTACACCTCTGATTTTAAGATTGTTCCTGCGGGAACAATCTTCGAGATCTGAGAGCTTGGATTGGACGTGTTTGAGTTTGTTCGCTTGATCTCGGTGGGCATCCACAAGCTCATTGTATGCAGTGGTAAACTCTGTAAGTTGTCTTTCTACTTTATCAGTGCGGTCACCTAGGTCATCCACCTGTAGCTGGATATGTGAGATTGATCTGGCCAGATCTTTTTGAATGCCTTTTTGCAGTGTCATGAGCATCTGCTTCAGTGTGTGCTCAGCCACTGCATTATCTGTGGCTGGGATGTGTGCCAGAGATTCTCCTATGTCCCCGTCATCATCATCATCATCAATATCCCCTTCAGTGTCAGTGTCACCTAGGTCTTTCTTGTTATGTAAGGATTTTTTTCTTACCGTGTGGCTCAGTGATGCGAATGGGGATGTGGCTGCTCTTTTGTTTCGGTCCTTTGCCGGGGTGGTCTGTGGAATTGAACTGGCCATGCACTCTGGGTCACTCAGTGCAGTATGGGGGGAGGAGGTGTGTGAGGCCTCCTTAGCTCCGTGTCCGGTGCCATCTTGGGAGTCTCGCTACCCCTGGCTGCTGAAGAAATTCGTCAGCCTACAGGGTTCTGGCGGTTTGTTGTTACGCCGCCTGGACATCCCTGCAGGGACTGTGGATCAAGTGGTGCTGGGCGATGTGGTTCCTCCGTGGGGCTGCGGCTCCCGGGCTCTGCAAATCCCCGGATCGTGGCCAGGCTCCGCCCATCCTAGCAGTGTTTTTTTGCCCACTTTAGGCATACTGAACCCGTGACCAGGGCACACCACAGGTCTCTGTTCATACAGGTTCTTTTCTCACAATCGGCTTCAATCGACTCTGAGTACAAACAATATTTCTTACTTCCTGCTCTAAAATACATCCAATATAAAAATGTAAAAAATCTAATTTCTTCATCTGTTTTATTTTTACCTCCTGTAAACAAGAGATCAATAGCAGGGGGTAAGCGCATTATATACATGGTGGTGGATTCAATCACAACTTAGTGTGTGCATGGTAACACTTCCCTTGTTTTATTATGGATTTCAAGTGCATCCAGGATGAATATGGACGGTGGTCAATGTTTTAAGCATATTGAAATCCACTATTGAGTAAACACTGCTCACTTTGGATTTGGACATTTACTGCATTACTTTATTCATGCAATTATCTGGCAAATAGTATTGCAGCTTCACTTATCTATCATTTTTGATATTCAGTTTTTGTTATTTTGCTCACAAGCGCAGTATTTCCCTTTTTATTATAGCTTATTTAAAGGCCTGCATTTGTGGCGGGTGTTTGGCCTAAAAACAGGCCTGAATCTTTCTTTGCCAGGCGATGGAGGGAAAAGGGATTCAGAACACTCTTCATTTTCAGGTTATGCCTGGTCATTTTCATAAAATGAGTTTGGAGTTCCTTGTGCAGGATTTGCTGGAGAAATCAGTTGGAGTGGAACCACAACACATGTGTTGTATCCAGGACCATGCAGCACTGATGTATTATGCGATTCTTTTGTGCATAGCAATTTTTGCTCAGGAGTTATTGAGAAGTGTAAGGAGTTGGAAAAAGCTAACCATGAGTTTTAAGGCCTTTCATAGTGGAACCCTTGTATGCCCTTGTATGCTCGCCTTCACGGACATTGCCTTGGTAGTGGCCTTTTTGAAGAGATACTGCTTTTCAGTGAAGGGAGGCTTTATACTGACTAATCGTCTGAGGATCTTTAATGGCAAATTGAATTTTTTTTTTAAACTGATGGTGGACTCTGAAGGGATTGGTGGAGTGCGGCACCCACCAGCTAACTTTTCAATAGCAGGAAATAGAGGGTCTCTCTACTACCCTGGTCAACCCACATATCACAGGAGATGTCATAAGTTTGGGCATACCAGAGATGAGTGTAATGTGGAGATGCACTACCGCAACTGTGGGGAGGAGCCACATGAGGCTGGGGCTTGCTTAGTTGTATGTGGACAGCAGGATCACACAGTGAAGAATTGTCCAAAAGTAAGAAGGGCCTATGTCTCTTCTGCCGAAGCTGTCAGGCGCACCGCTGAGAGTGGGTGACCAGTGTCCACACAGGTGCTGTCTGATTCTACTGAAAGACAGGAAAAGGAGGGGGAATGTGGAGGTGGAAGAGGAAGAAAGTGGACACCAGGGTGTGGAGGAGAGGGTGGAAGAGAGAGTGGAAGTGCCACCTACCAGTGTGGAGCCATTAACAGCGGAGAGTGGAGCAGAGGTGGAGAGGGTGGTGGAGGAGGCTAAGAAGGAATTGGCATCAGCCTTACAGTGGGAGCCAGAGGTGCAGGAAGCCCAAGAAGAAGAAGTGGAACAGATGGAGACTGTGGGTGCCAAGACAAAGGTGGATGCTTTGTAGAGCCCTAAGAAGAGAAGGGCTAAGAAATTGAAGGTAGGGGTAGCTGGGATTGAAACAAGTAACCCTTTTGAGGTCCTGCGAGATGTGGGAGTGGAGGTAGAATCACCAGTACTAAGTCCGGGGACTCCAGAAATTTTTCAGCCAGGCACAATGTTGCATAGTCAGGATTTTCTGGATGATGAAAGCGTTGTGGAACTGAGGAATGTATGTCCGTTTTATGGCTTAAGTGATAGGACTGGGGGTGAATGATGCACATCTTCATGTGAATGAGCACCAAGCTGGTGTCCCTCAATGTGAGGGGTTTTGGGTCTCCTGCTAGCCAGAGTTCCATTTTTGAGGACTTGAGGGTCAATGGAGGAGACATTGTCTGTCTACAGGAATGCTTTTTTAATTGACCACCTAAGCCTCCGGTGGAGTCGGTGGTGGATTACATATGGTCGGCAGTTGGGGACAATAGGAATGCTGGGGTAGGCATTATCATTGCAAATAGGAATATTCACATTATGTCATATGTTGTGTTAGTGCCAGGTAGATTAATTACAGCAGATTTAGTTTTGTTCAACCAGAAGTTTAGGGGTTTTTAATTTAGATGCTCCTGTGAATAAACAGAAACGCCTTGAAGTATATGAAGTTTTGAAGTTACATGCGGTGGGACGGAGACCTAGTGTGAACAGGATTTTATTACGATACAGTTTGTGAAAGATCTGTAGGAGTAACAGAGACTAAGTTGGATTCAAATAGCACCATGCTGAATGGGGTAATTCAGGACTTACATCTCAATGATGCTCATATTGTTCTGGGTTTGGTGGATCCTTATTTAACGTATTTTTCAGACAGTGGGTACATCAAATCCAGAATTGATTTATGTTTGTTTTCTGATGCGCTCAAATGTGCTGATGTTAAGCACAGGGTGGTAATTTTTTCAGACCATGTGGCAGTATATGTTAATTTGATTATGAGGGATAGTATTACATTTGGTTTAGTGATATGGAGGTTAAAGAGTTTTATGTCAAAGCCCATTTTAATAATTTATATAGTAGGTGGGTTAATAGAAAGAAAGATTTTAGTAATATTTTGGGGTGGTGGGATTGGGTCAAAAGGGAAATTAAATTATTTTTTCAAAAAAAGAGTAGGGATAAATGTAGCAGTGAGAAAATGAGATATTCTAGGTTATAAGCCAGGTTGGCTACATTATATTCTTTTAGGAATATGGGCTAGGAAATGGCCAATGAAAGAGACCATGTTAGGAAGAGTATTAACCCCTCCAGATCCGGACTATTGCCGAAGTACGGCTCCAGCGCGGATCTGAATTGCTGGGACGACGTCTATGGATGTCGTCCCCTATGCACGCTCCTGGCGCGCCTTCTGGCAGCGGCGGGGCCGCCGCACGCTGCGCGGGCGTGCCCGTGGGTCGGACGGACTCGGTGTCCACTCGAGACCCACGATCGCCTGACAGAGCTGCAGAATGGGGAACCACCAATGTAAACACGGCGGTTCTCCGTTCTGTTACAGGGGACAGACGACAGATCTACTGATCCCTGTCACTGGGAACAGTGAGATCTGTTGTGTCCTGGCCAGCCCGCCCCCCCCCCCACAGTTAGAACACATACAGGGAACACAGTTAACCCCTTCACTGCCCCCATAGTGTTAACCCCTTACCTGCCAATGACATTTATACAGTAATCAGTGGATATTTAAATTTCTGATGGCTGTATAAATGTCATTGGTCCCACAAATGTGTAAAAAATGTCCGACATTTCCGCTGCAATATCGCAGTCCCGCCGCCATTACCAGTAAAAAAAATAAAAATAATAAAAATGCCATAAATCAATTCCCATAGTTTGTAGACACGATAACTTTTGCGCAAACCAATCAATATACGCCGATTGTGATTTTTTTTAACCAAAAATATGTAGAGGAATATCGGCCAAAACTGAGGAATATTTTTTTTTTTGGATTTGTATTATAGCAAAAAGTAAAAAATATTGTTCTTTTTTGAAAAATTGTCGCTCTTTTTTTGTTTATAGCGGTGATCAGAAATGACACAAAGGTGATCAAATACCACCAAAAGAAAGCTCTATTTGTGGGAAAAAAAGGACACCAATTTTGTTTGGGTACAACATCACATGACCACGCAATTGTCATTCAAAATGCGACATCTCTGAAAGCTGAAAATTGGTCTGGGCAGGAGGGGGGTTTAAGTGACCAGTAAGGAAGTGGTTAAAGAGGTATTAACTGAAGAGGAAAACAAATAATTTTTCGAACAAGAGTAAAACACCTGGAGCAGGATGAAAAATGTTCTAGATTTTTTTTCAAGAAGGTTTGTAAAGAAAAAGGAGTTTTTAAGAGTGTGTATGATGAAGAAGGGAGGGAATGTAAGGGAGAGAATGTGCTTGAATGCATGTCTAAATTTTATTAACGGTTGTATGAGGGAGAATGTGTTGATGAGTCAGACACTACAATGATTGATATGGTAGAGACTAATTTAGATGAGGATGATAAGGTTTTTTTGCAGAAAGCGGTGGACGAGGAGAAGCTGTGGGAAGCTGTGACAAGCATGGCGGCTAATAAAACCCCAGGAGGGGTGGCTTGCCAAGTGAGTTTTTTAAATTGTTTTGGGATATTATTAAGGGGGAAGTGGTTGAGGTATTTAGGTACATGATGAGGGAAGATACTATATCCAAATCTATGAGAGAGATGGTGGTGGTATTAATTTATTAATTAATTGGAGGCCTATCTCCTTAAATTCAGACTACAAGGTCTTTGCAAAAATGGTGGCGAGGAATTTATCTAGGGTCATTAGTAGGATGGTTAGCGAGGCGCAGACCTGTGCGGTGCCAGGTCGCATGATCTCTGAGAATTGTAGTTAGAGATATAATTAATTTTTGTAAAGATAGGAATTGTTCAGTTATCCTGACATTATTGACCTAGAGAAGGTATTTGATAAAGTGAATCATGGGTTTTTGTGGGAGGTTTTGAAGCGGATGAGTATACCACAGCAGCTCATTAATGTATTAAAATGGTTCTATTGGGGGATTAGTAGTCAGGTTTTGGTTAATGGGAGTGTGGGGCCAGCTTTCTTAGTTAAAACGGGGGTGAAACAGGGGTATCCCCTGTCCCCTCTTCTATTTACTTGTTTTATTGATCCGCTGTTAAGGATGATACAGAGGGATAAGGTGGTGAGGGTTTTTTTGGTGCCTGGGAGTGGGGGGGGGAAATTGTGAATGACGTGGTGGCAGTGTGTCAGTCAGTGGTGGGCTTAAGAATGGTGAAGTTACTTTTGTCTATTTTTTGTGTATGTGCAGGAATGAGTGTGAATTGTAATAAGTGTAGTTTGTATGTGTATGGGAGACAAGGGGGATGTGTGGATGATCAGATTGGAAAGGCTGAGGATGGAGTGAGGATTTTGGGTATTGTGTTTGACCAGAGAATGAAGAGGAAGCGTGCTGGAATGAAGTGGGAGAAAAGGTGGCTAGGAAGTTGAGGTTTTGGTGTATAAGAAAATTTTCGGTTTATGGGAAAGTTTTAGTAGGAAAGGCAGTAATCTTACCTTTAATCTTGTATGCAAACAATATCTTCCCCCTGGGGAGGTAAGAGTGAGGAAAATTACTAAGTTATTGTTTACTTTATGGGAGTCTAAAATTTAAAGAGCCAAGAGAGAATATGTGTGTAGACCAGAATGTAATGGTGGGTTGGGTTTTCCAAATGTGAGAGTGGTTTGTTAATGCATTATTGGTTCTGCATGGGGAAAGTTTTGAGGGATATTGGAGTGTGTGCTAGGATGATAGCTTTTTTGGGTGGGTGGTTGTTTAGGAGATGGAGGGGTTGGGAAGGGATTCAAGAATACCGGTGGCTTACATGATGGCACATAATTACTGGGTATTAGAAAAGTTTAGGGTAGAGCCAAAGCCAAAAAAAGTTCTCCCCTCCAAATCCATACTAGACCCAAAGGGCCCATGCATTTTTTTTTTCATTCAGCTGTCACCTGAGCATGGTTGTGTCAGTAATCATGAATCAGACTGAGACAGAAGTGCAGTAAAAATCACACTATTTAATAGAAATGGTATAATAGAACAAACAGAGCAAAGGAAGTCAAAACATAGCCAAGGTTCGGTAGCCAGAGCGGATGGTTGAAGCAAGCCAGCAAACAGGTATCCAGAGATCGTCGAGGTCAAACAAACAGCGTTCAGGGTCAGGAGCCAGAAGGGAAGTCGGCAGAGCAGAGTCTTTAACCACTTCCCGCATATTGCCGTTTATAAATGCCGGCTGCTTTAAGTGGAGGTATCGGCAACAGCGGCTCCTCTGTAGAGGGCGCTGGTGCTCCCCCCTCCCCCTGCTGATCCTTCTAAAAAAAAAAAATATATATATATATATAGTGAGCCGGTATATGGCTGACTGGCTTTTGTGGAAGATTTGCTGTCAGCTGACAGCAATTCCCAAAGCCCATTGGTCAGCCATTAACCTCCCTGACAGTATTCCCGAGTGTGGCTCGGGGTATATTTTCACTGCAAATAGCGGTAACCCCGAGGCACACTCGGGATCTCATTGCTGGATACAAGGCTGGGTTACTTACCTTGTCCCCTGGATCCAGTGATGTCCCCCCGCTGTGTCCACGGGCTGTGTCCTCCGCCCGATGCTTCTGTGTGCTGGGCTCCGTTCCCTGCGAGCGTTGCATTGCACGGGGCGGAGCCTGGCGGGAAATTCAAAAGTGAAACACACAGTAAACATACAGTACACTATAATCTGTAAGATTACATTACTGTATCAAATCATTTCACATCCCTTTTGTCCCTAGTGCTTTGTCCAGTGCCCTGAATGCACTTTTATATTATATATGCCATTCTTTCTGCCTGAAAACTTGAGAACGTCCATGGCATAAAAAAGCGCCCTTTTACGTCAAAAGCATTTTTTGATCAGCTAGAAAACACCGATAGTAAATAAGAATCATTTGCTGAATTGAGTGATACTGATTTTTGGGGACATTTTTCATCAGACACTGAAAGTGATGACAGCGTCAATTCTGCAAATTAGCAAATTTCAGTGTTTTTGACTAGATTACATTATTGAATATTTTTTTTATTATTATGTTATTATTTTTGATAATTATCTATAGTTATTTATTATATTATTATAATTTTTTTCATATATATTATAATTTATGATTTCGTTATTTCAAACTTTATCATACCCGGGTTGTCTACTAGACTCTTGTCTTAAGTGAGTTATTCCTAAGAATTACAGACCTACAACATAAAACGCCAAATTTCTATGCGAAAAAATTTACCACTTTGAGACGCAAAAATCTGACATAATCATACCGCCAGGGAGGTTAAAGTGTATAGATGTGCGCCAGACAGGCTCACATCTATACACTGATTGATTGGCTCTGGCCTCAGTCACTGTCATCCAGACAGTGACTGATTGGTCAGGAGTGGGGCGGGGGGCATGACTGGCAGACGTGCAGGTGCTTGGACTGCACGCACGCATGCCAGTATGATCCCGCCGACCAAGGGAGAGAGAGCGGACTGACGAGTCCCTCTGAGGTAAGTATTAACTGCTGTGCTGCTGGGCTCTGCAACCTGTGTTCTGGCAATAACTGTGTGCTGACAATAACTGTGTACTGGCAATAACTGTGTGCTGACAATAACTGTGTACTGGCAATAACTGTGTACTGGCAATAACTGTGTGCTGGCAATAACTGTGTACTGGCAATATCTGTGTACTGGCTGGTGGCAATACCTGTGTACTGGCAATAACTGTGTACTGACAATAACTGTGTACTGGCTAACGGCAATACCTGTGTACTGGCAATACCTGTGTATTGGCAATACCTGTGTACTGGCTGGCTGCAATACCTGTGTACTGGCTGACTGCAGTACCTGTGTACTGGATGGCTACAATACCTGTGTACTGGCTGGCTACAATAATGTGTTCTGGCTGGCTACAATACCTGTGTACTGGCTGGCTACAATATCTATGTACTGACAAGACCTGTGTACTGGCTGGCAACAATACCTGTGTACTGACAATACCTGTCTATTGGCAATACCTGTCTACTGGCTGGCTGCAATACCTGTGTACTGGGTGGTTGCAATCCCTGTGTACTGGCTGCATACTGTGTTACTGGCTGTAATGTACCCCACCTGTGATGCTGAGCTGTATACTGTGTCCTGTGATGCTGAGCTGTATACTGTGTCCTGTGATGCTGAGCTGTGTACTCCTGACACAATATGTGGAATACAGGGGACAGAGTGGGTGGATTCTATAAGGGGTGTGGCTTATGAGAAGTAAGAGTGGTCAAAAAGGAAGGGTGGGGCCTGGCGCCCCCATCCTAAAACTTCACCAGCCGCCACTGGGTATCGGGATATAGCCTGCAGCCTCTCCATAGCCTCCCCTCTGCCTTGAGGGCATGTGGCCTGGTATGGTTTGGGGGGGCGTTCGCTTGCCCCCCCTTTTCCTGACCTCCAGGCTGCATGCTCGGATTAGGGTCTGGTATGGATTTTGGGGGCCCCCATGCCATTTTTTTTTTAAAAACTTTGGTGTGAGGGGATCCCCTCCGAATCCATACTAGACCCAAGGGTTTGGTATGGATTTTGGGGGGGACCCCACGTCAATTTTCTTTTAATTTTGGTATAGGGTTCCCCTTAAAATCCATATCAGGCCTGATATAGACTGTATAAACAAGGGCTAAAAAGAGAGACTGACACCTACCCTTGATTAACGTGGGATAATATATGTTGACTCGCTCAATTGGGAGTGGGGTCCCCATAGCCGATTAAGGGCATAGACAAATACAGAGGGATTCCCTGCACAGCTGGCGCAGTTGCAAGATCCAGAGTGCAGGGAAAAGGGCTATAGAGGGAACACACTGCAACTTAATAATTATCAAACCATGTTTATTGTATAAAGTAGAAAAAAAGAGGTGATAACAACAGACCAAAATCACATCAATTAAAAAGCTTAGGACAACATTATCATAAGTGCTGAAAACAAATGCTCACAGTCACTCGGTCACAGTATTCATACCAACAGATGCAGCTATTTAACCAATTGCTGTAATCTGCTATGATTGTCCAGGAAGCAAAAGGGCTATCCAGCCCATGGGCATGAGGGGCAAAGGCAAAAATCTGTGTGGGTAGTCCAGGGCAACCACTCTAGGATGGAATGGGGACAGTGCAGCACAACGGGGGGAGGGGGGGAGAGGAGGGGACCGGGGGCAAGGGGAACCAGCACGAGAGATGAGGAGGGCAACCAGCAAGTTGTCGAGGATGTGAACCGGGTGTGCATAGTAGCTTCACTGAGTCTGTAAGTTAACAGTGCAGTCAGGAACAATGTCCCATACAGCGGTCTCACCCATATGATGGCGATGCACAATCCTCTCCGCTCCTCCTTAGTTGCAGTCACAGTGTGGTTGTGATGATGCTCGTAGCCGGAAAGACTCAAGAGTGGAGATGTAAATGAGCAGGGGTCACCTCAATTCCTCAGTATCCCCCCGGATACTGTGTGTGTGGCGACGGACAGATGAGAAAAGCTGCTGGAGTGCACTAGATCACCTGATCACTATCGTCACATGACATGATGATGACACGTGGGCTTCTTCAGGCTACTAGGGAGGAATTTCTTAGAGGATTTAAAGGGCCATAAGCCTCCGCCCAATGGAATAACATCTCCACCACCCGCAGTATTATAAACAAACACAACATGTGGATAAATTCAAAAGATATTGTAATTGCGTATGCCTATTTAGACGCACTGCTCAAAATGACGGCCATAATGCCTGCTTATGCGATCTGACAGGCATGTTCTCCACCAATAGTGCTCTGTTCTGTTTGCATATCCACCCAGTTTCTGAGAGTTGAAGTCTTAATTGGCTTTAACCACTTCCTTACTGGGCACTTAAACCCCCCTCCTGCCCGGAGTTTTCACCGCTGTTGCTCCTTGAATGACAATTGCGCGGTCGTGCGTCGTTGTTCCCAAACAAAATTTGCGTCCTTTTTTTCCCACAAATAGAGCTTTCTTTTGGTGGTATTTGATCCCCTCTGCATCATTTCTGATCGCCGCTATAAACAAAAGAAGAGCGACAATTTTGAAAAAAAAACAATATTTTTTACTTTTTGCTATAATAAATATCCAAAAATAAAAAATAAAAAAACAAATTTATTCATCAGTTTTGACCGATATATATTCTTCTACGTATTTTTGGTAAAAAAAATCGCAATCAGCGTTTATTGATTGGGTTGCGCAAAAGTTATAGCGCCTACAAACTATGGACATTGATTTATGGCGTTTTTATTATTTTTATTTTTTTACTGGTAATGGTGGCGATCTGCGATTTTTATCAGTACTGCGATATCGGGGTGGACATGTCGGACATTTTTTACACTTTTTTGGGACCAATGACATTTATACAGCGATCAGAAATTTAAATGTCCACTGATTACTGTATAAATGCCATTGGCAGTGAAGGGGTTAACCTGCAGGGGGCAGTGAAGGGGTTAACTATGTTCCCTGGGTGTGTTCTAACTGTGGGGGGGGGTGGGGTTGACAGGGGCATGACAGATCTAACTGATCCCAGTGACAGGGATCAGTAGATCTGGCATGCCCCCCCTCACAGAACAGGGAACCGCCGTGTTTACTTCGGCGGTTCCCCGTTCCTCCTCTCTGTAAGGAGATCGCGGGTCTCCGGCGGACATCAGGTCCACCCGACCAGCGGGCACGCTCCCGCAGCGTGTGGCGGCACATGCACGCACCGCTCGCGCCCGCGGGAGCGCGCCCAGCACGAGCCAAATGGGAGGATGTCTATTGACGTCCTCCCGGCATTTTAGAGCCGCGCTGTAGCCGTCATTCGGCTATGGCGCGGATAGGAGGAGGTTAAGTAAGTGCTATTTTCAGGCACAGCAGGAGCACATTTGGGCGCTATAGTAAATTACCCCCATTGTTTTGTCAATTTGTATTAACAACGTGTTTCTCTAGCTACATGTATGGATTAGCTATTGAACAACAATTACTATTTCATAAATATATTTTATAGCGGTTATTTAATAAAGTTCTGCCTTGTTTTATGAAACTCGCTTTGGCAAATGATACGTTAATAATAAATTTGGCAAAAATAGAATAACATCAATGAACATTTCATTCATCATGTCAGAGATTAACGGAGGTGCTCAGTAATCTGCTCAGTACATTTCAGTTAATAAAATGTAAATAAAAGGTGGCTCAAGTCAACAAAACATGTTTGTTTTCTTATTGGAATTTAATTCAGACTTAGCTAAGTTCTTCAAAACAATACGTACTGTGTTACCAGCACTGCTCCAGTTTATATTAGCAAATCCCAATATATTACATTATTGGTTTTAGAAGAAGCCTCATAAAAATGAGTCATATATTTTATTAGGTAAAGGTTGCACCGCAGGAAAAGAGGGCAAGAGACACTGACATTGTTCAATTCTGTTCTTATTCAGGTAATACTATTATTACTGTTAGTTTTTGTTTTCACTATAGAAACATAATGCAATCTCTGTTTTCCAAAATGCTTTTCTTTTTTGTTTCTTTTTCTTTTTTACATTTGTTTACTTTCTGTGCAGGCATTTGGAACATTATGTACAGTACATTACCAATTAGTTGATGCAAAAAATGGAGTATAATCAGTTAATGTAGGATACTTGAACATTTAAAATGTATTGCATTTTGGAAAGAAGATCTATAGATATCTAAATCCATCCTGATCACCTCAGTATACTGTACATATAGGTGGTAAAGTGGGCAGCTTAAACACTTTAAGACCGCCTGCCGCATTTATACTGCGGCAAGGCGGGTTTATTATGGGATTGCGGTACAGAGGGGCAGAATGGGTACAGAGGGGCAGAATGGGGATCCCCGTTCTGACAGGGGAGTAGAGAGAGATCATCTGTTCCTAGTGATCAGGAACTGTGATCTCTCTGTATTCCCAGTCAATCCACTTCCCCTACAGTTAGAAAGCATCTCCCTAGGACACACTTAACCCTTTGATCACCCCTGGTGTTAACCCCTTCCCTGCCAGTGTCATTTATACAGTGATCAGTGCATTTTTATAGCACTGATCACTAGAGTTGAGCGGACACCTGGATGTTCGAGTTCGTCGGGTTCGGCCGAACCTCATGAAAACGTTCGGGTTCGGCTCCGAACTTGACCCCAGACACTGAACCCCATTGAAGTCAATGGTGACCCTAACTTTTGGGCACAAAAATGGCTGTAAAAAAGTCATGGAAAGGGCTAGAAGGCTGCAAAAGGAAGCAAAATGGGGGTAAGAGTAGGACAAGTGCCCTGCAAACAAATGTGGATAGGGAAATAACTTAAAATCACATTAAAAAAAAATGGGAGGAGGAGGTGGATGTGGAGTAGAAGCCTAGAGGTTGACTAGGCCGTGACTGTGGCAGTGTAGGTGCAAGTGGCAGTGGTGGAGGAGGAGAAGGAAGAGGTAGCCATCACTGTTTTTTGTTTGTTTGTTTTTTTTTTAGAATTGGAGTAGCCCCCAAAATATTGAGACATATTAAAAAAAAAAATCACAACATAAACATTTAGCATATAACTAATAAAAGTTAAAATTGTGTTGCATATACAATTTGTAAAAATCAATAAATGAAAAAAGGATATTTTCCATATTTATTGTAAAAAATATATGGTAAAAATTATAGGAAAAGTGAGGAAAGTTATAAATATAAAAATGTATATATAAAAAAAGGAGGGGAAAAGTAACCAAGATGGTGTCAAAAATAGATGCACCATATGGAAGGGTAATATATGGGAAATAAATTGAACCCAAAGTGAGGCCTCACAAAACCTCGTACGGTAGACCTAATTAAGAGCTATCTATGAAGGCATTCACATCAGTGTCCACGTTCAATCCGTGAGGGGTGTAAGACTTAATTTTATATATCCATGACATCTCCAGTTTGGAGATGCCTCTAATTGTGGATCCACCCCTCCAATGAGGTTTGAAGTGGTCAATCCCCAAAAATTCCTATCGTGACAATCCCGATAATGCCTCGATAGGGAATGGTTCTTAAAGCCCCTGAGTATATTCGAAATATGCTCATTAAGTCGCACCTGTAATGGCCGCTTGGTCCGGCCCACATACTGCAAGCCACAAGGACATTGTATCAAATAAACCACGGCCCTAATGGTACAGGTAATAAATGGTTTGATCTTGAATTGAACTGATCTACCTGTAGATGTAAAAGTATGGGCCCTCCTCCCCACAAGGCCATTGTAAGTGCATACCCTACACTTACCACCCCGTCAATTCTTGAAAAAACATTGGCCTTTGGACAGGGGGGTTAAGGACATTAGGGGCCACCCTGCTGCTCAGAGGGGGAGCTCCTCTGTACACTACCGCGGGGCGGTCTGGAAGACTCTTTTCCAAAACACGGTCACTCTTCAAGATATAAAAAATATAGTGAAAAGCCCGCGCTCACAAATAAATTATTGTATAAGAGAAATATAAAAAGGGGTGAACATAAAACCAAATGTCCAAAGAATATTAAAATGTTAATTGACATAAAAAAGTCGCCTGAGTGGTAGGTATGTTCTAGGACGCCGATATTAATGATAACGAAGTAATAAAAGATCCCCGCGACGTTTATAAAAAATCTGAACAAAATGTGTTAACCTAGTCAACAAAAAAACGCTCGACGGGTATAAATTGTTAATTGTAAAATTATAAGAAACCTGTAAACCAAAATACAAGTGGGGAAAAATATAAAGAGAATATGTTATTAAATAAACACTCGCGCCCGAAAAGTGATATAAAAAATATAGAACTTCTCACTGGCACAAAACCTTTTCTCAGAAGGTCTGGC
>BLSH010355930.1:127828-142495 GCA_018402905.1 Glandirana rugosa | reverse complement strand
ATATCTTGCCCAAAGGCCCACCTCTGGTCTATGTTGGGCATAGACGACGTCCTCCTCCCACAGGGTCATAAACAGGTTCGCAAGGCTGGGAGCATATTTAGCTCCCATTGCCACCCCTCTGATTTGACTATGGAACCTCTGGTCGAACCAGAAATAATTGTGGGTGTCTGCGAACTCTAATAGTGGCATTATGAATTCTATCTGTTCCTGTGGTAACTCCGAATCCCTCTCCAAATAATATTTGACCGCAAACAGCCCTAAATCATGAGGTATAACGGTGTAGAGGGAAGTGACATCCGCTGTCACCAGCAGGATGTTCTCAGACGGGGTAAAGTTAGACAGGATATTGATGGCATGCCTAGAGTCTTTAATAAACGATGGCATGCCCTTCACTAGTGGCTGAAGAAAGAAATCTATATATTTGCCCACCCGGGAAGTCACTGAGTCAATGCCACTGACTATGGGACGCCCGGGTGGGCAAATGGGGTCCTTGTGTAGTTTAGGTAAATAATAAATTGCCGGAGTTCTGGCAGCCCTCGGCACCAGAAAGAGTCCCTCCTTCTTGGTAAGTATACCTTTTTGTAGGCCACTTTGGACTAACCTATTAAGGTCTTTCTTATATGAATTCTTGGGATCTGCCGGTAAAGGTATATAGGTGGATCTGTCTCCAATAATTCTTTACATTTTGTCCATATATTAGGTCCGATCCAACACAGCTATTCCTCCCCCCTTATCGGCTTGTCTAATCACCAAATCTTTAGTGCCACATAGGGAATCGAGTCCCACTTGGAGGTCATGATTCAACCAAACTTTTTTGGCCTCAAGTACCTCCAAATCCCTCAGGACCACCTCCATAAATACTTTAAGCGAGGGGGCCAAAGAGCCCGGAGGATTATACAGGGATGCGTTAGCTAGCCTGGTGTGTCTGAATTTCATGGATACTGGACGATTATCACTGATGGGGTTCGCTAGTAAATGTCTCCTGATGTTAATCTTTCTCACAAACTTGTGCACGTCCATATATGTTTCAAAATTGTTAAGCGGTCTTGGTGGGGCAAACTTGAGACCCTTATCCAAGAGTCGTATTTAAGACTCAATGAGGGTCTTGGAGCTCAAGTTGAAAATACCCGCCCCGACTACATCCTTTGTCTTTTTAATTCTGAGTCGCCTCCCCCCTCTGGTCCCTCTTCTGGTTTGACCGGCCTCTTTTTGCCCTGTCCGGGTCTGTGAAAACCCCAACTTCGATTGGTGCCCGGTTCAAAGCACGGGGACATCCCCCCGCTTACCTCTACGGTGTTGGATACAGCAGACCTAGGGGGTTCAGGTCTAAAAACAGAGGACAAGGGGGAGGGTGCGCTGACGTCACCTGTGTGTTCGTGTGTTAGCCGGCTTGAATTACACGCTGTTACGCCGATACATGCTGCCAAACAATTTACCTTTGTGAGTACCGTGTATCTTTTTATTGAATAAACCTATCATACTGTGCTTCACTATTGGGGATCTTTCTGCTTTTTCCTGCCTCTATGGTCCGTCATGGTAATGGCATATTATACGAGAATATATGGAGGAGTTACCCCCTAGTGGATGTACCATCTTACTACATCAATGTTTCATCTGTCTGCCACTGAGGAAATGGTGATGCTGTGTCCCTAAGGCGGTGGAGACCTGTGGAATAAGTGATCCAGATATTATATTATATGCCTGGCTCCCAGCTAGGTCTGATAAGCCTTTATTTTGTCCAGTGGCGGATTCACGAACATATGATGTGCACTGGGTGTTTCTGACTGATTAGTCACTCTGTCATTTATGAGGTTTTTAAAACTGTCCATGTCCACCAGATGGAATGACAGCATTTCAAAGGCCAGGAATTTTGAAATGCTAGCATTCAGGGCCAGGTATCGCGGGTGGGTAGGGGGATATTTCCATGGGACCGTGTGGAAATGCTTGGGGACGGTGGCGGACATGGTGGCATTGCTGTCACATGCTCTGTTTGCTGGGTGGCAGGTGACACAGGCACTGTAGAGGTGTAGGAAGAGGCCGAGGCAGCAGCAGAAGAGGAAGCAGGAGGAGGCCGAGACCTTTCTTGGATTTTGAGGTACTTATTCCACTGCAGCCAGTGGATTGAATTTAGATGAATGGTCATGCAGGTTGTGCTCAGGTTTAGAACATTTATGCCTCGCTTCAGGCTCTCATTGCACAGTGTGCAAACCACTCGTATCTTGTAGTCAGCACATTGTCTGAAGAACTGCCACGCCGGGGAACGCCTTTGAGCTGCCTTTGGTGTGCTAGGTCCCTGGGTGCGGTGGGTAGTAGCAGGCGTACTGTTTAGGGGACTGTCGCTCTGCTTCTGCAACCTGCTTCCTCTTTTGCTGTGCTGGTGCCTCTGTGCGAACAACACCTCTTCATCCAAACTGCACACGTCACTCGCATGACCTTCATTCCATGTGGGGTCTAGGATCTCATCATCCTCCACATCATTTTCCACCCACCCTTCACCACTGCCCTCCTTTCAGTCTGCACACTGAGGAAAGCCGCAGAAGTTGGCACCTGTGTTTCGTCATCATCAGAGACTTGCTGCGGTGGTGTTTCCATGTCCTCATCCTGCAACAGAAGTGGTTGGGCATCGGTGCACTCAATGACTTCTGGGGCAGCGCTATGTGGATGGCCCACGGAAAGCACAGCAGCAGAGTCATCAAAAAGCAGAAGAGACTGCTGCATGACTTGGGGCTCAGACTGCTTGGCTGATTTACAAGGGGCTGAGGTGAAAGACAGATGGCCATGGGGTTCAGGTGCCAACTCTGAGCTTTCATCAAGGGACCGGAAGGGAGACAATGTGAAGGAACTGGAGGCATTGTCAGCCACCCAATCTACTATCGCCTGTACTTGTTCTGGCCTCACCATTCGTTGAGCGCCATTTGGGCCTACCATATAAAGTTGATGGTTCTGTCGGCTACCTGAGGAAGGTGTTTCACTTGTGCGTGTAGCTGGCACAGATCGACCACGTCCTATCCTTGCAACAGGAGCTTCAGCAACACCACCAGCAGCACCACGAACATCACCACATCCTATATTTGAAGCTTTCCTCATTCAGGACACAAATGTATTATGTAGCACTATTTATCAATACAAAAAAAAAAAGAATAATAAATTATTATTCTTATTTATTTAAAAAAAGGAAATTGTAGATGTGCAAAAAATGCACCGCTCACACCAGTAGCAGGAACCTCTCCCTACACCAGTATGAGATGATTTTAGAACGATAATCTGTCTTTCACAGCACCGACAGGAACCTGTCCCTACTGCAGTATGAGAAGATTTTAGAACAATAATCTCCCCTCACAGCACCAACAGGAACCTCTCCCTAATGCAGTAGGATATGGCTTTATAAAGATAAACTCTCCCTCAGAGCACCAACAGGAACCTGGCCCTATTGCGGTAGTAGTTGTTTTTAGAATGATAAACTCTCCCTCAAAGCACCAACAGGAACCTGGCAATAATGCAGTAGTAGTTGTTTTTAGAATGATAATCTCTCCCTCAAAGCACTCTGAGCTTTCATCAAGGGACCGGGAGGGAGAAAATGTGAAGGAACTGGAGGCATTTTCAGCCACCCAATCTACTATCGCCTGTACTTGTTCTGGCCTCACCAATTGTTGAGGGGCATTCAGGCCTACCATATACCGGTGAAGGTTCTGTTGGCTACCCGAGGAAGGTGTTTCCCTTGTGCGTGTAGCTGGCACACCTCAACCACGTCCTCTCCTTCCAACAGGAGGTTCACCAACACCACCAACACCAGCAGCACCAGCATCACCAGTAGCACCATGACCATGTCCCTTATTTGCTCTCCTCATTGTGCCCGCAAATGTACTATGTAGCCCTACGTAAGTATTTACTAATACCAATTAATACCTAGGTAGCCGGACTTTTTATTTTGGTGCAGGAAATGCACCGCTCACACCAACAGCTGGAAGCTTTCCCTTTAGAACTAGGAGATAATTTTTGAACAATACTGTGTCACTTACAGCAACAGCTAGAACCTCTCCCTTTAGAACTAGGAGATGATTTTTGAACAATAATGTGTCACTTACAGCAACAGCTGGAAGCTCTCCCTTTAGAACTAGGAGATGATTTTTGAACAATAAATAATCTGTCACTTACAGCAACAGCTGGAACCTGGCCCTATAGGAGTAGGCAATGATTTTTGAACAATAATTTGTCCCTCTAAGCAACAGCTGGAAGCTCTCCCTTTAGAACTAGGAGATGATTTTTGAATAATAATGTGTCACTTATAGCAACAGCTGGAATCTGGCCCTATAGGAGTAAGCAATGATTTTTGAACAATAATCTGTCCCTCTAAGCAGAAGCCTCTACCTAGTGCAGTCAGATCGTTGTGTAATGCAGGGTTTGATCTGCAATCTGTCACTCAAAGCAGCAGTATGTAAAATCTCAAATTACTCCCACAATCTGATCGTTGTTTATGATCCCACAATCTGATCGTTGTGTATGATCGTAACGATCATTGTGTTAGGCAGGGTTTGATCTGCAATCTGTCACTCAAAGCAGCAGTATGTGAAATCTCAAATTACTCCCACAACCTGATGGTTTGTACGATCATAGCGATCGTTGTGTTATGCAGAGTTTGATCTGCAATCTGTCACTCAAAGCAGCAGTATGTTAAATCTCAAATTTCCCCCCACGGTAGAGGACTGGATCAAAAGAACGCAAAAAATCGCAGAGATGGAAGATTTAGTACACCAAGCAGGAGACTCCCCCGGAAAATTTTACAAAACGTGGGCTTGCTGGTTAGAATTTATCAATAAAAGAATGAACCAATAAATAACACATTAAAACAGCGGTGGTAGATACCCCCCCCGAAGCTAAACGGGGACGGGGTAAGGTTGGGAGAGAGAGGATGGAGCTTACCCCCCTGTACATTACCCCCTCCACTCCCCACCCCTTTTGTTTATTTATTTTAATCTCTTTTTTTTTTTTTTTTTTTTCTTTTTCTCCTCCTCTTCCCTTTCCCGCACAGCTTTATCAACACGTACGTAAGACAGACAAAAAGTCAATGGCCAACATCAATCATTTCTCCCAAATCACTGAAGTGTGGGTTTCAACTATAGATCAAGGCAGGTCCCAACCGCGTTGGGCGTAGCAACCCAGCCACCTCACAGTTTGTTCCCATTTGGGGTGGGGAGTGGATATGGGGGAAGCTCGCCAGTAAGTCCAAAGATCCTGAAACCAATAATGGGACACAAGAAAAAGGGGGAGGTACGGAGAAGTAGAAATAGGCCTTATTGTTCACCTAACCCAATACAAGGAAGTACATGGGCTATGTTCTTCTTCCTTTTTGTCCTTTTTTCTCTCTGTAAGTATAATGAACATTCCTCTATAGAGGTAAGCGAGTCGACTTGAGATGTTCGATCTTATACATTGTTTAAAAATAATTGTATTTTTACTGGCTTTATGTCTGGCAAAATTCAAAATGTATGTACTCATATGTTTTTGCTGAAGTGTATATTTCAATAAAACTCTTTATGAAAAAAAAAAAAAAAAAAAAATCTCAAATTTCTGCAATCTGTCACTCAGAGCAACAGTAGTAGTAATCTCAGAATGCAGGATCAGATGTTAAAATGTCTGCAATCTGTCCCTCACAAAAACGCTGGCAGATTCCTCTCCCTATACTATTCAGAGTCTCAGAGAGCATGTGACTGCAGCATCAAGTGACTCCAGCTTATATAGAGGCTGGGTCACATGATGCACTGGCCAATCACAGCCATGCCATTAGTAGGCATGCCTGTGATGGCTTCTAAGGGTAAAACAGTGAAACGCTTGTTGATTGGCTGCCCTGCAGCTATTTAACATGCGTGATCAATTACCAGAACCCAGAACCCGAACCCGAACGTTTTTTGAAATGTCCGTGTTCGGGTCCGGGTCCCGGACACCCCAAAGTTTGGTACGGAACCGAACGTTACAGTCCGGGTTCGCTCAACACTAGTTATGAGAACAGAAAACTTCTCTACATGAAGTGACATGCTCAGGATGCAAACCCAGAACCTCTATGTTGCTAGGTAGAAGCATTAAGCTATTAGCCACCAGTCTGCCAAGTGTGCAATCCTCCTACACATAAATACACATAATGCATTTATTTGGACATATAGGTGGTGGAATTACATTAGTCTGGAGTTTATTCTGTGCTATTTGGAGTGTAGAACAGTGATGTTATTGCAACAGCAATGGTATTGTTTGTGGTTTCTGATGATAACTGTGTGAGTTTGGGAAAATATTTTAATGAGATGGACAGCAACAAGCGAGAGACAGAGAAAAAAATGTTTTAACAAAACATGAGAAGATTACATATTCTAACATTCTTAAAAACAAATTAGCTTATGAAATAGCAACATTGTTGCAGGGACAAATTTTTGGAGAGAAAGATACATTTCATCTCAACATGAAAAGGATTTCTTTAGGGAAAGTTACAATTGTACTATTAGAATCAATGGCTGAAAATTGCATTGGGCTATATAGCGCAAATTTGCATTCCCAAGAAGGCATTATAGACAAGCACAAATTTGGGAATTTACTATAGCACCCTTTAAAAAAGGCATGGGAGTTAAAATGAGGGAATTTTCTTGTCTGAGCATGCTCAGTTGTGCTGGTGAATAGTCAGGAAAAAAAGGTAGAATTTGGCTCTTTTCAGACTTTCAATGATATTTTAAATTATACATCACTTTTTTAAACAATTTAAAAGCAGATCATCATTAAACAAGATACTACATTTTTAAGAACCATTTAGGTGATCATATCATGCTCTAAACATTATTTCCATGTGCAATCCCCTTGCTTCTACCACAACTAGTTTTTTAGTCAGTCACTGTTGTCTGGGCGCTATAGTGAATTTGATTCTGGGAGTATTTGCTCCCTCAGGGGTTTAGTGAATTCCATTTCCGCTCTAATTAGCGCAAATTTGCGATTATGCGCATTAAAATTTGCGCGAAGGCAGAATCGCGCTATAGTAAATGACCCCCTATAACTTTTGCACAAACCAATCAATATATGCTTATTGGGATTTTTTTACCAAAAATATATAGAAGAATACATATTGGCCTAAAATGGTGAATATATTTGTTTTTTATATATATTTTTGGATATGTATTATGGCAGAAAGTAAAATATATTGTTTTTTTCTTCAAAATTGCCACAGAGGTGATCAAACATCACCAAAAGAAAGCTCTATTTGTGGGGAAAAAAGTGACATCAATTGGTATTTAGATACAGCATCGTAAGCCTGTGCAACTGTCAGTTAAAGTAATGCAGTGCTATATCACAAAAAATGGCCTGGTCAGGAAGGGGGTAAATCCTTCCAGGGCTGAAGTGGTTAAACACTTTTCTTTCCTAAAGGAAGACCCCCGTCCTGGGGTCCCTTCATTTGTGCTGACATGGACTAGTGTCTAGGGATTAGTTACATAATTTCAGCACAAATGGTTCAGTAAGTGGCATTTAGTCAGACAATAACTGATCATTTCTTTTGGCTGAAATAACCTAGCAAGGGACGAGTTTCTCAGTGAAATTACCAAAAATTATGCAGCACATTTCCTGACATTTTATCAAAATTAGCTTCAAATCTCATCAAATCTCACCATGTCAGTTGTTTTGGTTAAAAAAGAAAATCACATGGTTTTGTTTTCTAACAAAGCCATGTAATCACCATATCAGAGCTCATGAATAACTTTGTTAGGAACAAAGCTAACCCTAATGCTAACCGTAACTCTTTCTTTATCTCTGAATCCATGTGATCACCATGTCAGTGCTGACTTTGTTGAGAAGCAGATCACTCGGCTTTGTTGATAAACCAAAAGTTAGGTTTAGAGATATGCTATGGTTTTGCTCTGTTTTATAAAACATCATATTCCCAGGAATGAAGGGTTTTTTTTGGTACAAGAGCAGGTTCAGGATTTTTGGAATAAGCTTCACTAGTAAGGACCCTTTCACATGGGCAATACAATCAGGTCAGCCTGTACGTTTTTTAAGTGGACCCCATCAGAAGGCCCATTCTTTCCTATGGACCAGTGGGTGTAAACAGACTTGTGTCCATTTACACCCACCTACCTTCAGTTTTCAATAAGGCTCACAAAAAAATGAAGGAATGCGCCCTCTTCCATTTAGGTGGACTGGATTGAAGGTAGCCAGGTATACGGACAGCGGAGTCAGTTTACTCCTGGCCACCCATAGAGCAGAGCGGGGTCTCTCTGTGTCCACTCTGTAGATACTGAGCAGGCACGGACCTGTCATCCACGCAGCTCTGCTCTGAACAGCAGGGGATTTGCTTACAGATCCCCTGGTGATCGGAACGGAAGGCATCTGTGTGAAATGGCCCTTAACCGTAAACACTTGACTTTCCTCTCTTTTGTAATATCTTTAGATCTTCATTTTGTGATTTGCTTTTTTAAAAAAAATGAATATATTTTTGTAATAAGCAAAAATTATGAACACAAATTTATAAAAATGCAGGTTCTATTTGCCTGAGAAAGGGATTTTGTAAGATTACTACTCTAAATATTTTACCTAAATTATTATCTCCTATTTTTCCTAAGTAAAGTACCCAAAATGTGTGTAGGTTTTGATGCACATCAGTAGTGTATGGTCAAAAACAGAGGAGTATATTTTAGATTTCTAGATATTAGGCATTTTTTAGTACAATGGCTAATATTATCTTACCAAACTGGGATATCATTGAAGAAAAGTAGAACCATCTCAAATGGGTTACAGACAATAAACCTCATAGCGCTGGTGCCTCCTAGTCCTTATAAGAGATTCATGACCATGTGACTGCTGTGATTGGCTGTCATGGTGGTCACGTGGTCTGAAAACTCCCGATCGCAACTATCGGGAGCTTTCAGTTAGGCGATGGTAAATGTGCTGGAAGTGCACAGCGCATGCGCTCTCAGCACAGGTGTTTACACAGCAATACACACAAATAAACAGCCCCTCAGTGCTAAGGACCAGGTGCAGAGGTTGCATATTTGCTGGCACTAAGGAGTTAAGGAAGGTTTCTGTTAACCATAAATAAACAATACAATAATGTTACTGTTACCACGCATTCATGTATTTTTTTATTTTTTTTTATTCTTTTGATACTCATCATTTATTTTTAAATATCTTTTGGGCCACAAGTTTGTTTACTTCCTTTCATTGCCACTATGTAACTTACACTGCAGTGTGCAGCTCACACCTGGAGATCAAATGATCTCAAGAGGGGATGCAACTGGAAAAAAAGGTCTTGTATGTAAGTGTATGTGTAGTCAAAGCTTCTTTTTAAAGTTAGAAACAGTTACAACCCCTATTAAACCATTTTTTGCTGCATGTGTCCCACTGGGGAGGTTTCCTCTCACTTCCTGTCCTGTGGTGACAAAAAGAAATTAAAGGAATTTTTTTCAAGGAATTCTAATCTTAGAGAGTTGCTGTAGAAACTGATGTTCTATTGGAGTATTTTTCCCCACTTTTTGCTCTGGGGAAATGTCTAAAATTTTTGATTTCCTATCATTCTTTTATTATAGTGACAGTGATCACAGGACCGACAGAGAGTTGAATCTTCCCAGCAGGGAGTAAAGTAGCAATACAAATCTAACAGAGGGTCTAACCCTTTCCCACTCTATTAAAGTCTAAAACAAATGTCCTTTAAATGAATGGCCTCCAGGCACAGGAAATATGCCAGGAGGAGGCTAATTTACAGTGGGAGGCAGTAAGGGGTTTTTTTTCCTTCCCCACAGACTCCAATGCATTTTGATGAAATATCCTAATTATTGCCAAAATTCCAATATTGTCACTTTTTCTGATTGCTACATTTAACAGATACCTAAGCATTTGATCATGTCATCATTTCAGAGAATATGAATGATAACACAAAAAAACAATTGTTTCACTCATGGTTAGTGTTTGGCGGAAGCCATTTATTATCAATCAACTGTGTTTACTCTTTTTATATCACAAGGACAACAGAAACTACCCAAATGACTCTGATCAAAAGTTTACATACCCCAGTTCTTAATACTGTGTATTGCCCCCTTTAACATCAATGACAGCTTGAAGTATTTTGTGGTATTTGTGGATGAGGCTGTTTATCTTCTCAGATAGTAAATTTGCCCATTCCTCTTGGCAAATGCCTCCAGTCCCTGGAAATTCTTGGGCTGTCTTGCATGAACTGCACATTTGAGATCTCCCCAGAGTGGCTCAATGATATTGAGGTCAGGAGACTGAGATGGCAACTCCAGAACCTTCACTTTATTCTGCTGTAGCCAATGACAGGTAGACTTGGCCTTGTGTTTTAGATCATTGTCATGTTGAAATGTCCAAGTATGTCCCATGCACAGCTTCCTGGCTGATGAATGCAAATGTTCATTCAGAATTTTTTTTTATGATAACAGTCATACTGCATTCATCTTGATATCGATTTTGACCAAATTCCCTGTTCCTTTGTAGCTTGTCTCTGTGCTTTTTGATGCAGCCCATCTTTCTTCAAGTGCCTCCTTATTGCACAGCTTGAAACAGCTGCACCACATGTTTTCAGAGAGTCCTGGAGTTATTTGTGGGTTTTTCTTTGCATCCCGAACAATTTTCCTGGCAGTTGTGGCTGAAATTTTAGTTGGTCTACCTGGCCGTGGTTTGGTTTAACACAGAACCCAACATTTTCCACTTCTTGATTAGAGTTTGAACACTGCTGATTGGCATTCTCAAATCCTTGGATATCTTTTTATATCCCTTTCCTGTTTTATACAGTTCAGCTATCTTTTTCCGCAGATCCTTTGACAATTCTTTTGCTTTCCCCATGATTCAGAATCCAGATACGTCAGTGCAGCACTGGATGAAAGATGCAAGGGTCTATCAGGAGTACAGAAACGCATTGACCTTTTATACACACACACGAATTACAAGCAAACAGATCACAGGTGAGGATGGCTACCTTTAATAGCCATTCAAACCCCTTTGTGTAACTTGTGTTGTGTGCATGTTATCAGGCCAAAATCCCCAGGGTATGTAAACTTTTGATCAGGGTGATTTGGGTAGTTTCTGTTGTAATTATGATTTAAAAAGAGTAAACACAGTTGATTGATAATAAATGGCTTCAGCCAAACACTAACCATGAGTGAAAAAAATGTTTTTGTGTTATCATTCATATTCTCTGAAAAATATCCAAGAAACCATAAATTCTGCCAGGGTGTGTAAACTTATGAGCACAACTGTATATGATGTAGAGGGAATTTTATTTCTTGTTAAAAAAAAACACTCTCTCTGGACATTTATACATTGCTAACTTTCTAGCAACCTTTGCAAAATTTCTAGGATTCTTACCTGCTTCTGTTCTGCACATCCTGAGACAGGCCCCTTAAGTCATTTATTCAAACATCGTGCTTAGGGAGGAGCTGCTTGCTCTAACCACTTCATTAGCCCCAGTATTATAATAATAAGCTAACAAATTATGAACACTCTTCCACTTCTGTGCTCTTTAAATGAATAAAAGGCTCAAAAGATTAGCATGTCATGAAATGCTTCCTACAGGTAAATATGACTGGCAGGACATCCAGACTTCTCCACTCTCCCCTGGGGCTTTCCCCATGCACTGTAAGCAATAACAGACACCACCCCCAGCTCCTCTTCTAGACTCCTCTGGCTGTGACCCCAAATCACCCTTTATACTCCTCACTTCATTAGTGTAGAAGTGGCATTAAAGCAAAAGCACTTTCATAGTATAGCATTGTAAAATTAAAAATGCTTCTTTAAAAAAAAGATTGAACTCACATAATATAGGAAACAACAGTCCATGTCAGGATAAAATCCTGGTACGTCTGGATGTCTCCTGCATGACATTCGGTCTCGTTCCTTGACTTTCGAACATCCAAACATAAACCCGGTGCATTCAGCTCATCACTAATCATGGATTGTTTCAGCAGATGGAATGGGTCAGCTCTGCTGCAACAATCCATGTATAACCTATGCAACATAGTTGGAACATGGATTGCATGTAGCTTTTTATGTACTGTATGCTTCATCACTGCAACACCTACAAGTTCTTGGTTGTTTCAGTAGAGTACTGACTTAATCCTCAGACATGTTTCTGCTTTTTTCGCTATGGTATTCATGGTGTCTTTGAATATGTTTATGGTAGAGTCCATACAGTACTAATTGTGTCCTTTGTTTGCCTCAGTAGGGTATTGATTATGTTTCTGTGGACATTTCTGGCTCTGTCAATATGGTTCCAATTATGTTTCTGTGGGCATATATCTGGTTGTGTTAGTATGTTAATTATGTTGTTTCTGAGAACATGACTTTGCTTGTGATTTTTAATTTATAAAATTCCAAGTGCGGGTAAATTCGATTTTGTCTTGTACACTGTGTGTGTGTTAGTGGGCCCAAGCTCCTCCCTAGTAGCCAGCTGCTCATAAATGGAGACCCAGCATGAGGAGGTGGGTGGGATGTTGTGATACAGTGTTATGTGATATGGCAGCATAATATAATGTACTGTAGGGGCATTGTGTGATATCTAGGCATGTCACAATAAAAACAACACCACTAAAAAAGCAGTATTTCCACACCCACTAATAGTAACCCACACTCACTATGTGCAGTGGAAAACCCCACACATTTTTATGAGGTGGGCCCCAGGTCCTCTGGTGGGCCACAGTGTCCCAGTCTGACCCTGAATGTATACAGTATATGAACAACATATCTGGGGTAACAATGATACTATATTTTATAGCTGCAAAAAACAGCCTACTACTAGTAAAATCATATCTATTCCTGAAATGATTATCTATATAATAAAAATGATTAGCACTGTTTTGTGGATGTCATAAATATTTACTGTCAGAGGGCTATAGTTTTTAAATATTATCACACGTCTACAATTTAGTTAAGATCAGTTAGGGTATGTACTGTAAGTGCACTAGTAACCAAAATGTAAATACATATTAAGTTGTCAGATTTGATATACTGTCTGAGTACTTTAATATCTCCAATAAAGAAGTGTCAGATCTATTGGCCTAACTGTGTAATGCCATTCTCAAATGTGGTGATTATTTATTCAATGCTTGTAAGCATATTTACAGCTATTCCCTAAAAAATTACCAGATTCTTGGCCAAAATACTCATACAGACCTCACTAATAAATGCAGCCTTTAAAAGTACTTTCTGAAACCATCACAAATCGGATGCCATCATGCCATTTTTGGTTAATATTAAGTGGCTTATGTTAAATCTAGAAAAGAGGGAGAGATGAGGGTGCTCTGGTGAGGCTGGGCATCTGGTCCTTAGTAACAGAGGAGAGATGACACTGAAGGCAGCACTTTGTAGAGAAGAAGCAGCTCTGGAGGGCCATAAAATAAAGAGAAAGGCACCTCTAAGTGCAGTAGTTAAAATATTTATTACAGGTATAATGGGATTAAAAACAAGATACAAGATACAAAAAAACCAAGATTAAAAATACAAGAGAGTAAGTGGTCGTAGGAATATAATGATTAGTCCTCATGCGGATCGCTGTAATCCTCATCTGTCTGGGGGAGAAAGAGAGCCGTCCTGCAGCTGTCAGATTCCCATGTGACGAGGATTAGCAAGGAGGTGAAGATGTGATGAGGCGACCTGGGTTCTGCAACCAAGCTGGAATGCACACGGCTTATTTAAGATCAGGTGAAGGTGATGGACGGCAATGTGTTTCGGAGAATGTACGGCTCTTTTGTCAGACCTACGCCCGTGCTTGCCCTGTGGGCTTATGAGAGGTGGGGGGGAGGGGAGGAGTTGGTGTCTGCTGATAGGCTGGAGGAAAGAGGGACCAAATGTAGACCTGTTGATGGTTGTTGGATTCATAAAGGGCCAGAGTCATGTGACTGGACATGTGACATATTAAGTACATTAGATTTAGTGTGCATCTGGTCTTAATGGTCCCAGAAGGAGCAGGATATACACAATGTAACAGCATAATGAGATGGAGGCGTGCGTATATATATATATATATATATATATATATATATATATATATATATATATACCTGTCCATACATACATATAGGGGAGATATATTACAACTAGAGTTGAGCGAACCTCTGGAAGTTCGGGTTCTGCTGGTTCGGCCGAACTTCGGGACAAAGTCCGGGTTCGGGTCTGGACAGAACCCGAACGTTCGCACGGACCCCGAACCCCATTGAAATCAATGGGGACCTGAACTTTTAGGCACAAAAATGACTGTAACAATGTCCTGGCAAGTGCTAGAGGGCTGCAAAAGGGAGAAAAATGGGGGTAAGAGTAGGGCAAGTGCCCTACAAAAAAATGGGGATAGGGAAAATAAATTAAAATCAAATAAAAAAATGGGAAGGGGGGTGGATGTGGAGTAGGAGCCTAGAGGTTGACTAGGCCGTGACCATGGCAGTGTAGGTGGAAGTGGCGGTGGCCGAGGAGGAAAAGGAGGTAGCCAACATGGTATATTTTTTTTGTTTGTTTATAATTGGGGTAGCCCCCAAAATATTAAGGCCTATTCAAAAAAACAAGTATATGAATGGCTGTGTGAGTCCAGTCTAAATGTTTATTCTGCACAAGGTACAGACAAGTCTTGTGGGATCCATGCCTGATTCATTTTAACCACTTAAGGACCGGAAGGATTTCCAGCTTTAGGACCGGAGCCCT
>BLSH010355930.1:106094-121442 GCA_018402905.1 Glandirana rugosa | reverse complement strand
AGGAAGAGGCAGAGGCAGCAGCAGAAGAGGAAGCAGGAGGAGGTCAAGACCTTTCTTGGATTTTGAGGTAATTATTCCAATGCAGCTTGTGCCTTGAATTTAGGTGCCTGGTCATGGGGGTTGTGCTCAGGTTGAGAACATTTATGCCCCGGCTCAGGCTATCATTGCACAGCTTGCAAACCACTCGTGTCTTGTCGTCAGCACATTGTCTGAAGAACTGCCACGCGGGGGAACGCCTTTGAGCTGCCTTTGGTGTGCTAGGTCCCTGGGTGCGGTGGCTAGTAGCAGGCCTACTGTCTAGGAGACGCTCACTCCGCTTTTGCAACCTGCTTCCTCTTTTGCTGTGCTGGTGCCTCTGTGTGACCACCACCTCTTCCTCCAAACTCCACACGTCACTCGCATGACCCTCATTCCATGTGGGATCTAGGACCTCATCATCCTCCACATCATCTTCCACCCACCCTTCACCACTGCCCTCCTTGTCCGTCTGCACACTGAGGCAAGCTGCAGCAGTTGGCACCTGTGTTTTGTCATCATCAGAAATGTGCTGCGCTGGTGTTTCCATGTCCTCATCCTGCAACAGAAGTGGTTGGGCATCGGTGCACTCAATGTCTTCCACTTCTGGGGCAGCCCTATGTGGCTGGCCCACGGAAAGCACACCAGGAGAGTCATCAAAAAGCATAAGAGTCTCTTGCAGGACTTGGGGCTCAGACTGCATGGCTAATTTACAAGGGGCTGAGGTGAAAGACAGATGGCCATGGGGTTCAGGTGCCAACTCTGAGCTTTCATTAAGGGACCGGGAGGGAAACAATGTGAAGGAACTGGAGGCATTGTCAGCCACCCAATCTACTATAGCCTGTGCTTGTTCTGGCCTCACCAATCATTGAGGGGCATTCGGGCCTACCATATACCGGTGAAGGTTCTGTTGGCTACCTGAGGAAGGTGTTTCCCTTGTGCATGTAGCTGGCACACCTCGACCACGTCCTCTCCTTCCAACAGGAGGTTCACCAACACCACCAACACCAGCAGCACCAGCATCACCAGCAGCACCATGACCATGGCCGTATTTGCTCTCTAAATGTATTATGTAGCCCTATGTAAGTATTTATTAATACCAATTAATACCTTTTTTTTGGAAAACACCAACGTAGCCGGACTTTTTATTTTGGTGCAAGAAATGCACTGCTCACACCAACAGCTAGAAGCTCTCCCTTTAGAACTAGAAGATGATTTCTGAACAATAATGTGTCACTTACAGCAACAGCTGGGCCTTTAGGAGTAGGCAATGGTTTTTGAACAAGAATCTGTCCCTCTAAGCAACAGCTGGAAACTCTCCCTTTAGAACTAGGAGATGATTTTTGAACAATAATGTGTCACTTACAGCAACAGCTGGACCTATAGGAGTAGACAATGGTTTTTGAACAAGAATCTGTCCCTCTAAGCAGAACCCTCTACCTAGTACAGTCAGATCGCTCAAAGCAGCAGTATGTGAAATATCAAATTACTCCCACAATCTGATCGTTGTGTACGATCCCACAATCTGATTGTTGTGTACGATCGTAACGATCGTTGTGTTAAGCAGGGTTTGATCTGCAATGTGTCACTGCAAGCAGCAGTATGTGAAATCTCAAATTACTCCAACAATCTGATCGTTTTGTACAATCGTAACGATCGTTGCGTTAGGCAGAGTTTGATCTGCAATCTGCAACTCAAAGCAGCAGTATTTGAAATCTTAAATTACTCCAACAATCTGATCGTTGTGCACGATCGTAGCGATCGTTGTTTTATGCAGAGTTTGATCTGCAATCTGCAATCTGCAACTCAAAGCAGCGGTATGTGAAATCTCAAATTTCTGCTATCTGTCCTCAGAGCAACAGCACAGCAGTAGTAATCTATCTCAGGATGCAGGATCAGATGTTAAAATGTCTGTAATCTCTCCCTCACGCCGGCAGCTTCCTCTCCCTACACTAACCCAAGATCATGTGACATGCAGCACTGTGACTCCAGCTTATAAAGAGGCTGGGTCACATGATGCACTGGCCAATCACAGCCATGCCATCAGTAGGCATGGCTGTGATGGCTTCTAAGGGCAAACCAGTGAAACGGTTGTTGATTGGCTGCCATGCAGCTATTCAACATGCGTGATCAACTACCAGAACCCAGAACCCGAACGTTTTTTGAAATGTCCGTGTTCGGGTCCGGGTCCCGGACACCAGAAAGTTTGGTTACAGTCCGGGTTCGCTCAACACTAGTGTCTATCTTTTAACCAGACTTAGTGTAAACTTCATCGCTAGAAGAAGTGGGGGAAAAGCATACGCTACATGAAAATCATAGGGATGGATCAGAGCATCTCTGCGATCTGAGGGAGGGTAAGGATGATGATAAAAAAAAAACCTGGTTAGCTTCTGGTTGCATAGGCAAGGAGATAAATCCAGTTAAGGGAGACCCCACAACTGAGTAATGTGATAGAAGATGCTAGGATGAAGACTCTACTTGTGTCATAGGAGCCAGTCCAGGAGGTGGAACTTTGTTTCACAGTGGCCGGCGTTTCAGATCCAAGCTGTGTCACAGAGGGAGATCTCTTCTCTGTGTGATCTGGCTGGCTCTTCTCCCTATTCCTCCCTGTGGCTGCATTGATGGGCACTGATGAGGACACATGGATGGGCACTGATAGGCTGCATTGTTGGGCACTGATAGGCTACACTGATGGGCACTCATAGGCTGTACTGATGGGCACTGATAGGCACTAATGAGGCTGCATTGATGGGCACTGATAAGCTGTGCTGATGGGCACTGATAGGCTGCATCGATGGGGACTGATGAGGCTGCATTGATGGTTACTTATAGGCTGTATTTATGGGCACTGGTGAGGTTGCATTGATGGGCACTGATAGGCTGCATTGATGGGCACTGATAGGCTGCATTGATGGGCACTGATGAGGCTGTATTGATGGGCACTGATGAGGCTGCACTGATTGGCACTATTAGGCTGTATTAATGGGTACCGATGCGGCTGCTCTGATGAAGCTGCGTTGATGGGCACTGATAGGCTGCATTGATAGCCACTGATGAGGCTGCACTGATGGGCACTGATAGGCACTGATAGGCTGCATTGATGAGCACTGATGAGGCTGCACTGATGGGCTCTGATGAGGCTGCATTGATGGGCACTGATAGGATGCGCTGATGGCCACTGATGAGGCTACATTTATGGGCACTGATAGGCTGCATTGATGGGCACTGATGAGGCTGCTTTGAAGGGCACTAATAGGCTGCATTGATGGTCACTTATGAGGCAGCACTGATGAGCACTGATATGCACTGATAGGCTGCATTGAAGGATGCGCTGATGGCCACTGATGAGGCTGCATTTATGGGCACTGATAGGCTGCATTGATGGGCACTGATGAGGCTGCTTTGAAGGGCACTAATAGGCTGCATTGATGGTCACTTATGAGGCAGCACTGATGAGCACTGATATGCACTGATAGGCTGCATTGAAGGGCACTGATGGGCACTGATGAGGCTGCATTGATGGGTAGTGGTAGGCTGCATTGATGGTTACTCACGAGGCTGCGCTGATGGGCACTGATATGCACTGATAGGCTGCATTGATGGGCACTGATGAGGCTGCACTGATGGCACTGATGAGGCTGCATTGATAGACACTGATAGGCTGTGACGATGGGCACTGATAGGCCACATTGATGGACACTGATGAGGCTGCATTTATCGACACTGATAAGCTGCATTGAAGGGCACTGATGAGGCTGCATTGATGGGCTCTGATAGGCACTGATAGGCTGCATTGATGGGCACCGATGAGGCTTCGCTGATGGGCACTGATGAGGCTGAAATGATGATCACTGATGAGGCTGCACTCATGGGTGTTAATAGGCTTCATTGATGGACACTGATAAGGCTGCACTGATGGGCACTGATGAGACTCCATTGATGGGCACTGATAGGCTGCATTGATGGGCACTGATGAGGCTGCATTCATGGGCACTGATAAGCTGCATTGATGGGTACTGATATGCTGCATTCATGGTCACTGATGAGGCTGCACTGATGGGCATTGATAGGTACCGATAAGCTGCATTGATGGGCACTGATAAGGCTGCACTTATGGGCACTGATGAGGCAGCATTTATTAGCACTGATAAGCTGCATTGATGGGCACTGATAGGCTGCATTGATGGTCACTGATGAGGCTGCACTGATGGGCACCAATAGGCACTGATAGGCGGCATTGATGTTCACTGATGAGGCTACGCTGATGGGCACTGATGAGGCTGCATTGTTGGGCACTGATGAGGCTGCACTGATGGCCAATGATAGGCTGTGCTGATGGGCACTGATATCCTGCATTGATGGGCACTGAGGAGGTTGCACTGACGGGCACTCATAAAGTTGTTGTTAATATTTATTTTGTACCTTAATTATGCATAAAACATTTAACAGTGTCATTTCATGAGATAATTTTTGAGAGCAAGTTTAGGGGCAGAATTAGGGGCAAGGACAGGGTAGGGGTTGGGTGGGGCACTTGGTGAGGAGGAACTACTAAGGCCTGGCTAGTAGCTCAGGACTTGAAATTTTGAGCCCTGCAGTAAAGGATAAAGCAGTGTTGCAAAGGGTACAGCTAAGTGGCTCAAATGCACCTCCAGAAACAAGCGCAATGCCATTTCTGGGAAAATTTCTGGTTAGCACCTTTTTGATGCATTTTGCAACCCGGGGTGGAGGACTGTGTTCTGGGAGAGGTTGAACTCAGGCATACCCTGCACTATTTAGTAGGTATTGAACATCAATACATTGGTCTGCAGGTGAAAAATCTTGTTGACAAAAAGTAAAATCTTGGGGGTGGGGTTACTATATTTGTTTTTTATATATTTGAGCTGGTCTTGTAGCTCTATCACTAATATGCAACCGTGTAGGCATCCGAATAATACATTATTGCATTGTCTGATGTTAAAGGGCTTCAGAGGAAAAAATCTTTTCATATCCCAGGTAAATAGAAAACAAGCAGTTCTGGGGTTTTTATGCTGAGATGTGACTCTGAATTCCCAATATGTTTCTATAAAGTGCCCTTGTGAATTTATTCAGTGGAGGCTGTTATTTTGTTTTTAAACATGCTCTATATTTATCAATTTTAAATTAGATTTTTATTATTATTATTATTTTTTAAACTCGGAATTCTTCTATTTTTATATTTGTACATTTTTGTAATTCTATCGGTTTTTATTCTAATTTTGCATATTACTAAATGGAATTTTTGGCAAGATTTGCCTTTGGATGTATGTGATCTTCAGCATCTGGTGATTAATTAAAATGTCTTTATAGATTTCTTCTATATTTTTGACTTTTAAAAAAAATGTTTTTTCCTCAAAAAAAAAAAAAAAAATATTTCCTTATTTCTATGGTTGTTATATCTTAATCACATTGTTTTTTTGGTCAAACATTTGAGCGGCATGTATCTCCTTCCATTCCCTTCAATAATTGTAGTCTGGTAAAAGATATTAGGGAAGCTGACACGAGCAGTTATAGTTTAGTGTCATGGCCACCAGAGGGAGTGATCGTCTTGCACGATAATGCCGCAAAAAACGTTTTAATTTTATCTATTTCTTGTTTTCTTTACCAGCCTTTGCATTTATTTTTTAGCTGTGCGGGGTCTGTACTGGCAAGACCCTTCCAGCATTTTATATTTTGTTTTTTACATGGGCTAAACAGCCAATGAAAGTGACAGATTGGCTGAAGGCCAAAATTAGGAAGGGATGCAGCAGGTGTCACTTGACCCCTTGATGACGTTGTTATCCATGCCAATGAAACGCCGCATTGAGTAACGTGCTTTCCGACTGCATCACTTCCGCTGTCTGCATAGTAGGTGGTTCGTTCCATGGCGTCCCCTCATTTTAGCTGTATGTAGCTGCACTAATAAAGCAAACGTACTACACCAGATTGGGTCCTCTGGGTCTGTTTGTTCCTCTCCCCATATCGAGCACCAGGACGTTGTTTGCCAGTGGGACCTTTTCTTAGTGCCTGAGGAGAGAGAATTATCAACCTACTAAAGCGAGGATGATTCCTGTAATGGGAATCTACTACTTCTGGTAAGTAGGTTGTGTGACCAGTGTGCCAGGTGGTGGGATATCCATATCATTCAAGTACTACAGCAGCTGGTATCGGTCCATCCCCCTTTGGGGTTTTGAAAAAATTGGACTTATCATTCATCAGTTCGTCTGAAGACTTATTATTATTATTTTTCTGAACTCATTGGTACCCTTCATTGGGACTTTTTGCTGCATTTATATATATCCTGTATATATATATTTTTTTTATGTATATATTTTATATTTTTTAATTTTTTTAATTTTTTACTTCTCAGCATATTTGCACAATTTCATCTTTGCACGTTTTCACAAATAGTGATATTTATTCCTCACTTCATTTTTGCACTTGTTGTGCGATTTGTGTGGAGAAAGCAGTTTATCTAGCTCCTATGCAGGTCGCACTGATATGGGATCTAGCATTTGCACTTTAGTAAGCAAGGTCAATGTCCCTTCACTTTGGTGTGGAGATTATATATATATGTATGATTATTAATATCACGAGGGGAGCGCGTTTTTTTCTTGTTTTGCTCTATATTTATCAGTTACAATGATAATGTTGTACTGGTCCTGCTCCTCCAAGTGCTAAGTCTCACCAAATGACCTTACTGTCAAGTGACACTTGGAGTGCAAGTCAATGACTTTACAGCCCCTTATACAGCCTGGACCTTGGATTCAAGTGACATCATAAGGATCAGGGATCAATATAAAGAATAGTGTAAGTATCTCCAGACAGCACAGAACTGTTGTTACTTTTTTGTGCAATTTTTTTGGTCCCGTCAGGCTCATTTTAACATTGTATTAACAATAGCGAATATGTGCATGACAAAAAATAATGCACATGTAGGGGCATAATTATATAGCAGCAAATCTAACACTGGCCAATCATTTACTGCAAGTGAATCTTCCTGGAGAATGGGTTTAGGTAACAGTAATAAATTCACATTTCTTTCAATAAAGCAGTAAATCTGAGATCGACCAAACACTCACTGGAGGTGAATGTTCCTGGTACACATATTAGAAATGAAAGTGATTGATTTACCATCAATGATGTTTGATGAAAATCACATTCACTGTTTTTATAAATATTCTCCTTCATGTTGTGTATTACTTTTTTAGTTTGTAAACTGTGGAGGGAATTTTTTACCACAACTTATTTTTCCTACACGGGTCCATATGGCATTACTAGAAGCTATTTTTTTATGAAGAGATGTGTGCTTTGTTCATTTATTTTTTATTTTATTCAATCTAGCCACGCAATGTGAACCAATCATCAAAAATGTCCAACCATATAAAAAACTGGCACACACAGAATTAGCATTTTTTTTGATTTGCCATTACTTTTGTAAGTATTATAACATTACTAAACATCATAAACCAAGGTACATCTAAATGCACTGTTCATTTATTGCATACCTCATTATTATATTTCCTGCAGGTTTTTTTTCGGTTACTACAATTTTTTCACATTTAAACATATGTGAACATAGAACCCGGAAGGTTATTTATAGCAGCTTTCTTCCAGACTCGAGTCTTATCTAAATTTTAAAGAAGTTACTTCTTCTTGTGCACAGTATTAGCTGGGGGCTAACTAAACTTAATTCCCTGAGCTTTAGGTAATATAAGCAAAAAGAGTAAATAAGCCACCTTTTTTCAGTGGTAACATCTTTTTAATGCTAATTCCATTTATTTGTAATTCTTCTCTAATTACATATGTGTTCTAGTAGTAGAGTCCCAACATTAGGCATAAATGTACCAACATTCAGACAGTTAAAGTTGAATTGTGTATATATATTTTAGACTCATCTAAAAGTGCACCTGTAAACAAAAACTAGTTTTAGTTTTGGTTAGATTGGTGCAGGCTTAGACGCTCTATCAGATTTAACAGTAGTCTGTTTCCCCATTGGGGAGATTTACACCAACATTTTAGAATTCTCCCCAGAGCAAGAGGTAATTGCAATTGCTTTTGGGAAAAGTTGTCCAAAAGAGGAAAAATTCTCACTTTGGGAGATTTCCTCTATCTGCCTGGTGTGTTTGTGGGACAATAAACAAAGTTTCATGTCCTCAATCATGCATAAATTGCAAAACAAGTAATCTGCAAAGGGCTGTAACCCATTCCTTTTATTTCCAAAATTACAAAAAGGTTTTGGCTATACATACACTTTAAACTTAAACTGCTTCTCTTCTATCTCCTACAACTCCACATTAGACACACCATCCCATCAAAATGACAGACCGACAGGGAGCCCTGAAAGTCTTTGACAATATATCGGCTTAGTCTTCAAGAATACAAAGAAATGTGGCAGTATAGAATGTTCTTGCCTTCAGGCACTACAGAGCTCTTGCAGACTTCTAAAGCTACATGAAGGTTCACAACAGGTGCACTTTAATTTAAAGCCATATCAGTGGGTTATTGCACAATTTAACACAGTATATATCCGTGCACTACTGTATGTTTAAACCAGTATATATCAGTGCTATATATCAGTGCGTTACTGCACGTCTAACAGCAGTATATCAGTGCGTTATTGTATGTTTAACGCAAAATATAGCAATGTGTTACTGCGCGTTTCATGCCGTATGTATACATTTTGTCCGTTGATGCATGTTTAACGCAGTATATAGCTGGGCATTACTGCATGTTTAATACAGTATATGTCAGTGCGTTACTGCACATTTAACACAGTATATTTAAGTGCGTTGCTGCATGTTTAACCACTTCAGCCCCAGAAGGATTTCCAGCTTTAGGACCGGAGCACTTTTTTCGATTTGGCACTGTGACGCTTTAACTGGTAATTGCGCGGTCATGCAATGCAGTACCCAAATGAAATTTGTGTCCTCTTTTTCCCACAAATAGAGCTTTCTTTTGCTGGTATTTGTTCACCACTGCACTTTTTATTTTTTACAATATAAACAAAAAAAGAATGGAAATTTTGAAAAAAATGATATTTTCAAATTTATGTTATTACAAAAATACAATAAACTAAATTTTAGTCATACATTTTTGCCAAAATGCATTTAGCCACATGTCTCGGGTAAAAAAAGTCAATTAGCATATATTTATTGCTGTGGGCAAAAGTTATAGTGTCTACAAATTAGGGGACATTTTCTGGAAATTCCCCAGCTTTTATTTTATGACTGCCTATCTTATTTCCTGAGATGCTAAAATGGAGGGACAGCATAAACCCCCAAATGACCCCATTTTGGAAAGTAGACACCCCAAGGAATTTGCTGAGAGGCATGTTGAGCACAGTGAATATTTAATTTTTTTGTCATAAGTGATTGAAAAATGACCAAAGGAAAAAAAAATTACACAAGGTTGTTACTGAAATGATATATTGCTCACACATGCCATGGGTATGTGTGGAATTACACCCCAAAATACATTCTGCTGCTTCTCCTGAGTATGGGGATACCCCATGTGTGAGTCTTTTTGGGAGCCTATCCGTGTATGGGACCCCGAAACCAATCACCGTCTTCAGGATTTCTAAGGGCAAAAATGTATGCTTTCACCCGACACTACCTATTTCAGTTGCGGAGGCCATGAAATGCCCAGATAGCAAAAAAAAAAGCCAAACGACCCCATTTTGGAAAGTAGACACCCCAAGGAATTTGCTGAGAGGCATGTTGAGTCTATGGAATATTTTTTTTTTTTTGTCATATGTGATTGAAAAATGAAAAAAATAAATTACAAAAAGTTGTCACTGAAATTATATATTGCTCACACATGGCATGGGTATATGTGGAATTACACCCCAAAATACATTCTGCTGCTTCTCCTGAGTACGGGGATACTCCATTTGTGAGACTTTTTGGGAGCCTATCAGTGTACGAGACCCCAAAAACCAATCACCGCCTTCAGGATTTCTAAGGGCAAAAATGAATGCCTTCATCCCATACTACCTATCTCAGTTTTGGAGGCCATGAAATGCCCAGATAGCACAAAGCCCCCCCAAATGACCCCATTTTGGAAAGTAGACACCCCAAGCTATCTGCTTAGAGCCATGTTGAGTCCATGGACTATTTTCTATTTTGCCACAAGTTTCGGGGGAAATGACAATTTTTTTTTTCACAAAGTTGTCACTAAATGATATGTTGAAATGTGAAATTACACCCTAACATATATTCTGCTGCTTCTTCCGAATATGGGGATACCACATATGTGAGACTTTCTGGCAGTCTAGCCATGTACGGGACCCCAAAAACCAATCACCCCCTCCAGGCTTTCTAAGTGCGTAAAAAGGTGATTTTACTCCCCTCACTCCCTATCACAGTTTCGTAGGCCATGGAATGCCCAGATAGCACAAACCCCCCCCAAATGACCCATTTTGGAAAGTAGGCACTCCAAGCTATTTGCTGAGAAGCATTTTGAGTATTTTGCAGATCTCACATTTTGTCACAAAGTTTTGAAATTTTAAAAAAGTAAAAAAAAAAAAAATCTGTTTATTTCTTAATTTTCCAAAACAAATGAGAGCTGCAAAATATGCACCATACCTTTAGCAAATACCTTGGGGTGTCTACTTTCCAAAATGGGGTCATTTGGGGGGGGGGGGTTTGTGCTACCTTGACATTTCAGGGCCTCCAAAAACGTAATGGGAACTGAGGAGTAAAATCACCATTTTATGCCCTTAGAAAGCCTGAAGGCGGTGGTTGGTTTTTGGGGTTCTGTACGCGGATAGACTCCCAAAAAGTCTCACACATGTGGTATCCCCGTACTCAGGAGAAGCAGCAGAATGTATTTTGGGGTGTGATTTCACATATACCCATGGCATGTGTGAGCAATATATTATTTCAGTGACAACTTTGTGTAAAAAAATAAATAAATAAATAAAAATTGTAATTTCCCCGAAACTTGTGGCAAAATATAAAATATTCCATGGACTCGGGAGGTGCATGCGTGGCAGCTTCTAAGATGGCCACGATCATCTGAAGCTCCGCACTGTGTCAGTCTTTGATCCCCCGCCACAGCGCCCAGAACGGTCAGCGACCACCCACACTACATCCCTCTGATTGGGGAAGTCCCCGGGCACACCCCGATGTCAACGAGCATGGCCAGAAGAGATCTCTCCCGCCAGCTCGAATCCGCTGTTAGGCCGCTGGACCCTGTCAAAATGGCGGCCGCAACTGCACAAGGTGAGGGGACGGCCATGGATGAAACTATAGAGGACCGGGGACCTGCGAACGCTGGCAGCCCCCTTCACACTCTACACACAGCTAGCTCGTTACATGCTCTGGCCCCTTCCCCCTCCTCCACCGAGTCTCTTCTGGGGAGAACAGTTGAGGGAATGCTCCTAACTCCCATGAGCGATCCCCTGGTGGACTTTGAGACAACCAAGGAAGGTGATTTCAGCCGCATACCCTCCCCCACAGACTTTCCATCCATGATGGCTGCTTTCTCAAAACCGCTATCAAGGAGATTAGGGCAAAATGCAGCCCAGATCACTGCTTCTATTCATGCAGACCTACAACACCTGGGAACCAGGCTTGAGATTATTGAAAAGAAAGCAGACCAGTCTGTGATGAGAATTAACCAAAACTCTGCAAGATTACAAGAGGTCCAGGACCAATTAGAAACAGCACTGGGGGCGTGGCCTGGACATCGAGGAAGATGGCTGCTTGAGACTCCAGCTCCGCTGCACCGCGATCCCTCATCAGCTTAAAACGAGCACTAGGACCTCAAAAATGGGCAAGACACAAGGGGATCAATCCCCCACTCATTCCCGCTCTCCCAGGGCGCACACATTCAAGGCTGATGCCTCCATAGCGGAGATATTCCGTGCCCGACCTCGTGAGAAGAAATCGGAAACACAGGCCTCAGGAGAGCCAGGGCGACATGTAAGCCGCAGTTCGGAGAGACGAGAGGCTACAGGCGCATCACGAAGGCCGCAGTGGTCCGAGGATCAGACTCACCAACCGGTCAGTATTGCAGATTTGCATGCTATCGCAAAAAACATTAAAGCTACCTTCACCTCTGCAATAGCAGACTTAAGACACAACTTCCACAACATGGTAACCAGAATAGAGGAGATTGAAGACATTACATCACGCCATGATAATGACATACACAGAGCCAGGCATACCATAGACTCGCATACCCTGCACCTTTGGGACATGCGACGCCATTTAGAAGACCTGGAAAATCACGGACGCAGACATAATATCAGAATCAGGAATCTGCCTGAAACATTTGAAAATGATCAACTACTGCCTTCTCTATTGGCCATTTTCAATGATCTGCTGGGAAGACCCCTAGAAACCCCGGTTGATATGGAAAGATACCATAGAGCTCTCAAACCCAGGGGTAGAGACAATGAACCAACTAGAGATATAATATGTAATATAGTTAACTTCCAGCTGAAAGAGGAAATTCTATGCAATGCCAGACTCAGAAACCGTATATTACATCAGGGACATGAAATAAAGCTCTTTCAGGATCTCTCACAGATAACATTACAGCAACGCAGAGACATACGCCCCCTTCTGGACATCCTGAGAGAAAGAGACATAGCCTATAGATGGAAATTCCCCTTCTGCCTCTCTGCAGGACCCCCAACCACCCTGTGCTCCTGAAGGGACCAGAAGACCTACCATCCTTCTGTGAAAAGCTTAATATCCCACATATTGAGCTACCGAATTGTTATTCGACCTACGTTCCATTTACCAAGACCGTTCACAAGAGGAACCTATGGAGTTGCCACAACATGAGAACGCACACCCTCATAGGCGACGCCGGCTGTCAGCTAGATTCTCTCCTCCACCAGTAAACAGACGCTCTTCTGGGGAAGGGAGTCTTACTTCTTCTCCAGCACATCGCAAACCCAGGAAGGACTAGAACCAACCTTAACAACCCTACCCACTCCAAATACTTTTCTTGAGCCATTTGTAAGAGCCACTTACGCTTTTTACTCTTTTTCTGATCCAGTCATAAGTCCCAACCATCCACCACAGTTGCTTGTTTTTTTCTCTTCTCTTCTTTTTTCACTTTTTATTTTGACAAACTCTCCTCTCCATGTGCATCCACTCAAAGTCATAAGTTAGGTCATTTCTCTACACACTCTTTGTTATGTGTTCTTCTCTGGATGTCCTCACAAGAGGCATAGTTGAGGAGTATGGAGTATACACTCTACCAGGCAGGTTAAATGGCTATTCAGGCACTAGCCTCACAGAACTCACCCCATGGTCAGAACATGGTTGACGATCGCTTGACTCTTGCACCTGGAATAGACCATAAACTACCACAAGACAACTTCTATTCTATACATAACACCCTCTGACTCCTAAAACATCACACAACTTTGGATGATAAACAGGACTAAACGCATTTAACCATGCTCCCAAGGACGCATCCCTCCACACGGTAACACATAGAGCGAATCACTCTGGAAAGATGTTCCGCTCAGCCTAACGTAACATACAAAAACATTGACTATATTTGAAGATGACATCCTCTTCCAACCCGCTCAGCACGGTTACCTTTAGTTATCATATGTAGCATTTAATGTTTTCCTTTTGTTTCATTTGGTCCTCTTCTTTTCTATGTCCTTCTCGAATTTACATTTTTCCTTTTGTTTATATTATTATGAGTGGTCCTCTTCTTTTCTATGTCCTTCTCGAATTTACATTTTTCCTTTTGTTTATATTATTATGAGTGGTACGAGCTATGCGGGTGCACTCCTTCTAGAGGGACCTGACCTACCATCAGACCTCTTTCGTCATACAAAATTGAATCGCAATCCGGACATATTAAGGTAAGAACTTAAACACCTTCATTTTTACTGTCTCTTATCTCAAAAAGGAAGGACTTCACCCGCATGGTAAGGGAAACCATACGCAACCATGGCGAAGTAATAGGCTGTGCAGTTTATACATATCCTTCAGATAGAATCAAGGATCTAAATCAGTCCCCCCCGGTAAAAAAACCTTTTGTGAACATGTGACCCTTTGATGGTAAACCAAATTAGATCTGGCCCCGTTATCTAAGAAACCAATTAATTTCTCAGTAGTGATACTCTTATTTCCTCCACAATCAAGGCTCCCCTCCACTCATACACAAACCAACTTTAAGAGGCATGGTCACATGATCATTATTCTAACATTCGTCTACACGCTGCCTGACTTTGAGTAACAAAGGCTCCCAGCTATCCATATGCAGGGCGCGACAACTACATTTTCAAATCTTTACAAGGATTCTAAAATCTCATGAACCACCACTTAATTTAAACTGACTCGATCCTTGATTCTATTAGAAGATAACTATTGGTGACACCCATCTATAACAGACCCGAGATAGAATTGTTTGTACGTTCAAAGTTATAATATCTACTATCGTATGTTTTCAAAAATCCTTTTGTTGAATATGACAGGTTTCCTGGACTGAATTTAACTATAATCCTTACTCATTTATGTTGGTTGTTAGTACTTACTCTGCTAACTTAAAACTTTAACAACTATGTAATGCCACATACACTCTTCCTGTTTCTCCCATAAATACCCCTCTTGAACTACCCAACAAAGGCCACCCCTTAAAGAAGAGGGTCCAAGAAAGAGCAGTAAAAGAGGAAGGTTAGAAAGAGAACCAGGAAGATAATTTACCCTAATACCAAACCCACCGGCACCCCCTCCCCTAATCCCAACCATTTTCACGACACCTTATATTTAACTTCCCTAGTAGAGTTGAGCGAACTTCTAGAAGTCCGGGTTCTGCTGGTTCGGCCGAACTTCAGGGACAAAGTCCGGGTTCGGGTCCGGACAGAACCCGAACTTTGTCCCGGACCCCGAACCCCATTGAAATCAATGGAGACCCGGACTTTTAGGTACAAAAAATGTTGTAAAACATCCAGTGAACAGGGTGGGAATGGGTGTAAAGGAAGGAAAACGTCTGGAGATCCTGGAAGGTCCTGATAAAATGTTGTAAAAAACATGGATTTTCAGGCCCAGAGGTAACTAAAGTTACCCCAAGCCCCAGGCCCTGTTTCAAGCCCAAGACAGGCCTGGGCTTGGGCCTGAAACAGGGACTTCAAGCCGGCTTGGTCGTCTTGGGCCTGAAGATCTTCAAGCGAGTTGAGATGATCCCTTCAATTTATATTCCACAGCACTTTTACCAACCCTAATCCCCTCCCCCACGGCCACCCAAACCATAATCCCATTTAATAGAAGGACCAAGAGAAAGATTGGAAGGAGAAAATGACGAGAAAGAACCTGGGAGAAGAAATTCCCCACCGGAAACAACCCATCAAGTTCTCCCCAT
>BLSH010355930.1:90936-104420 GCA_018402905.1 Glandirana rugosa | reverse complement strand
ACAGTGATATGGGTACTCCCGGCTTATTTATACTTTTTTGACACAGTTTGAAGATGATTTTAGAACAGTTCTATGGCCTCTAATGTTAATTAATACTTTTCAGACCCATTTTGAAGATGATCTCCATTTTAGCATTTTTTATGTTTTTATTTTTTTTTAAATATTTAAAGTTATTTCCCTGTCCCCATTTCTTTGTAGGGCACTTGTCCCACCCTTACCCACATTTTCCATCCTTTTGCAGACCTCTAGGACCTTCCTGGGCTTTTTTACAGCATTTTTAAGATTTTTCATTAAAATTACCAGAACCCCGGACCCGAACCCGGACTTTTTTTGAAAAGTCCGGGTCCGGGTCCCGGACACCCCAAAGTTCGGTACGGACCCGAACTTTACAGTCCGGGTTCACTCAACTCTATTCCCTAGTTAAAACGCCTTCTTATATGGGACATCGGTGCGGCGGAACCCTTGGTAAACTGTCTCTTGTATTATATCCTTGAGACAGCTAGTTTATTCTGTCGCCTTCCTCAACCGAACCTCTCCCCACCACAGCTTGAGTTTTCTCTCAGCTGATATTCACCGACCTCCTATCTATCTACTTGGTTGAGTTGGTCTCCCCTAGTAGTCGGTAATCCCATACCCTCTACCCCCTCCCCAACTCCCCAGCTTTTCTTCTCCTCCTTTCTTTCTCTTTCTTCTTCTCTTGCCTCTTTACCAGCTGCTACTTTGATTCGGAGCCACCAGGGAGCCTATAAAGATCGCTTCCCAGGATTGGATTGCGAAACAGCATTGTCTCCTGCTGCCCCGTCACGAGAGTCCTGCAATCAGGGTGAGTTATGGCTTTCATTCGAGATGCCTCTACCTCTGATCCATGTCCGCTACGAACCTTAGAAACACCCAAGGCCTTAATTCACCAGTTAAATGACGGAAATTATTCCAATTTTATAAATCCACCAAATCCAATGTCCTACTCCTGCAAGAAACACATTTTTCTAGGTCCTACGACCCCTTATCCATCCATGGCAGTGTGCCTCTCCAGGGGTCTAAATTTTTCACAGTCTAACATAATTAGAGACCCATCAGGCAGATTCATCTTGGTAGAGGGTCCCAAATACAGGGCAAGCTAGCTTCTTCGCTTCAATGATTCACACCCTGAAACCTCACTTTAAGGGCACAGTTATCATGGGAGGAGACACCAATATAGCAGTTGATCTTTCTCTAGACAAATCCATAACCGGAAGACACAAACCAAAGCGTCCCTCTAAGCAGAGTGTGAGGATTGCACACCTTCTTTTTGAAAATGGCCTGATAGATATTTGGTGGGAACTAAACCCAAATACCAAAGATTATACTCACTTTTCGGCACCCCACAATACTCATGCCAGAATTGACCACATTTTCATCCAATCCCCCACTATTCCATGGACTATCTGTTCAAAAATTGTTGACTCCTCACTCTCTGACCACTCTCTAGGTCACGCTTACAACCAAAAGGCCCCCGGGGAAGGGTTGGGCCCTTTAATTGGCGCCTTAACAAAAGTTTATTAAGTGATGAGGCTCAATGCACAGTTGTCAAAAATACAATTAAAGATTACTGGGGGGCATGGCCTGACGTCAGCTCGAGCGGACGCACTTCCAGAAAACTCCGCCGAACACTGAAACAATCCACAGGAATCCGACCGCTGGGTGAAAAGGTGAGACACCAAACCACCCCAGCAATATCCTCCACACCCCAAGCTACATTTCAAGCCCGGTATCGGGCCGATCGAAAACCATCACCCGCGTGGCCGTAAATCGAGGCCTACAAACGCCGGGACAAGCAGCGCAGCCTGCGATCACTCCACTCCTCCACTCCCAGTCCTGCAACCAACCTATACCTCCTCAGATACATCTTCTGACTCTACTGAAACACCTCAGACAACATATCACACAAAATAAGAGGAGGAAAGAACCCAGGGAAATTCCGGCCTAGCCCTCCTCCATAATGGAGGCCTGAAAAAAAAAAGGCGCAGGACCCAGCTGTGAGTATCCTATCCACAGGGAGCACAAGACACTCACAATATGTGGAAAAATCATGACACCCCACCCCAATCGTGCTCAAGATCCCCAAAAGACAATGAGGCACAAGGGGGGTACAACATACCAGAGATGTTCCGGTCCCAACCACGTGAAGCCCAGGCTCCAACATGGGCCTCCACGGCCTCCGCCCCTCCTACACGCACCCCCAGCCCGAACCCCCAAAATGGACATATGGCATCCCAACCCGCTGCCACCTCCATGCACCCACAACCTAGCCACCTCCAACCACTAAACCTGCAAGACCTCAGAACGGTGGCAGACAACATCAAATCCGCACTAGCGGCAGCCATCACAGATCTGAAACAAGGCTTGCAAATCGTAGCCAACCGCATAGCCAATATCGAAACCACCACGGAATGCCATGATGTGGAGCTCCATCAAAGGCAGTCCAAAGCGAACCTACATGACACCCAACTCAGAAACCTCCACCGCCAAATCGAAGACCTGTACAATCGGGGTCGCAGACACAATATCCGGGTAAGAGGCATACCAGAATCGATAGAACCAGTCAGGATTACCCAAGCTACTATATCCATATTCAACGACCTCTTAGGTCGTCCATCAGAAACTCCCATTGACTTTGAATGCCTACACAGGGCACTAAGACCAAGGGGTAGAGACTGAGACCCACCCAGAGATGTCATCTGCCACATTGTCAACTACAGGCTGAAAGAAGACATCTTAAGAAACGCAAGGCTACGTCGCTCTCTTCTGTACCAAGGTACACAAATTAAAATATTCCAAGACCTCTCTCCAATAACTTTGGAACACAGGAAAGACCTCCGCCCCCTTCTGGATAAACTTCGCACAAGGAACATACAATATAAATGGAAGATCCCTTTCTGCCTTTCAGCATCCCACCAAGGCCGTACAGCCCAACTCAATGTCCCAGAAGACCTCTCCACTTTCTGTGAAACTCTATCCATTCCCAGGGTAGAGGTCCCCAACTGGTACAGTGATCTACAAGGTGCAAGCCTGCCCCGTGCTTCATCCATGGACACCTTTCCGGTCAGAGACAACTTTCACCTCAGAAGGAGAATACCCACATCTCCAAGGCCTCAAAGAACCCCAGGGCCCAGAAACGAAGCCTACAACAGCCCCACAGCATCCCCTATTCATAGGCACCCCCGCCAAGAAATTGAAGACTAATAACCCCTCCGACAAATTGGAACATCGGATTGGCTCCTATTCCTGAACTCGAACTTCCTTATGGGATCAAAACTAAGGTTTAACCTGTACCACCACCCCGAAGACTTCTATCCTGTATATTTTCCTGTTTATTATTTTCCTTGAAACAGACCTATCTTTTGAGGGTCTTCTCGCACTTACAGAAATAAGATGCAGATCCCCTTTTCGGACACTCCCACTAAAATGCCTGCAAGACATCCCTGACTTGACAGTTCTCTCGGACTCCCCCCACAGGCTGTCATATTATGGGCATACTATCTTGACGGCTCAGCACACCAGAAGATCTGCAAAATTATCCCTCTCTTCTGATCTATTGACTATAACTCTCATATCCCACATTTTTTATGTTTTTTTTATTTTTTACTTTTTATTTTTTTATTTTTTATTTTTTACCTTTTCAATTTAACACCTCTAAGTGGTGGTCAGGTATATGTGACTCTAAAAGTAACTACCATGCTATGTTTTTTCTTGATTGTTTTCTCTTTTCTTTCTCCTCTTTTTCCTCCTACTCACTCTCATCCCCCTCTTCCTAATGCCTTTTCCTGCTCCTCTCTATACCCTATTTCCCGTTACAGATTATTCAAGAAATGACTTACTAAAATGAGGACTTGCCTCTTCTCGGGACCCTCGTCGCCGGATCACGAATTACACGAACAAAAGCCTGCCTAACAAATTTCTGAAGGCCCTACTCCTTCCCAAGTTTAAGACAATCGGGGGAACCCAACACTCACACAAAGATCATAAACACACCAAGAAACCTGAACGTGCAGATTTCACCCCGGGAGGAGGTGAGCCCTCTAAACCCCGCTCCAAGAGAACGGGTAAGAATTAAGGTATTGAACTAAACTGTTTACGTTTGTTTAACTGTTCATGTTAAAGTTTCTGTATTGTTTACTAGTTCACAACATCATTAGCTTCCTGAATATATCTCCTCCGGAAACTAATGACACACTACTTACCCAAGAAAAGGTAAAATGCTTACCCTGACATCCCTTCTATCCTGAAGATATACGCTTAGGAACCAGCCATCCTGCCTTTCTAACTAAGTTAAAAATTAATAATAACTAGGTCCTTCATATCTCCACCACTCCGTCCTCCCCCACAGGCTACCCGCCCACTCCTCCCTCTCAGCCTCTGGTATGAAACCTCACAACCCTCTATCCACAATGTGCCACTTGTTCCCCACCTACCCTCCATAATACAACACGCTCCCTCACTTATTTTTGTCTACCTATCACCTATAGCCACCCTGGGTCCAAAGCCCTCCACCCATCTGCTAAGCTCCAGTCGATTGCCAGACTTCCCCCCCACACGGCTAAATCTCCCGGTCCTCATGTTAGGCTAGAGACTTGGCCGACCCCCACCAGAAAAAGATAGATACGTATTAGTAGGGTTTCTACTGTAAACCTACTACTGGTTTTTTCACCCACCCATTCCCCCCCACATCCATCCCTTAACCCATTCTCTCCCACTACCTCCCCCATTTCTCCCTCCTCTCCCTCTCGTTTCTTCCACCCCAGTGTTCCACTTTCCTGCTCTTTCACCGCCCCCTCCCCTGTTTTCTTTGCCTCCTATCCGCTCAAACCCCAACTCCTACCACAATCTATTTCTGTTTCTCCACTTCGCTCCGTGGGTCCCCCGGATATTATTTTCCTCATTTCAAATCCGACCACATACCTAAAATTCCCAACAAACTCTTTCCAACGGCATACCATGCATCCAATAGCCTTGCAAAAATGAAAGGAGTAACAATCCTTATCTCTAAAAACATCAAATGGCAGCTGACTGACTCTCTCATAGACAACGAAGGGAGATATATTTTTCTCAAAGGCCATATAGGGAACATCCCCGTTATGCTTGCCAATATCTACAGTCCCAACTCAGCTCAAGTCGCCTTTTTCAGACGCATCTCACAATCACTAATGGCCTTCCAACACGGTCTCACCATTCTTGGAGGAGACTTTAACGTAGCCCTACACCCCTTACTCGACACTTCATCCAACACTTCCTCTATCCCATACAAAGCCCTTCGTCAAATCAAGACGCAACTACAAGAGCTATCCTTCCATGACTGCTGGCACACTCTATACCCCAACATATAAGACTACACATACTTTTCACCTCCACACAACAGATACTCCAGGATAGGCTACCTATTTCTAACCCAAAAAGACCTCCACCTTCTCTCCCATGCGACAATAGAACCAATGGTTGTATCAGATCACCACCCAATCTCAATCACCCTGACCTTACCTGAAGAACGCCCCCTTACTAACATTTGGAGACTAGACCCTACGCTACTTACGAACGAACATGACAGACTCCACATCAGAAACAGTCTTACACTGTTCTTTTCAGAAAACGACACGCCAGATATCAGCCCTCTCACAATATGGGAAACACACAAAAGTGTAATTAGAGGCCGCTTCCTAGCCTTAAAAGCCACACACAGAAGAAATAAACAAAAAACCATAGATGACTTACTCGCTAAAATAAAACACCTAGAAAAAGCACACAAAAGATCCCAATCAGACCAAAACTATGCAGATCTGACACATGCTAGGGAACGCCTAAGAGATGAACTAGACCAGAAAACTAGACATAAATTTACTCTCGGCCATAAATTGTTCTATGAATTTGGCAACAAATGCAGCAAATACCTTATCAGAGCCATTCAGAAAAAAAAAGTGTCTACGCTGGTACACTATATTATAGATTCCCAGGGCAAGTCCTACAATATAGTCACAGATATAGCCTCCCAATTTGAAAAATTCTACACGGGCCTATACAACCTCCCCACACAAAGTGAAAACCCTAATCGCCAATCGGTCATCCAGGAATTCCTTCTCAAATATAGTCCCACCCCGCTGACCATGGAAAAATCACAAGAATTAGAACAACCAATCTCAGACACTGAACTTAATAAGGCACTGTCTCAAATAAAACCAGGCAAAACCCCAGGCCCAGATGGCCACACCTCGTCATATTACAAAACCTTCTCAGACATACTTTCGGCCCCTTTCAGAAAAGCGTTCAACTCACTTCCTACCTCAACCCTCCCCTTTAACCGACTACTAGAAGCACACATCTCGGTCATCCCCAAAACAGAAAAAGATGCAACATCGGTTGCCAGCTAAAGACCAATTTCTCTGCTGAATGTTGACATCAAGCTATATGCTAAAATCCTGGCCAACCGCATTCTCCCCCTCCTACCATTGCTTATCAAAAATGACCAAGTCGGCTTCATACCCGGCCGCGAAGCCAGAGACAATACTATCCTTGCAATTAATATACAACACTGGATGCGCTCTACAACCACCAGAGGCTTTCTCTTATCCCTGAATGCGGAGAAGGCGTTTGACAGGTTGGCCTGGGACTATATGGAAGAGAAACTCAAACACATCGGCATTGGGTATAACATGCTCCAATACATCATGATGTTATATTCTAACCCCAAGGCCCAAGTAAGAGTCAATGGCTACCTGTCAGACGTCTTCCCCATCCAAAACTAGACAGGGTTGCCCCCTCTCCCCGCTCTTATTTGTACTAACTCTCGAACCCCTTTTGAACCGTCTTAGAGCGAATACTGATATAAAGGGCATACAGATATCGGGTAAAGCATATAAAGTCGCAGCATTTGCAGATGACATGCTTCTATTTCTAAGAGACCCTCATATCTCCCTTCCCAATCTCATAAAAGATCTTTCGCTCTTCCGGCAAATCTCCAACCTAAAAATCAACACATCCAAATCATTTGCGCTCAACATTAACCTTCCTAAAGAAATGGTTAAACAATATTAGGAGAATTTTACATTCCATTGCAAACTAGATTCGATAAAATACCTAGGGATACACCTAACAGCAGACCCCACAAATCTTTTTACAAAGAACTACCCTCCCGTTCTCAAAACAATCACAGAGGACATACGCAACTGGGACAAACCTTTCTTCTCATGGTTCGACAGAGCGGCGATCTTAAAAATGAATATCCTCCCATGCATACTCTTCTTGCTCCAAGCTCTACCGATCCTAATACCACAAACATTTTTCAAGTCCTTCAAAAAATGCTGCTCGGATTTCTTGTGGGGACAAAAAACCCCAAGAATTAGTTACACTCACCTAACCAGACCTAAAACAAAGGGAGGAATAGGACTACCTGACATCAAAAACTACTTCTGGGCCACACATTTAACCAGAATAGTTAACTGGTCAGAACAAACCAACCCGAGAAATTGGGTACATGTCGAAAACGCATTCTCAGACACCCCCCTCAAGTCGACACCATGGATCGACACACAACACTGCCCCAAATCGCTCAAAGAACACCCACTCATCCGTGCTTCCTTGCAGTGCTTCTAAGAAGCATGTAAGAAAACAAAAATATCTACCAACCCTGGTCCCCTCACTCCAATAAGATGCAACCCAGCTTTCCCCCCGGGCATGTCACGCCATTTCTTAGAAGAGACATGGCCAACTCCAGAAATAAACGCGCACCACTTCTTCAACAACGGCACTTTACTAGATAGAGAAAACATTGCAACATCAGATACAGATACTCCATTAACACCCTGGGCCTATTTCCAAATTTGCCACTTCATCAAACAAATTGACAAACACTCAGAGGTCTCCCGACCACTCTCTCCTTATGAAAAACTATGTTCACAACCAGGCGAACAAAGACATCTCATATCCACCATTCACAACATGTTCTTCCTAGACATCTCCCCTAGCTCGGGATCGACATGCTCCCACTGGGAAAGGGACCTACAAGAAGATATCTCAGACGAACAATGGGAAAAAAAATTCTCATTGACGCATAAAGGGTCATTGAATGTGGCAACTCAGGAAAACAATTATAAACTAGCACTTTGATGGTACAGAACCCCACACTTACTCCACAAATATTACCAAACAATACCTGAGACTTGCTGGAGATGCTCGGAAGCTCCGGGCACCCTACTACACATATGGTGGAGCTGTCCACTTCTCCAACAATTCTGGACCCAAGTCCGAGACATAACTAACAGATTATCCACATGCACACTGTGGGGGTCATTTACTATAGCGCTCCCGCAAAATAGCGGCAAAATTGCGGTAAAATTACTGCGAATCGCGGTAATTACCGCGATTTGCGGTAAATAGCGCTAAAACGGTATTCACAATAGCAATGGGCGGTAAATAACGGCCAAAATGGAATTCACTAAAGCTCCCAGGTCACAGATAACGGCCAACTCCTTACTCCAGCCCAGACCTGGAGTTGTGCAAATAGAAATAATGTTTGGAGCATGATCTGATCCCCTAAATTGCGCTAAAATATGCGGTATATTGTTTAAAGGTAATCTGCTTTTAAACTGTGTGAAAAAGTGATTTCTACACTGAAATATCTTAAAAAGTCTGAGAAGAGATAAATACTGCGCCGCCTTACTCCAAGGCACAGAGCACAGCTGAGCACAACTGAGCATGCTCAGACACAAAACAACTCTCAAAATAACTCTCATGGAGTAATTCCTTGAGTAGTTAGTAAATACCAAAATCAGTGTTATTTTACACTGTGTGAAGTGTAAAATAACACTGTGAAGAGGAGAGTTATTTTGCCAAGTGTAGGTTTCTGCCATTCATTCTAATGGTACAATTGTTACTTTATCTAATAAATCCATTCCATGTTGAAAATAAATGTATCTTTCGCTCAAAGAAATTCTCCTGGCAACAATGTTGCACATTTGAGAATCTATTTTGTTTTTAGTAATGCTAGAATGTGAAATATCTTCATGTTTTGTAAATATATATTTTTTTTCTTGGTCAATTTCACTTTGCTGCTGTCCATGTCACAAAAATATTTCCCTAAACTCACACAGATGTCTTTACAAAACACAAACAATACCATTTCTTATGGAAATTTAAAATTAGTGACATTTTTTTTTTATTCTTTTCAAATGATCCTAATTTGAGCCCCCAAAATGTGATATGTGTACCAACATCAGAAATAAAAATGTCATTACCAAAAATCTGAGGATAACTTTAATATAATTTTTTTTTTTATTATATAATAATTTATTATATAATAATTAATATATTCTATGCTCACGCAGCAAGAACCACCAAAAATCTCAGATTATATTTAGAAGATTTACTCCTGACTAATGTAAGTCCTATATATTCCTAGACATGCAGTATCTGTGTATTTATGTGTAGGAGGACTTGCTGCGTGTAAGCCCTGTGGTTTAAAAGGTAACAACTCTGCCAGCCATTGGAGAGGTCCTGAGTTCGATTCCCAAGCACCTTGCTTTATGTAGAGATGTTGTTTGTGCTCTCTATGTTGTTAACATGACTCAGGGCCTTACCTAAATTATGGCTAAATGTAGTATTTAAGTGTAGGAGGGTTCCAACACCATTGCAAATCTTGCCAGATATACAAGCTAGGCAATGGGAATGCCTGCCTTTACACGCGCATGATCTTTAGTGGCATCCCAATATTGAGTTGGCCCACCCTTTGCAGCCATTACATCTTCAACTCTTCTGGGAAGGCTGTCCATAAGGTTTAGGATGTTTGTCTATGGGAGTATTTGGTCATTCTTCCAGCAGTGCATTTATGAAGTCAGGCACTGCTGTTGGGTGAGAAGGCCTAGCTCACAATATCCGCTCTAATTCAGCCAAAAGGTGTTCTATCTGGTTGAGGTCAGGACTCTGTGCAGGCCAGTCAAGTTCCTTCACCCCAAACTCCCTCATCCGTGTCTTTATGGATCTTGCTTTGTGCACTGGTCCAAATCATTTGGTGGAGGGGGGATTATGGTGTGGGGTTGTTTTTCAGGGGTTGGTTTGGCCCCTTAGTTCCAGTGAAGGGAGCTCTTATGGCATCAGCAAGACATTTTGGGCAATTTCATGCACCCAACTTTGTGGGAACAGTTTGGGGATGGCCCCTTCCTGTTCCACCATGACTGCACACCAGTGCACAAAGCAAGGTCCATGAAGACATGGATGAGGGAGGTTGGTATGGAGGAACATGACTGGCCTGCACAGAGTCCTGACCTCAACCTGATAGAACACCTTTTGGCTGAATTAGAGCAGAGACTGCGAGCCAGGCCTACTCATCCAACATTAGTGCCTGACCTCACAAATGCACTTCTGGAAAAATGAACAAACATTCCCATAGACACACTCCTAAATCTTATGGGCAGCCTTCCCAGAAGAGTTGAAGCTGTTATAGCTGCAAATGGTGGCCCAACTCTATACTGAACCCTGGGCTGCCGTTATAGTTCATGTGTGTGTAAAGACACATTTTCCACTACTTAGGACAATCTAGTGTATATTACTTGTGATACTGAGCATGGCTATGGACTTAGGGCTGGTTCACACCACAGAGATGGACAGCACATTAGCTCACTGTTCAATAGCTTAGTTGCTAGCAAAACCACCTGGCACCAAAAAGGTTGCTGGTTCACATCCTGGATAAGCTAATGCTTGTGTTGAAGTTTATAATAAACCCCTGGTTGGGTTTCTCACCACAATCCAAAGACAGGCTGGCATTTTATTAGTCTCCTGTCCAAATAGTCTGTAACGTAAGCAAGTTATTTTGGGACTTTAAATTGGAAGCTCATTGCAGCCAGGGACTTGGACATTTCAAATTGTAGGGTTTACACTGCACAGGTTCATCTGGTTAGAAAACTGTTGGTTGCATCAAGTGTTTCTCAACTCCAGTCCTCAAGGCATCCCATCAGGTCATGCTTTCAGGATTTCCCTCAGATGAAACAGCTGTGGTAATTACCAAGGCAGTGAAACTGATCAAATCACTTGTGCAAAAATAATAGAAAGCCTGAAAACATGACCTGTTGGGGGTACTTGAGGACAGGGTTGATAACCACTGACTTAAGCCCCGTACACACAGTACAATGGTTGTACAACCAGCTTGTTGTACAATCATCTGACTGTAAAGCCTCATGCACACGGTTGAACAGTCGTATACAAGTCGTATGAACGACTGTTGTATGCGAAATCGATCGTAAGTATGCGCGATTAGAACAGCCTATGTATGACGGTCGTACAACAGGAGTTGTATAAGCAGACTAGAAAACTTGGTAGTACCAACAAGCGGTCGTACGACTGTTGTATCGTGTGTACAGAGAAGTTGGTCCAACAAGTTGTACTCTGCAAAACACACATGCTCAGAAGTCAGGAATGGTCGGACACTAATTACATGCTCCTGAACTTTCTCTTTATAAGTTCATTACACGTCACTACGTTTGGCTTGGTCGTATGTTGGTTGTACGATCGTTTAGTGCATGTCAGTATGCAAGTTACATTATCCAACATGCGATGTGGTCCGTTCGGTTGTACGACCGTCGAACCGCGTGTACGAGGCTTTAGTACGCGTGATTAGAACAGCCATCATACAACGGTTGTACAACATAAGTTGGATGAGCAGACTAGAAAACTTTGGTTGTACAACAAGCGGTTGTATGACCGTTGTACCGTGTGTACAGAGAAGTTGATCCAACAAAGTTGTACGTGCAAAACAGGCATGCTCAGAAGTCAGGAACACTCAGAAGTGTCCGTTCTGGGAAACCTACGTTCCTAATTCACAAATCACATTCACCTGAACTTCCTCGTTATACGCTCATAACGCGTCACTACGTTAGGCTTGCTTGTACGATCGCTTAGTGCATGTCAGTACGTGAGCCACAACAGCGAACATCCAACTTGGCCCAAAGTTGGACGTTTGGTTGTACAACCGTTGTGCCATGTGTACGGGGCTTTAAGCCTCGTACACACGGTCCGATGGTCGTACGACCAAACGGACCAAATCGCATGTTGGATAATGTAACTTGCATACTGACATGCACTAAACGATCGTACAATCAACATACGACCAAGCCAAACATAGTGATGTGTTATGAACGTATAAAGAGAAAGTTCAGGGGCATGTAATTAGCGTCCGGCCATTCCTGACTTCGGAGCATGCGTGTTTTGCACAATACAACTTGTTGGACCAACTTCTCTGCACACACAATACAACGGTCGTACAACCGCTTGTTGGTACTATCAAGTTTTGTAGTCTGCTCATACAACTCCTGTTGTACGTAGGCTGTTCTAATCGCACGTACTAACGATCGATTTCGCATACAACGGTCGTTTGTACTACTTGTTGTATACGACCGTCGAACCGTGTGTACCAGGCTTTAGAATTTTGTCCTGGACTTATACGATGAACATAGCCAAGGGTTAACACAGCAAATAGTATTGGTATGGCAGCCTCTCAGGTGAAATAAATTAGAAAAGACAGATTGAAAGATACTGGTGGGCGTGTACTTCTATTGGGCGTGTGCCAGTGCTAGCTTATATAAGGCACTTCAGTTGTGGGGTGCTGGTTTGGCCTGATGAGAGGTCAGGTTTGGTGCCGTGGTTTTTGTGGAAGAAGCAATGATAGTTTGCTAATGACAAATGGTTTACTAGAGCTGTTTGTTTGCTGAAATGATTGTGCATTTTGACCATCAAAAGTGGCTTGATTTTACCATGTTGTCTGATTGGGGAGTGTATTGTTTGTCTTATACTCAATGTTTTTGGTTTAATCTGTGCCTTTTTTAATGTTATGTTTTAATGCTTTGTTAAAATGACTGTTAATTATCTTTCTGTAATTTTGCAGCTAATGTCATGTGGGTGTTTAGTCATTTTATGAAATGTGTGTGCAGTTATGGACGGTGAAACGAAAATTGACCACTGTAAGGTTTAGTACAATTTTAGATTGTAAGCTCCTAATGAGCAGGACCCTTTGAACCCAATTGCTGTTTTGCTAAATGTATATATACTGCAAATACTTTAATGCCAGTAAATATGTACATGTTTCTGTTGGCAAAATAAAATGAAATTCATTTTGCTTGTTCTCTTTTGTAACTTTAATTAGTTTTGGGGAAAATAAAACGGTTGTCTTTGTACATGTATAAATGACCGTAATTTCATAAACGTCATATATATGTAAATCGTTTTGTCGTTAACCCAAGTTTCCCAGGACGAGTAATCCTCGAATGTTAGATTTTAACATGATTTGGAATGTCACCAGTTAAAAGCAAAGTGGCAGGTATTGACGTGTGTGTAAAGTATTTTACTGATTTGTGGGTGTACTGTAATCGACGTTTTAATGTCTTTCTATTAATTGTCAGTAAAATTGTTTCGTAATTTTGTATTGTAATTTTTTCCGTGTCTAATTTGGTTTTTGTAACTCATATTCTGTT
>BLSH010355930.1:79849-90926 GCA_018402905.1 Glandirana rugosa | reverse complement strand
ACACACGGTCCGATGGTCGTACGACCAAACGGACCAAATCGCATGTTGGATAATGTAACTTGCATACTGACATGCACTAAACGATCGTACAATCAACATACGACCAAGCCAAACATAGTGATGTGTTATGAACGTATAAAGAGAAAGTTCAGGGGCATGTAATTAGCGTCCGGCCATTCCTGACTTCGGAGCATGCGTGTTTTGCACAATACAACTTGTTGGACCAACTTCTCTGCACACACAATACAACGGTCGTACAACCGCTTGTTGGTACTATCAAGTTTTGTAGTCTGCTCATACAACTCCTGTTGTACGTAGGCTGTTCTAATCGCACGTACTAACGATCGATTTCGCATACAACGGTCGTTTGTACTACTTGTTGTATACGACCGTCGAACCGTGTGTACCAGGCTTTAGAATTTTGTCCTGGACTTATACGATGAACATAGCCAAGGGTTAACACAGAAAATAGTATTGGTATGGCAGCCTCTCAGGTGAAATAAATTAGAAAAGACAGATTGAAAGATACTGGTGGGCGTGTGCCAGTGCTAGCTTATATAAGGCATTTCAGTAGGGGGTGCTCGTTTGGCCTGATGAGAGGCCAGGTTTGGTGCTGTGGTTTTTGTGGAAGAAGCAATGATCGTTTGCTAATGACAAATGTTTTACTAGAGCTGTTTGCTGAAATGATTGTGCATTTTGACCATCAAAAGTGGCCTGATTTTACCATGTTGTCTGATTGGGGTGTGTATTGTTTGTCTTATACTCAATGTTCTTGGTTTAATTTGTGCCTTTTTTAATATTATGTTGTAATGCTTTGTTAAAATGACTTATCTTTCTGTAATTTTGCAGCTAATGTCATGAGGGTATTTAGTCATTTTATGAAATGTGTGTGCAGTTATGGACGGTGAAACTAAAATTGACCACTGTAAGGTTTAGTCCAATTTTAGATTGTAAGCTCCTAGACCCTTTGAACCCAATTGCTGTTTTGCTAAATGTGTATATACTGCAAATACTTTAATGCCAGTAAATATGTACGTGTTTCTGTTGGCAAAATAAAATGAAATTCATTTTGGTTGTTCTCTTTTGTAACTTTAATTAGTTTTGGGGAGTGGTGGTTTTGGGGAAGTGGATTACCTCCTCAGGGCCGGTTCACACTGCTGCGGTGTCCGAGATCGCATGTGATTTGCAGCGCAAATCTCATGTGATCTGTACTATGCAAGTTCAGCCATACAGATATAGTATCGCTGAATTTGCATTGCAGCCTGACCAAACTCGCACGGGACCTCTTTTTTTTTTGTTACGGAGCAGAATCAGATCACATGGGTGTTCACATCGATGCAATCTGATTCCTGTCTGAGTTTGCAGTGCGATCTGCAAACTGATTTTGAGATCTCAGCTTTCCATTGACTAAGCTAGCAGTTTGCATATGGCAGTGGGAACTATCTAAGTTGCGTGTGATGTGGAATTCGCAGGGTTGCCCTATCACACTAGTGTGAACCAGCATTGAGAAGTCATCTTATTTATATTTGCATAGTCATTACAGATATACATCAGTAGGAAATATAATGTGGCTGGAAACAGGAAGTGCTGTGTGCACATGGGCTGCAAGCAATTGTGTGGTGATGCCAAATAATTCAATGAACCCCACCCACACCACATATAGCTCCCACATCCTCCCCTACATTAACCACTTAAGGACCGGAAGGATTTCCAGCTTTAGGACCGGAGCCCTTTTTGCGATTCGGCGCTGCGTCGCTTTAACTGACAATTGCGCGGTCGTGCGGCGTTGTACCCAAACGAAATTGGCGTCCTTTTTTTCCCATAAATAGAGCTTTCTTTTGGTGGTATTTGATCACCTCTGCGTCATTTCTAATCACCGCTATAAACAAAAGAAGAGCGACAATTTTGCAAAAAAACCCAAATTTCTTACTTTTTGCTAAAATACAAATCAAAAAAAAATATATAAAAAAAATTTTTTTTCATCGTTTTTGGCCAATTTATATTCTTCATCATATTTGCGATAAAAAAAATCGCAATCGGCGTTTATTGATTGGTTTGCGCAAAAGTGGCCGCGTTTACGGATGATGAGAATTCATTTTTGGGGTTTTTATTTTTTTTTTATTTTTTACTAAAAATGGCGGCGATCTGCGATTTTTAGCGGTACTGCGATATTGCGGCGGACATGTCGGACCATTTTGACACTTTTTTGGGACCATTGGCATTTATACAGCGATCAGTGCTATAAAAATGCACTGATTACTGTGTAAATGCCATTGGCAGTGAAGGGGTTAACCTGCAGGGGGCGCTCTAAGGGTTAACTGTGTTCCCTGGGCGTGTTCTTACTGTAGGGGGACTTGCCTAGCTGGGGAAAGGAAGTGGTCACAGCCTTCATGTACGAGAAGGCTGTGATCACTTCCCTTCCCCCTCACACAGAGCGGAGGTCCGTGTTTACTTACACGGACCTCCGCTCATTCGCTCCGGGGGGGGCATCGCGGGTGGCCGGCGGCAATCGAAGCCGCCGCACCCGCTCCCTGGCCCCCCCGAACACAGTGAGCGCGCGCGCGCGCTCACAGTATCTCTGTATCGCAGCCGCCGTCGTATGACGGCGTTTTGCGTTACAGAGCCACTTTGCCGCCGTCAATCTCCGATCGGTGGTCGGCAAGTGGTTAAACAAAAATGTAATTTAACTTGCTTGTGGCTATAATGTATTGTCCTCCCAATCCATACCAAGCCCTTTGACTTTTTAAGGGGAAGCCCATTCCAAATGTTGTTACAAAATGGTGGGGGTTTCCCCCAAACTCCAGACCCTTTCTGTGCATGCAGCCTGGAGGTCAGGATGGGGGGGGACAAATGAGGGGGTCCCCCTCCTGGAACAAACCAGGCTACATGCCTTTAACATGACGGGGTGTGTGCTTTGGGGTGGCTCTGTGTGCCCCCCCCCCCTCAAAGCCTCTTGTACCTATGTTGATGGGGTCAAGGGCCTTTTCCTGACAACCGTGGTGGTTGGGGGGCTGATTGAAATGTGGAAGCCCCCCCTTAACAAGGGGGGCCACCAGATCCTGGCCACCTATGTGAATGTGTATTGGGGTACATCATGCTCATTCACCTAAAACGTGTAAAATGTATTTAACAATGGAGACGTTTTTTTGTCCCATCTTTTATGTTAAAAAAGTGTGTCGCGATGTACATCCATGCTCAATAGGGATGGTCCCACGGTTCAACTTGTGGGGGGTTGCCGAATCCTGAACATTATGGGGTGCTGGTGGGAAATTTGAATGGCCCATAATTCAGTGAAATTGTGGGGGAATGCCACCTGCTGATTGGCCAAAGAATGCACATGACCTGCGCGCTTTGGCCAATCACAGCATGCTCTGCTGTGAGAGCCATGATTGGCCAAAGGAAGGGTGCCTTTGGCCAATCATTGCTCAGCGGTTCTGAGTCCACGCCCACACTATATTAGGCCACTTACACAGAGGCCGAATATAGTGAAAACATTTGCGGAGATAGCAAAAGGTTAGGCAGTGGCATATATATATATACAGTATATATAATACACTGCATTTATTTATTTCAGGTACTTATATAGCGCTGTCGCTTTACATATATATTGTACATTCACACGAGTCTCTATCCTCAAGGAGCTTACAATCGATGGTCCCTAATTCACATTCATATATATATTAGGGCCAATTTAAACAGGATCTAATTTACCTACCTGCATGTCCTTGGGAGGAAACTGGAAGAATCCCACACAGGTACAGGGAGAGCATTCCAATTCCAGGTAGGTAGTGTTGTAGTTGGGATGTGAACCAGTGACCTATTTGCTCCCAGGCAAAAGTGCTAACCACTACACCACTGTGTAGACTATATACAGTGCATGCACACTCGTATAAGGGTCTGGCATAAATTTTAAGAAGAACTCCATGCCAAAATTAAACAGAAATGTTGAGTAGGGGTCCCCCGCAAAGTTCGTACCAGGCCCTTCAGGTCTGGTATGTATTTTAAGGGGAATCCCATGCCAAATTTTGGGAAAAATGGCCTTGGGGTCCCCCCACAATGCAAACCAGACCCCAAAGCACCCTCCCCATGTTGAGGGCATGTGGCCTGATAAGGTTCGGAGGGGGCACACTCACGCGTCCCCAACCCCCCGCCATGCCAGGGCTGCGTGCTCCATAAGGGTCTGGTTTGGATTTTGGGGGGGCCAACACAATTTTTTATTATCAATTTGGTGTGGGGTTCCCCTTAAAATCCATACCAGACCCGAAGGGCCTGGTATGGATTGGGTGGGACCCCCAACACAATGCTTTTTCAGTGATCTTTATCTATATTGCAGGGAACCAGCGATGCATTCCAGCCACAACCGTTTTTAAATGACAATTTTTCCTTTACAAATGTCATTTTGCGGTGCCACTGTTCACATCACAGAGATCCATACTAAGGGGACCCATCAAGCACAATATTTAAGCACTTGCTGTCCGCCCGCCGCAGCATGACTGCGGCAAAGTGGTTCGTTATCGCAGACCGCCCACACCTGACGGCAGCGGTGATGACTAGCATTGTGAGCGCACCCGTGCTGCCAGAGGCATGCTTGCATGCTCACTGTGTTCCGGGGGGGCAGGGAGTGGGTAGGGCAGACTCGATTGCCGCTGGCTACCCGCGATGGCCCCTCTGCAATGAAAGAACAGAGGTCGGTGTATGTAAACATGGATCTCCGTTCGGACAGAGGGGGAAGGGCGGTGATCACAGGCTTCCTGTATATGGAAGCCATGACCACTTCCCTCCCCCTGGCAGCCCAGCCCCCATACAGTTAGAACTCCCCATAGGGAACACGGTTAACCCTCTCCAGGTTAACCCCTTCACTGCCAATGCCATTTCTACAGTAAGCAGTGCATTTCTATAGCACTGATCGCTGTATAAATGCCAATGGTCAAAACAAATGTCTAAATGGTCCGACATGTCTGCCACAATATTGCAGTGCCGCTAAAAATCGCAGATCACTGCCATTACTAGTAAAAAATGTAAAAAATACAACTCCAGTAATTAATTTGCATTATCCCTAAACACAGCAACTTTTGCGCAAATAAAACAATAAACGCCAATTGCAATTTTTTATTTAACAAAGATAGGAGGAAGAATAAAAATCGGCCAAAAACAAGTAAATAAACAGATTCTTATTTTTTTATAATTGGATTTGTATTTTAGCAAAAACGAAGAAAAACTGGTTATTTTGAAAAATTGACGCTCTTTTTTTATTTAGAGCGGCGATCACAAATGACGCAGAGGAGATCAAATATCACCAAAAGAAAGCGCTATTTGTGGGTAAAAAAGGACGCAAATTTTGGTTGGGTACAATGTCGCACTACCACGCAATTGTCAGTTAAAGCAACGCAGTGCCAAATCGCAAAAAGTGCTCAGGTCCTAAAGCGTGAATTCCTTCCGGGGCTGAAGTGGTTAAAGGAATATTTTTTTTTTCACTTTAACCATTATTAAAACCACTGCTCCTGAAAAAAAAAAAAATAGAAACTTTTTTTTTCTATTCAGACATGTGCCCTGGGGCTAAGGCTGTTACAATTAGAGAGAGGGGTGGAAATGTTTTTTTTTTTTTTTTTTAGGGTAATAAGCTTGCATACAACTGCAAGTTCAATCCCAGCCAACATCAACACATAACCTGAGAGGCATCTTCACAGGCAAATAGAGCTTGCATGTGTGCTATTTTACTCGAGTGGGTGAGAGCTGAAGTTGTAATTGCCTTTAACTGGGAGTTATTTTAAGGCACTGCTGGAGTAGATTTGGGAGGTATAGTAAATCAGGGCCTAAGTCTCTCCCCAGCCCAATTTCTGCTACACCACACAAGTCTACCAAGACAAACCTACTGCAAATCCATCGCTATTCACCTAGTGAACGCAGCCAAGCTCTGTATCCCCATCCACTGGAACTCATCATCCCCCCCAACAATGGCGGAATGGTGTAAAAAAGTAAACAGAATCACAGAAATAGAAGAACTAATACACATCACCAAAGAAACCCCCTCTAAATTTTTCCAGACCTGGGCCTGCTGGACTAATTTCAAAGCAACCCAGGAATACTACAACCTATCAAACCACAGCCCACCGCAAGCCAACAACCCATAAAACAAACCTCAATATCTCACACTAGACCTCTGCACCTGAGAAAATACCCTATCCCTCTGATAACCCCAAACATAGTCATGTCAATTATGCCACAGAGAAAAATAGACTCTGACTCCTAGACATCGCCAACATCATCCTCCCACCCAGATCGCCACATGGGGGTCTGGCCACTGGGTTGCCGGAGGGGACCTAGGGAGCTCCTCCCTTATTTTTCTTTCTCCTTCTCTCCCCTTCCCCTCTCCTTTTCCTCCCTCCCTCCCTTCTCCCCTTCATTCCCCCCCTCCCCCTCCCCCTCCCCGTCCTCTTCCCACCCCCCATATACCTCCCCCCTCCATACCCTACCCTTCTTTAAGATTGTTTCCATCATGAAGGAATACAAACACAACCGATGAGAGGAATAGTGTCTGAAGGAAAGGTTTCCATAGGCACTTAGCTACAAACCATCCCTATCCAGTAACTACCTTTCTACCCCACCTGAAGTTCTCTCTCCCACACCAATACCCTCAGGCCCAGACGAACAACATAATGCTTAATGACTTATAGATCTAATGCTGAGGGCCTTATATTAGGATACTAACCATTAAACAGAAAATCTTCACACCCTGATTATACAAGGAAGCCCTAAGTTTAAGACTACTGAGACTCTCATAAAATCAGTGCCCGTTGCATCTGAACAACACATCATCAACAGGACTAAAGGGATGTAGTTTCTCATTGTTTTTGTTATCTTTTACAAAACGGTTGTAACCAGTTAATAGTGTACATGCTATATCAACCATGCACTTCTGAATAGCTCATGTTATGTACCTATGTTACCATGTCATAACTAAATATAAATCTCCTAAAGGGAATAAAAAAAAAAAAGATTACTTCAGAGAGAATGATGACGACCAAGTGTCACCCGAAACACTGTGGGCAGCCCATAAATCAGTTATAAGGGGCAAACTGATCCAAATTTCAACACAACTAAAGAGGGAGCATAAAGCTGAAATACGCAAACTTTCTGAGGAATTCAGTGTCCTAAGCAGACTGCATAAAAGCAATCCCACACATCATACTCTGAGTAGACTTGAGACAGCTAAGGTCAACCTGAACCTTGCGCTGACCACGGATGCCGAGAAACATCTCAGGTGGTCTGGGGCCAAATTCTATTCCCAAAGAGACAGGGTAGGTGCCAAATTAGCTGTAAAACTTGCTCCTAGAGCTCGCACCCTAGCTTTCCCCAAAATACACTTGCAATCAGGCGTAATCTCCCAAAATCCTACCAGTGTTATGAAGGCCTTTCAATCCTTTTATACTAAATTATATGAGCTGGATTTCCTCCCTACACAACACAAGCTTGAAGCATTTCTTGAAAACCTCCCCATTCCCACACTCTCCAGTAGCCACAAGGATCTATTAGATAAATCCATTTCTGAGGAAGAGGTTTTAGAGACGATCAAATCCAGTAAGCCTGGATCGGCCCTTGGGCCAGACGAGTTTTCGACCGGCTATTATAGAAAATTTGGACCTCAACTAGCTCCTTACATGGTGCGCTTCTTCAATTCTCTCAGGGATGGAGCCCCTCTAAATAGAGATCTGAATTCGGCATATATTACAGTTCTCCCCAAACCGGGGAAAAATACTAGTGAAGTATGTAACTACAGCCCAATTTCCTTAATTAATAACGATCTCAAAATCTTGACAAAAATCCTAGCCTCTAGATTAGCCAGCTTCATAACCACTTATATTCACAAGAATCAGGTGGGTTTCATCCCTGGAAGACAGGGTCCCGACCAGATCAGAAGGGCAGTTGACATAATATCTCTCCTAAACTCCCAGTGGGATGGGGGTCCCCCTCAAAAGGGGCTCCTCTTATTCATAGACCTTCAAAAGGCGTTTGACACAGTAGCATGGCCCTATATCTTTGGGATTCTGGATAGATGGGGATATGGCCATAAATTCTTAGGTATAATCCAGTCTCTATACTCGACACCGAGTGCGCAGGTGCTCCTAATGGGAAACTACTCTGATCCCTTCCTCATTAGAAAAGGGACCAGACAAGGCTGCCCGCTATCACGCTTAATTTTCACGATCGCTATAGAGACCCTCACCCGGATATTAGAGGGATCCAATGCGGCCCCAACGAACATAAATGCGTGCTCTTTGTGGATGATTTGCTTCTGTTTATCTCTTCCCCCCTAATTTCTATCCCTAATATATTTAAACTACTCAATGAATTTGGGGTAATCTCTGGCCTAAAAATGAATACCTCAAAGTCATTGGCACTTAATATCTCGGTCCCCCAGACTGAAGCCGATATCCTGAGACAACATTTCCCGTTCACCTGGTCCTCTACAGAGATTCCATACTTAGGAATTAAACTTACACAGAATATAGGCAACCTCTTCCTAGCCAACTACCCGCCCATGTTCTGCAAATGCGAATCGGATTTGAACTTTTGGTCAAAACTTGGGCTCTCTTGGCTAGGGAGAATTAACACTATTAAAATGACCATGCTCCCTCGGTTATTATACCTTTTTCGATCCCTGTCAATACCCATCAAAAAACAAGCCCTCATGAAATTATAGGCCCACATCATGAAGTTCATTTGGGGCAACAAGGGTTATAGATGCCCCAAGGAAGTACTCTTTCGCTTGAAAACCCAGGAAGGCCTAGGTCTCCCGAATCTATGGCTGTACTACCAGTCAGCACAACTAGCTTAAATATCAACAGTTTATTCTAGGGGGCCTAGGCCCGACTGGGTTGAAATGGAATGGCAAGCGGCCCCCCAACTCACCCTGGATTACTTGCTGTGGAGCAATAAGGCAACGAGACCGCCCGTAGTGGCAAAGACCCTGTCTCACTCTCGGTGTTCTGAGGGAGAGTTTATCGTTCTAAAGACAACTACTACTGCAATAGTGCCAGGTTGTTGTTGGTGCTCTGTGGGAGAGTTTATCGTTCTAAAAACTATTACTGCATTAGGGCCAGGTTCGCGTTAGTGCTCTGAGGGAGAGTTTATCGTTCTAAAAAGAACTACTACTGCATTAGGGCCAGATTCCTGTTGGTGCTTTGGGGGAGAGATTATGGTTCTTAAAACAACTACTACTGCATTGGGGCCAGGTTCCTGTTGGTGCTTTGAGGGAGAGTTTATCGTTCTAAAAACAACTACTACTGCATTAGGGCCAGGTTCCTGTTGGTGCTTTGAGGGAGAGTTTATCATTCTAAAAACAACTACTACTGCATTAGGGCCAGGTTCCTGTTGGTGCTCTGAGGGAGAGTTTATCATTCTAAAAACAACTACTACTGCAATAGGGCCAGGTTCATGTTGGTGCTTTGAGGGAGAGATTATCGTTCTAAAAACAACTACTACTGCATTAGGGCAAGGTTCCTGTTGGTGCTTTGAGGGAGAGTTTATCATTCTAAAAACAACTACTACTGCATTAGGGAGAGGCTCCTGTTGGTGCTATGTGGGAGAGTTTATCGTTCTAAAAACAACTACTACTGCATTAGGGCCAGGTTCCTGTTGGTGCTCTGAGGGAGAGTTTATCGTTCTAAAAACAACTACTACTACAATAGGGCCAGGTTCCTGTTGGTGCTTTGAGGCAGAGATTATCCTTCTAAAAACAACTACTACTGCATTAGCGCCAGGTTCCTGTTGGTGCTCTGAGGGAGAGTTTATCATTCTAAAAACAACTACAACTGCATTAGAGCCAGGTTCCTGTTGGTGCTTTGAGGGAGATTTTATCATTCTAAAAACAACTACTACTGCATTAGGGCCATGTTCCTGTTGGTGCTTTGAGGGAGAGTTTATCGTTCTAAAAACAACTACTACTGCATTAGGGCCATGTTCCTGTTGGTGCTCTGAGGGAGAGTTAATCATTCTAAAAACAACTACTACTGCATTAGGGACAGGTTCCTCTTGGTGCATTGAAGGAGAGTTTATCATTCTAAAAACAACTACTACTGCGTTAGGGCCAGGTTCCTGTAGGTGTTTTGAGGGAGAGATTATCTTTCCAAAAACAACTACTACTGCATTAGGGCCAGGTTCCTGTTGGTGCTCTGTGGGAGAGTTTATCGTTCTAAAAACTACTACTGCATTAGGGCCAGGTTCGCGTTAGTGCTCTGAGGGAGAGTTTATCGTTCTAAAAACAACTACTACTGCATTAGGGCCAGGTTCCTGTTGGGGCTTTGAGGGAGAGTTTATCGTTCTAAAAACAACTACTACGGTATTAGGGCCAGGTTCATGTTGGTGCTCTGATGGAGAGTTTATCATTCTAAAAACAACTACTACTGCCTTAGGGCCAGGTTCCTGTTGGTGCTCTGAGGGAGAATTTATCGTTCTAAAAACAACTTCTACTGCAATAGTGCCAGGTTCCTGTTGGTGCTTTGAGGGAGAGATTATCGTTCTAAAAACAAATACTACTGCATTAGGGCCAGGTTCCTGTTGGTGCTTTGAGGGAGAGTTTATCATTCTAAAAACAACTACTACTGCATTAGGGCCAGATTCCTGTTGTTGCTTTGAGGGAGAGTTTATCGTTCTAAAAACAACTACTTCTGCATCAGGGCCAGGTTCCTGTTGGTGCTTTGAGGGAGAGTTTATCGTTCTAAAAACAACTACTACTGCCTTAGGGCCAGGTTCCTGTTGGTGCTTTGAGGGAGAGATTATCGTTCTAAAAACAACTACTACTGCATTAGGGCCAGGTTCCTGGTGGTGCTTTGAGGGAGAGTTTATCATTATAAAAACAACTACTACTGCAATGGGGCCAGGTTCCTGTTGGTGCTCTGATGGAGAGTTTATCGTTTTAAAAACAACTACTACTGCATTAGGGCCAGCTTCCTGTGGGTGCTTTGAGGGAGAGTTTATCGTTTTAAAAACTACTACTACTACTGCATTAGGGCCAGGTTCCTGTTGGTGCTTTAAGGGAAAGTTTATCATTCTAAAAACAATCATCATCAAAAATTTT
>BLSH010355930.1:56569-69338 GCA_018402905.1 Glandirana rugosa | reverse complement strand
TTTAACTTGTGCTGATTACTGGGTGGCCACCCTGCTGGATCCCTGGTACAAGGACAATGTGCCGTCCTTAATTCCCTCACTGGAGCATGAATGGAAGATGCGCGACTACAAGCGCACTCTGGTAGACGCGCTGCTGAGGGCATTCCCAAATGACACCGGGGGTTCAGTGGAAGCACAAGGCGAAGGCAGAGGAGGAGGAGGAAGAGGTCACCAACGCAGCTGTGGCACTGCCAGCACCTCAGAAGGCAGAGTTAGCACGGCCAAAATGTGGAAAAGCTTTGTCAGCAGCACGCCACCACAAACAGCACCACCAGCTGATAGGCAACGTCTTAGCAGGAGGCAGCATTTCAGCAACATGGTGGAACAGTATGTGTGCACACGCCTACACGTACTGACTGATGGGTCTGCCCCATTCAACTTCTGGGTCTCCAAATTGGCCACATAGCCTGAGCTTGCCCTTTATACCTTGGAGGTGCTGGCCTGCCCTGCAGCCAGTGTATTTTCTGAACGTGTGTTTAGTACGGCAGGGGGCGTTATCACAGACAAGCGCAGATGCCTGTCCACAGCCAACGTGGACAAGCTAACCTTTATTAAAATGAACCAGGCATGGATCCCACAAGACTTGTCTGTACCTTGTGCAGAATAGACATTTAGACTCACACAGCCATTGGTATCCTTTTTTTTTTTTTTGAATATGTCTCAATATTTTGGGGGCTACCCCAATTCTAAAAAAACACCAAGCAAACAGAAAACAGTGTTGGTTACCTCCTCCTCCTCCACCACCGCCACTTCCGCCTACACTGCCATGGTCACGGCCTAGTCAACCTCTAGGCTCCTTCTCCACATTCTCCATTTTAGTTGATTTTAAGTTATTTCCCTATCCACATTTGTTTGTAGGGCACTTGTCCTACTCTTGTCCCTGCCTTCTAGTCCTTTCCATGCCTTTTTATAGCCATTTTTGTGCCCAAAAGTTCGGGTCACCATTGACTACAATGGGGTTCGGTGTCCGGGGTCAAGTTCGGATAGAGTTCGGTACCGAACCCGAACGGTTTCATGAGGTTCTGCCGAACCCGATGAACTCAAACATTCAGGTGTCCGCTCAACTCTAGTTATGAACCCTCCAGCAGCACTAAATGTCCGTTCAGAGAGCACGCTTGATGCAGGACAGGCCAGTAGCTGAATTGCATATTGAGCAAGTTCCAGCCAATGATCATTCCTCAAGAACCAAGTCTTCTCTTGCCCCTATATATTCCTGCACCATATAATGCAGACACTAATGATGGTTGCTCAAACCTATCAGGCCTGGGTACTGAGGACTGAAAAATGTTTTAAAGGCATCGCTCAGCCGGCCACCTTCTCCACCACTCTGCCTCTGAATGACAGAAGCATCAGAAACACGTTGTCCAGGGCCCAAAGCAGGACATGGTAAACTGCCAGGGTCTGGAAAGGCGTTGCACAAACTTTTCTTCAAGGTATCCTGAAGATGTTTCATCATCTGCACCCTATGCGCAGGCAGGATGAGTTCTGCAACTTTACCCTTGTAGCGTGGATCAAGAAGGGTTGCCAGCCAGTAATAACCCCGCTCTTTGATACCACGAATCCTAGGGTCTTTTCGCAGGCTTTTCAGAATCAGAGAGCCCATGTAGCGTAAGTTTGAAGAGACACGAGTGTCCTCTGGGTCACTGAGGATGACAATATCAGGAACTCCCTCCTCCCAGCCACGTACAACTCCTTGGGTTTCTGGGGCCTGGAAACCATGATCCCTTGAAGACTGCTGCGTATTATACTCCACATCCATGCTGATACAACCATCCTCCTCCCGTGTGTTTGGCGGCTCTGCAGGAACGCTCTCTGCATAAAGGGGGCCTTGAGAGGAAAGGAAGTCCTCCTCTTCCTCCCTCTATTCTGCCTCAAGTGCCCTGTCCATGATTCCACGAAGCGTGTGCTCCAGAAGGAATATTAGTGGGACAGTGTCACTGATGCATGCATTGTCACTGCTCACCATCCTTGTGGCCTCCTCAAATGGTGACAGGACAGTGCATGCATCCTTGATCATTAGCCACTGATGTGGTGAAAAAAAGCCAAGCTTCCTTGAGCCTGTCCTGGTGCAATGCTCACAGAGGCACTCATTGATGGCCCTCTGCTGTGCGTGGAGTCGCTGCAGCATTGCCAATGTTGAGTTCCACCTGGTGGGCATGTCACAAATGAGGTGGTTGTTGGGAATTCCCGCTGGATGTCAGACAGCCGGGCACTGGCATTGTATGAACGCTGGAAATGACCACACACTTGGAAGGAAGTGTGAAGGACGTGAAGGAAAGGTAACGTCCCTTGCCTGCTGGATCATGAGTCAGCGGTAACATGAACCTTGCTGCTGACCACACTGTTCAACGAGACCAAAACATTGCCTTCCACATGATGGTAGACAAAAGGGCGCACAGTCTACCAGCTGAAAAGGCAGCAGTTGGAGTGCTAGCAATTTGGCCAAACTAGCATTAAGACGCTGAGCACGTGGAGGGCTGTGACTGTATTTCTTTTTACGGTTCAGCAACTGGGTAGTGATATTTGCCTGCTGAATTCACCTGGTGGTGTACTGCTAGCAGATTGCTGGCTGCAAGTACTAGTTGTGGCACGCGTTACTACACCTTCATTCCTCTCAGTGCAGGTTTTGGAGAGGACTGCAGGCATAGTAGGGGTTGAGATTCCAGATGAGGAGCAAGGAGGAGTCTGCCTTGTTTTCTGGTGTGGGCTCTTCAGGTACTCTTGCCAATTACAGACTGCATGGCTGGTCGTCATATGTCTTGTCAAGACACTAGTGCCTAAGCGGCTGGAGTCCAGGCCGCGCTTGACCCACTTCAGACATAGATTGCAAATGGCAACGGTGCGATCTACTGCACATGTGCTGAAAAATGCCCACACCAAAGAAATTTTGGAAGTCGGCGGGGAGGCAGCAGTGCCCTGCACCTGTGGAGCTCTGTGGGCTGATGCAATTGGGTGGTTGCCCTTAAGCTGGCCCCTGGAGGACATCCTGCCTTGCTGGAGTTGGGCCTCCTCCTCACTTTCCTTCTCTCTTCTCTCAGGCACCCAAGTACGGTCTGTGTCCTCATCATCCCCTCCGTCCTCGTCACTGGAGCAAACTTGGCAGCATGCTGCAGCTGGGGGAACATGACTGATAGTTTCTTGTCCTTTTGTGGCACCCCTGTCTCTAGGCTCACGCTACTCCCTTCCTCAACCTGGGAACCAACATCGGAGCCTTCAAACTGCTGCGCAACCTCCATGAGCATGTAACCCGCACTATGGTCAAACAACTCAGGTGACTCCTCTGTGCATGATGGTGGGGCTACAGAAGGAGTAACTGTACATAAGGCGCAACCCCCAGAGTGAAAGGTCCTTAGATGTGAAATATGGAAAATGACATATATAAAAAATAGTCCATATAAAAATAGTCCATATCATTAAGCAACAAAAGCCGCGATGAGCTGAACCCAAGCTCACAGAAACCTGAAGGAAAAAGAAAAGAGAGAAGGCGCCTCTAAGTGCAATAAGTCTGCAACAATTTTATTAAAAAGCAGATAAAAAACTCACAAAGGGAGAAGTATATGCACACACTGCACATCCGACGGAACAGGGGTGAAGGAAGAATGCAAATCCAGTCAGACCGTCTGATCCGACTCAGCATCCACTCTTTATGCGGCGTCGTACGATGTGAGAGCCGGCTCAGCGGCGTGTGAGTCCAAGGGAGGCCTGGAGCGCAGATCGGATGGCGTCACAAGGATGCAACGCGTTTCATTGGCTGGCAGGCTCCGATGTTCTCGGAGGCTGCACCACTTCGTCAGGCAATCAGGAGCGGATGTGTATGGTGAATCCGTACACCCAAATCATTATAAGACCAGACTGGGAATGGAAAGGGAGGGGAAAGAAGGGGAAGGGGGGTGGAACTATGAGTACACGATCAAGTACATTGTAATATGTTAAATGTGCATAGAGAGTATGCTGTACCATCTCAAAAATCATTTAGAAAATACATAGTGTAAAAAATATATTGTATAAAAAATATAATATGAAACTAATAGAATTATATTTAGTGGAAATTGATGGATAATAAATATTAAAAACAAGTAAATAATCTATATAAGGGGACCAAAAAAAATATATGTACAAAAATATATATGTATACCTTCTGGGGATTGTGCTTTATCTATAAAAAATTATTGGATAAAAGAATGAAAGGAGGGATGTATATTCATATGTCTATATGTGCACGTGAATACACACATACACATATTCATAAAAAGAAATATATGTACATACGAATGTTCTGGAACCATATGTTTGCATAAACACACATATTCATATGTTTATATATGCACGTATATACACACAGGCACATATTCATAGAAAGAAATATATGTACATATGAATGTCCTGGAACCATATGTTTGCATAAACACACATACATCAAGGTTCACATATAGATGTGTGTATATACAGGGGAGACATGCATGAATCTATAGGCCACACTCATAGTATGGTGGAGACTTCAATACATTCATTGAGGCCACCTGGCGACAAAACGTCAAGTATATGTATCCAGAACGTCTCCCTGGCACACAATTTCTTGAATCGTTCAGCCACAGGGAGAGTCCTGGATATCTGCTCAATAACCCAGACGTATAAGCCGACAGTGGATTTTTGATGGACCTCCAGAAAGTGCCTCGGCACACTGTGGTGGTCTTTGCCCCCTTCAATGGCCCTTCTATGTTGGCCAAACCAACATCTCAATGCACGTGTAGTACGGCCCACCTAAACCAGTCCACATGGGCAGGATAGGCCATAAACTATGAAATCAGAATAAAAATTTAAGAAGTTGGATAGGTGGTACGTTTTTCCCTTGACACAGGATTTTTGTTTGTGTTGTACAAATGAGCAAGCTTTACACAATGCCTTGTGGCAGTGATACATATCAACAAGTGGGACCAAGGTCAACTTGGATACCTTAGGTCCAATGGTTTTGAGTTTGCTTGGGGCTATTTTGCTTTTGAGGTTGGGGGCTCGACTATAGGTCACCTTAGGTTGAGGTGGAAGAACATGCTTTAAATGGGGGTCCTGTAATAATATATCCCAATGATGATTAAGTACCGCTTCCATTTTGCGGTGCTGATTATGGAACATGGTGATGAATCTCATGCAATGAGTCTTTTCATGGGAAAGCTTCTTGGAGGGTTTCCCCTTTCGATAGATGGTCTGACTGGATTGGCGTTCTTCCTTCACCTCTGTTCCATCGGATGTGCAGTGTGTGCATATACTTCTCCCTTTGTGAGTTTTTTATCTGCTTTTTAATAAAATTGTTACAGAAGGAGTAACTGTGGACAAGGATCCAGTGGAATAGGCCGCTTTGCCAGATGCGTTGGAAGGCAAACTTGTACGAGCCTGGCTGACAGATGACGAGGATGAGGACGGCTTTGTTATCCACTCCACCAACTCTTCTGCGTGTTGTGACTCAATAGCACGTCCAACAGCAGAAAAAAGAACAAGCGTGACCCGCCTGCAGAGGATGCACCACGTCCGCCACCTTTCACTGAAGACACAGAGGCTGCTTGACCTCTTTTAGTGGCCTGGGAGCGTCTGCCTCTCCTTTGAGGCCTTCCTGACATGATTTTTTTTTTTTTTTAGCACCACACTATACTGTACTATATCCCGTACACCCCCGAATGCACCAATATATAGTTTACTCTCAGTACACTGCGTGTATATCTGTATACACTAGACTGTATATATTTGAAGACAACATGCCAAGTAGTGTGCTATATACTGTACACCTCCAAATGCACCGATATATAGTGCACACTCTATACACTGTATATATATATATATATATATATATATATATACACACCAGGCTGTATATATTTTTATACACCACGTCAAGTGGACTATACACCTTAGGTACAGATATATAGAGCACGCTCAATACGCTGTGTGTATGTATATGTATATACTAGGCTGTATATATTTTTATACACCACATCAAGTGGACTATATACCGTATGTACAGTGTACACTGATATATAGCACACTGTGCATTATATATATATATATATATATACTAGACTGTATATATATATATATATATATATATATATATATATATATATATTTATTTATTTAATTTTTTTTCCCTACACTAACCTGCCTGCACTAACTGACAGATATATTTTAGATATCTAACTATCTATCTAGTTAGCTATCTATTTTCTGTGATTTTTGTATATTTTTTTACAGTTTTTTTTAAGCTAGCTATCTAAACTGCCTGATACAGGAACCTATGCTATCTCTCTACAAGCAGCGCCGACACACTATCATAGAGCCGCTGTACGAGCGGCTTTATATAGTGTGGGGTGTGGATTGAGACTGCTGTGCAGTGAATGGCTAAAGGCATCCTGCCTTTAGCCAATCAAAGCTCTCACAGCAGGCCGCTTGCTGATTGGCCCAAGCATGTAGGTCATGTGCATGCTTTTGACCAATCAGCGGACGGCATTCCGCCACCATTTTAAAACATTATGGGGCGCGCAAAGTTGCCATGAACGCCCCATAATGTTCGGGAAAACATGAAGTACTGATCAGGGGATGTTCGGATTGAACATACGTTCGATCCAAACATGAACCCCATCCCTACTTACATTAATCAGGAGTTAATCTTCTAAATTTTATTTCTAATGTTGGTACACATATGACATTTTTGGGGCTCAAATTAGGATAATTTGAAAAGAATAAAAAAAAAATGGGACTAATTTTACATTTCCATAAGCAATGGTATTGCTTGTGGTTTGCAAAGACAACTGTGTGAGTTTGGGGAAATATTTTGTGACTTGGAGCAAGTGAAAATGACCGAGAAAAAAAAAAATATTTACAAAACATGAACATCAAATATGCAACATTGTTGCCAGGACAATTTCTTTGACAGAAAGATATATTTCTTCTCAACATGAAATGGATTTATTTGATAAAGTAACAATTGTACCATTAGAATGAATGGCTGAAACTTGCACTTGGCAAAATAACTCTCATCTTCACTCCCAAAAAATGTGTGTAAAATAACTCTCATTTTGGTATTTACTAACTACTCAAGGAATTACTCCATGAGAGTTATTTTGAGAGTTGTTTCGTGTCTGAGCATGCTCAGGTGTGCTCAGCTGTGCTCTGTGCCTAGGAGAAAGGAGACGGGGAATTTATCTTATTCTCAGACTTTTTAAGATATTTCAGTGTAGAAATCACTTTTTCACACAGTTTAAAAGCAGATTATCTTTAAACAATATTCCGCATATTTTAGTACAATTTAGGGGATCAGATCATGCTCCAAACATTATTTCTATTTGCACTACTCCAGGTCTGGACTGGTGTAAGGAGTTGGGCATTATCTGTTACCTGGGAGGAATAGTGAATTCCATGTTGGCCATTAATTACCGCCAGCTCTATTGTGAATACTGTTTTAGCGATATTTACCGCAAACCACTGTAATTTACCACGCATCGTGGTAATTTTACCGCAAATCACAGTCATTTTACCGCTATTTTGCGGCAGCGCTATAGTAAATAACCCCCAGTGTGTTACTGCACATTTAACGCAGTATATTTGAGTCTGTTACTGCATGTTTAACGCAGTATATTTGAGTGCATTACTGTACATTTAATGCAGTATATATCATTGCCTTACTGCATGTTCAACACAGAATATATTAGCCCGTCACTGCGTGTTTAATGCAGTATATACCAGTGCATTATTGTACGTTTAACGCAGTATATATCAGTGAATGTTTAACGCAGTATACAGTATATCCATGCATCACTGCACGTTTAACGCAGTATATATCAGTGTGTTAGTGCAAGTTTAAAGCAGTATATATCCATGCATCACTGCACTTTTAACACAGTATATATCAGTGCGTTACTGCACATTTAACGCAATATATAGCCACGTGTTACTGCGCGTTTAACGCAGTATATATCTGTGCATTACTGCATGTTTAATGCAGTATATATTAGTGCATTACTGTACGTTTAACGCAGTATATATCCATGCATTAATGCACATTTAATGCAGTATATATCAGTGCGTTACTGCACGTTTAACGCAGTATATATCTGTGCATTACTGCATGTTTAACGCAGTATGTACCAGTTCATTACTGCACGTTTACCACAGTATATTATGCGTTACTGCAGTTTTACTGCAATATAATGTAGTGTGTCAGTGGAGTGTGTCTGCCTAGTGAGTATTCAAGTTAAAGTACACCAAACACCCCTTTCCATTGATTAAAGTGCATCCACGTACATATTTCCCCATCTTTGTTACATTTTATTAATAAGCACCCCCCTATCCTGTCTGGGAGGCAAACAAGGAGTGGCAGACTTTCCCATGGCACTGTGAAGGGGTCAGCAGTTCATGTATCCACAGGCAAAGGTGGACATTGTCCGTCCTCAGGCAGGGCATCATTTCCTCTGTTTAGTGATGTTGACCATGTCATCCAGCCACAGCATGCAGAGGAGGTGATGGACTGGCTTACTAAACCATCATCATCCTCCTCATACTCCTTCACCCAAGCAGAGACTAGTACACAGTCCACTGCAGCTGACAGAGTGGCTTATTCTGACTCCTTGTCCACAGCTACTCCTGCCATAGCCCAGCATCAGGCATGGAGGAGTTATTTGAACACAGCATCAGCCACTGGCTCCTTGCTGATGCACAGACCATTACTAGATTCAGATCTTTGTTCTGAGGTTGAGGAAGGTAGGAACATAAGCCTTCAGAGAGGGTAGAACACTGGAAAACAATAAATTGGCAGTCATGTTCACCCAGTCGCAGTGTATTGCCAAGCTGTCTATAAAGATAATAAGGATGGAGGGAATGATGATGAGGTTACTGACGTGACTTGAGTGTCGGATAGAGCAGAGGAGGAAAGTGATGGTGAGGCACAACCCCAAAGAGGCAGCCATGATGGAAGAATAGAGAGCAGCCACCCTATTCAACCAGATTGTGGAGCTGTTATCTCCTGTCCCACTTCCCACAACTCAGCCGTTTGGGCCTTTATTAGCACAAGTGCATCCGATCGCACTGTTGCAATTTGCAAACTTTGCCTCAAGCACATCAAGCATGGCAAAAACACCAGCCATTTGGGTACCACATGCTTGACACAGCATTTAACCTCCCACCACTCAGCCCGTTGGTGAGAGCACCTGAAAGTCACAAAAAAGGGACGCAATTCTGCTCCTCCTCACTCCTCACCTTTCTGGTCTACCCCTGTCATACCTCATGGCCTCTCAGCAGCCTCCATTGACAGGGATGATGGTATAGTGCAGGGTGTCTCAGGTCCTTGTAGCACGTCTGCCAGTAGCCCACCACCAGCTGTAGACTATAGCAGGCAAATTCATCTGCCCCATCTGCTGCAGCAGAAAAAAATACAGTCACTGCCACCCACATGCCCAGAATCTAAATTCAAGCTTATCAAAGCTGCTGGCTTTACAACTCCTGCTTTTCTATCTGGTGGATTCTGCCCTCTTCCATGAATTTGCAGAATGTGCTGTACCACAATGGCAGGTTCCTATTTGCTATTTCTTTTCGGGTAAGGCCATTTCAGCTCTCAACTATCACATGGAAGGCAATGTTGTGGGATTATTGGGCAAGGCAGTCAGCCTGCAAGGACCACATTACTGCTGACACATGGTCTAGCAAGCAAGGTTAGTTCACAGCACACTAGGTAACTCTGCTTGCAACTCGGAAGGATGCAGGACAGGGCTTAGTGTTGCAGCTTGTTGTGCCACCACATCTCCATACAGCTAGTGGTGATGATGTGGCATTTGTCAGCTCCACAGCATCAGTGACACAATCCCTGTTGATTTCCTGCTGGAGCAGACTCAGTGTGGCATTATGGACAGAGCACCCAAAGCAGAGCACGGGAGTAAGAGGAGGGCTTTCTTTCCTCTCAAGGCCCACTTTATGCAGACACCATTCTTCCTGCATGACAGGACACACAAGAAGAGAGGGAGGGGGAGGAGGAGGATTCTGGCAGCTTTGGAGGCATTGAAGCAGAGTAAGACATACAAACTTAACAGATGGCTTTCGATCTCCAGAACCCTTGGGAGTAGTACATGGCTGGGAGGAGGCAGTTCCAGATACTGTAATCCTCAGTGACCCCAAGGAGTCTGCTTCTCATGCCTCAGCAAAGATGCGTTGCATGGGCTCCCTCATTCTTCAAAGCTTGCGAAAGAATATGTGGCATCAAGGACCACTATTGGTTGGCAACCCTCCTTGACCATCGTTGCAAGGGAAAGTCTCAGAACTCATCCCATTCCACAGAGGGAGCATAAGATGAAATCTCTTGAGGACACCCTAACCACTTAAGGACTGGAAGATTTTCCCCCTTAATGACAAGGCCATTTTTTGTGATGTGGCACTGTGCCGCTTTAACTGACAATTGGGAAAACACTGTATCCAAACAAAATTGACGTCCTTTTTTTCCCAAAAATAGAGCTTTCCTTTGGTGGTATTTGATCACTTTGCGTTTTTTTATTTTTTGCGCTATAAACAAAAAAAAGGTAGACAATTAAAAAAAAAACAATATTTTTTACATTTTGCTATAATAAATATCCAAAAAAAATGTCTTCATCAGTTTAGACCAATATGTATTCTTCTATATATTTTTGTTAAAAAATTGCAATAAGCCTATATTGACTGGTTTGTGGAAAAGTTATAGCGTCTACAAAATAGGGGTTCGATTTATGGCATTTTTATTATTATTTTTTTTTTTTACTAGCAATGGTGGTGATCAACAATTTTTAGCAGGACTGCGACATTGCAGCGAACAGATCAGACACTTTTGACACTTTTTTGAGACCATTGACATTTATACAGCGATCAGTGTTATAAAAATGCACTGATTACAGTATAAATGTCACTGGCAGGGAAGGGGTTAATACTAGGGGCGATCAAGGGGTTAAATGTGTTCCCTGGGAGGTGTTTCTGTGGGGGGAGTGTACTGACTGAGAGTAGAGAGAGAACACTGTTCCTGATCACTAAGAACAGCAGACCTCTCTCTACTTCCCTGACAGAATGTAGATCTGTCTGTTTACATTGACAGATCCCTGTTCTGCCTCCCTTTCCCACAATCACAGGTGGCCGTGGACATTGCGGCTGCTGGCCACGTGCAACAGCTCCCCCACCATGCAGTGGGTGCACGTGCGCCTCCGGCAGTGCGCACGCACCTCCGGCAGTGTGCATGAGCGCCTGCTATAGCTGTTTAAAGGCCCGATGTACAGCTATGGCGATTTAAGGAAATGTGCCGACCTGCCGCAGTATAATGATGGTGTCTGGTCGGAAAGTGGTTAAAGAAGAGTTTATGTAATGCCTTTCCTTACTCTGGTAGGCTACAGTCTGGTGGAAAACATTGTTTTGAGGCTTCTGTTGGTCAAGAGAGGAGCGGTAGAGAAGGCACCAGCTCAGTGATGCCTTTCAAAATTTTTTTAGTCCTCGGCACCCAGAGCTGTCAGCTTCCACATCTCATGTCTTCATCATATGGTGGTGGATTATCTAGGGGCATAAATAGAGATAGAGAGCTTTCCAGTTGACGATCCACTGGGTTACTGGGTCATGAGAAAAGATCACTGGCCAGAACTTGCCCAGTATGCAACAGAGCTGCTGGGCTGCCCTGCATCCAGCGTTCTTTCCGAACAGGCATTTAGTGCTTCCAGAGGTTTTGTGACAGATAAGAAAGCGTGTCTGTCCACAGACTCCGTGGACTAGCTGACATTTATCAAAATTAATTAGTCCTGGATTAGCAGCAGTTATCAAGCCCCTGATGTGGATGTCACTGATTAATTGCTTTCCGAATCTCTAGGGTTATGGTGTGAGGACACCATCTACAGCCAAAGACCAATTTTTCCACACCTGTTTGACAGGTGCATATCATTGCAATTTTTGACAGAGAGTCCAATTCTTGCTTTCATCAAGAGCACCTGTATAGGATTACGGTGTGAAGGCACCACTGACACCCAAAGCCCAATTTTTCTGCACCTGTTACTTCTATCCAAAGTCTGTGAAAGAGATACAAAAATTTGTAATAACAGGGTTTAATAGATGCAATAACAAACATGATAATGGCAATACTACAACCTATGGATCTACATCCACTGCCAACATAACTACATAAAACAGACTAAAGAAGTTGGTTTAGCCTGATAGTACCTCTACACAAAATGTCCTTCATATTTCCTCAGTAATCAGCTTTTCTCACTAACTACTTAATAACTATGGAGTTGGTTCACTTTATCAATGACATTCACACATTTTAAATGTGTTAAATTTAACCACTTCCTTACTGGGCACTTAAACCCCCCTCCTGCCCGAACCAATTTTCAGTTTTCAGCGCTGTCGCTCTTTGAATGACAATTGCGCGGTCGTGCGACGTTCCCCCCAAATTCACGGGTCATTCCTTCACCAATTTAAATTGTGTAAATTTTACACACTTACAGTAACTATTTCACTTGGTTGAGGTATCAATAATTCATCAATCACTCTTTTCGACTAATGACTCCTTTATACTTCCTGTAAAACACATCTCCATGATAGTCCGATTTGGTTGAAGAAATCAGACAAAATACATCAATACAACCGTCACCTACATCTAGGTATCCAACATCATAACGGTAATAGTACAAACAATAACGTAGATAATTTGGGACAATAATGTTTAAAAACATAGAGAAAGTGTCTGAAACCT